>CM071957.1:9415000-10015000 GCA_036784905.1 Acrossocheilus fasciatus | reverse complement strand
GGCGCTAGAACTGCTGGCCGATCAAATCACACACACAGAGCAACGTTATCCGGACTCTTTCATCATCATTCTCGGTGATTTTAATAAAGCTAATCTCACCCGTGAACTGCCTAAATATAGACAGCACATCACATGCCCCACCAGAGACAGAAATATACTGGACCACTGCTACACTGTCTTAAAGGATGCATATCACTCTGTTCCCCGTGCAGCGCTGGGACTCTCTGATCACTGTTTGGTTCATCTCCTACCAGCCTACAGGCAGAAACTTAAATCTGCTAAGCCTGTAGTAAAAACTGTAAAGAGATGGACTTCTGAAGCAGAGCAGGTTTTACAGGCCTGCTTCGAACTTACTGATTGGAGTGTTTTTGAGGCTGCAGCTACTGATCTGGACGAGCTTACTGACACCGTGACGTCCTACATCAGTTTCTGTGAGGACATGTGTGTACCCACCAGGACTTATCTAACATTTAACAATGACAAACCCTGGTTCAGTGCAAAACTCAAACAGCTTCGCCAGGCCAAAGAGGACGCCTACAGGAGTGGGGACAAAGTCTTGTACAAACAGGCCAAATACACACTGAATAGGGAGATAAGAGTGGCAAAATTAAACTACTCTGGAAAGCTAAAAAAACAGCTTTCGAGCAATGACTCTACATCAGTGTGGAAAGGCCTGAAAGCCATCACCAACTACAAGACCCCATCCCCCAGCACTGAGGCCAATCAACAACTGGCTGAAGACCTGAACGAGTTCTATTGCAGGTTTGAAAAGACTGGTATGACGCCCCACACCCGCTCCGACCGTCTCACAGCACAGCCATCAACACCCTCCCCCTCCCTCCCCCCTACTGTTTCTCAGCCTGTACTCAAGATCTGTGAAGATGATGTATGCAAAGTCTTCAGGAAGCAGAAGATAAGGAAAGCCAAAGGCCCAGACGGTGTCTCTCCAGCCTGCCTCAAAGCCTGTGCTGTCCAGCTATCATCCATCTTCACATTGATCTTCAACAGATCTCTAGAGCTGTGTGAAGTCCCCTCCTGCTTCAAATGTTCCACCATCATCCCTGTACCCAAGAAACCAAAAATCACAGGACTTAATGACTACAGACCTGTTGCTTTAACATCAGTAGTCATGAAGTCATTTGAGAGACTGGTGTTGGCCCACCTGAAGGACATTACTGGACCCTTGCTGGACCCTCTACAGTTTGCTTACCGAGCAAACAGATCTGTGGATGATGCAGTTAATATGGGACTGCACTACATCCTGCAGCATCTGGACAAACCAGGGACTTATGCAAGGATCTTGTTTGTGGACTTCAGCTCCGCTTTCAACACCATCATCCCGGACACCCTTCAGAACAAACTGACTCAGCTCTCTGTACCCACCTCCATCTGTCAGTGGATCACCAGCTTCCTGACAGACAGGCAGCAGCTTGTGAGGCTGGGAGAACTCACATCCAACACACGCACCATCAGCACTGGAGCTCCTCAGGGCTGCGTTCTCTCCCCACTACTCTTCTCCCTCTACACCAACGACTGCACCTCTAAAGACCCCTCTGTCAAACTCCTGAAGTTTGCGGACGACACTACAGTCATCGGCCTCATCAAGGACGGCGACGAGTCTGCTTACAGACAGGAGGTTGAGCAGCTGGCTGTCTGGTGCAGTCACAACAACCTGGAGCTGAACACGCTCAAAACTGTGGAGATGATAGTGGACTTCAGGAGAAACCCCCCTCCTCTCCCCCCACTCACCATCATGAACAGCACTGTGGCTGCAGTGGAGTCATTCAGGTTCCTGGGCACAACCATCTCTCAGGACCTGAAGTGGGACACTCACATTGTCTCCATTGTGAAAAAGGCCCAGCAGAGGTTGTACTTCCTTCGTCAGCTGAAAAAGTTCAACCTGCCACAGGAGCTGCTGAAACAGTTTTACTCAGCTGTTATTGAGTCAGTTCTGTGCTCCTCCATAACTGTCTGGTTTGGGTCAGCCAGCAAATCAGATATAAGACGACTTCAACGGACTGTTAGGACAGCAGAAAAGATCATTGGTGTGCACCTGCCCAGCCTTCAGGACTTGTACAACTCCAGAGTGAAGAAACGGGCAGGTAGCATCATCAAAGACCCCTCTCACCCCGGACACAACCTGTTTGCACTTCTCCCTTCAGCCAGACGCTACAGATCTCTGTGCACTAGAACATCTAGGCATAAAAACAGTTTTTTCCCCCATGCCATCTCCAGCTTAAATAGCTAACACATGGATCATTACCTGTGTTCTGTAATTCATTCTCCATCTTTAATTATTGCCTCTTTCTCAAGTACTATGTAAATACACATACATATCTGTTTATTTATACAGCTGTATATATAGTAAATAATGCACAAATCTGTACATAAATCTACTGTTCCAGATTCATACTTATTATTATTATTATTATTATTATTATCCATTGTTAAGCCTTACTATTTAAATGTTTTTTCTGTTCTCATGTCAGATGTGTATGTATGAATGTATGTACCAGGAGCACCCTAAAACCACAACAAATTCCTCGTGTGTTTGCGCACACCTGGCGAATAAAGCTAATTCTGATTCTGATTCTGATTCTGGTAAAACAGTCCATGTGACATCAGTGGCTCAACTTCAGTTTTGTGACGCTACGAGAATACTTTTTTTTTTTTTTGCGCAGAGAAAACAAAAATAACAATTTACTCAACCATTCTTCTCCCCCGAGTTACATCTTCCGCCATTTTGGAGAGTACGTAAGAACATATTCGACTTAATCAGCGTTTTTTACATTCGGGGTGGGGAAGCACGCACATGAACGCAATCTGCGTAATAAGCATTGTTTACGCTTCGGGAAAAGCGTGTGTATGCGTTGTGATACTTTCTTTGCTCAAAAAAAAAAAAAAGGCTTCTCGTAGCGTCGCAAAACTGAGGTTGAGCCACTGATGTCACATGGACTGTTGATGTATTTAATACATTTCTGGACCTGGGAACATTTCAGTTGTGTTGCTGTCTATGGAGGGTCCGATAGCTCTCCGATTTCATCAATATCTCAATTTGTATTCGGAAGATGAACGAAGGTCTTACGGGTCTGGAACGATATGAGGGTGAGTAGTTAATGACAATTTTCAATGTGCTGCGGACTGCGATACGTTCCCTAGAGGCTCCGTAAGTCTTGCTTGAAATGGAGCATTTCCACCAAACCAATTAAACCTATCTGTATTTCCGAGATTTGTTTCGGGGGAATTTCAGTGACCTGGTAGACTCCGTATCCACAGAACTAATCTCTACATTCTGTTTTGTTTACAAGCAATGTCTGTGAAATAGTCTGTACTTCTGGACAGGCATAAATTTATTCATCCATTTCAACTATCGCTGATACTACTTGAACTACTTTTTTTTTAAGGCTTGGTTCTATTTATTTGACTGTGGTTAGGATTCCCTTCAATTTTGCAAAGTAACTAAGGGGGCATGGTGTGTTGGGTTTGCACTATGTATATTATCCAAAAGCCCACACCTTATTCCATGCCAAACGAGGCACCAAAAAAAAAAAAAAAAAAAACCTCAACACAACCTTCTTCCATGAAGAACATTTAAGATCCATGGAACGTTTTCAATGCACAAAAGGTTATTTTTAATATAAAAAGGTTCTTCACAGAAAAACAAAAACAAACAAAACTGTTCACCTAAAATGATTGTTCAAAAGGCAACGCTGTTAAAAGTAAAGGTTTCAATTGTGACTTTTAAGAGTGCACTGACACATTTCTACCAATTCACCATTTCAATCACTATAATCACCCACACGGCTCTGAACAGAAAGTGCCCATAACCGCCTTGTGTCAAACCAAACTAAGTGTGACAGGAAATACAAGTGCCTACGGAGAGTTCGTTTTGTTTTAGGCCATTTCAAAGTCGGTCAGAATTAAAATCAGACTTGAGTTTGTGATACAGCTTCTCCTCGATTCACTGTCGCTCTCGGCCCTCCTCTAGCCAGACAATGTCAAAAAGCAAAGTGTGAAAAGAGCATCAGTGCCCGTTTAACAGGAAATGTTGAGTTATTGGTAGGTCGCTGTTCCGAGTTCAGATCCGATTCAGTGTTGTCATTTGATGGATGTCTTTCTGTATGTCTGACAATCATACCTACCCTAACAAAATCAACTATATGTATTCATTTTTTTCTGTCAACAATTAACTACTCTTGTCCTTAACCCTATAAAGCCCACTGAATCATATTTTCTAGCAAATTTCTAAGGCCTCTATTTTACCAATAATTAAAATATCTTTTAGTGTAATTCGAAAATTGTCCACCTTCAGGTTGTTTTAAAGGTGCCATGGAATGGAAAACTGTATTTACCTTGGCATAGTTGAACAATAACAGTTCTGTACATAGAAATGACATACCGTGAGCCTCAAACACCATAGTTTCCTCCTCCTTATGTAAAACTCGTTAATGTAAAACACCACTGAAAAATAGGCGAATCAGAACATAACACAGACTGTGACTATACATTCGGGATCACTAATAGTTACGCCCCCAACATTTGCATATACCCGCCCATGTTCTATGCCAGCCAAACCTGCACAGCCGAATCATCAGAGGTTCTGCAGGTATTGTGAAGAAACAAGCAAGGACAACAGCGAAAATGGCATATCATGGAAATAAATGTTATGTTCCGGGCTGTGCAGGGGATGTGAAGTGCAGGGATGCGTTGGTGTCTGTATTCAGAAAGGCACGGAAAGCAAATAACGTGTTCTAATATAATAACGTAAGCCACTAAAGGGACATGGTTAGCTCCTTGCTATCGGTAGCCTGTTACATCACAGAACATAAGATTTCACTTACCACATAAACAGAGTAAGGAGAGATGACTGAGGATGATGGCGAATGATTTACAGATCCTGAGCACCACTGACAAGCATCTGATCTTGTAAAATGTGTGGTAAGTACTGCTGCTCCATAGTATAAACAGAGTACTAATCTCGTGAAGTGAAAGTGAAATGCCCAGCATATTAATAGTGGCTCCCCGATGCCCGCATTTTATTTACAGTATAATTACCCAACGATATAACTGCGCAAAAGAGTATTGAAATATATATTTTCCTTCCTGTGTTTCCTTCCTGCTGTGTGAGCTACTGAAATGAGCCGCACTGTGAAACAGCCAATCAGAGCAGAGCTCAACATTATTATTCATGACCCTTCCAAATAAGGTAATAACAGACCATTTCATTCTAGGGAGAAATCCTATGGTTGTAAATGGACATGTAAAACTGTTTCTGTAGAATTTTTGCCCTTACCTAAGCCACATACCTTCTATGTAGATATCAGAGAATAATTTAAAATATTGTATCAATGCATTCTATGGCACCTTTAAGTAATTAGTCTGTTATACTGTTCTAAAATTTTGTTGGTACATTACGAATTATCAGAATGTCATCTGACTTTGATAAAAACGTAAGAAACTTTACCAAATTGCAGGAGAGATCTGAATAAAACTGAGGTAATACTCAACCGCCCCAAAAAAAATTAACTTTTTTTTTTAAAGTAACGTTTTGTGACTATTTTACATGTCAGGCTTAGCAAAAAAACTACAAAAAAAAAAAAAAACTAGTGCTGTCAAATGATTAATCGCAATTAAAATCACACCCAAAATAAGTTTTTATTTACATAATATATGTATGTGTCCTGTGTATATTTATGTATATATAAATATACACACACACACACACACACACATACATACACTAAATAAACAGTATACACATTATGTAAACAAACTTATTTTGGATGCGATTAATCGCGATTTATTGTTTGACAGCACTAAAAACACATACGTACATAAATATTAAACCACAACAACTATTTTTTTTGCTTCCCTTGTAAAACTTCATTAACTCGACACTTTTGGTTTCGTGTTTGCCTCGGAGGCCGTTTCAGGGCAGGTGTGGGGATAAAACTGATGAGCATGTAAACGGTAAGATGCTCATAAATCACAGCAGTGCTGTCTGGACTGAATCAGCAAACACTGCACAGCAGAATAAAAGACTTCTCAGGGAGGCACATTTTATATATATATATATATATATATATATATATATATAAAAAAAATGTGCCTCCCTGAGAAGTGTCTTTTATTCTGCTGTGCAGTGTTTGCTGATTCAGTCCAGACAACTATTTTGCGATATTTTGTATTTCTGCGATATATATTGCGATATGGGAAAAATAAATAAATAAAAATACCAGATGACTTGAAAAGCTCTATTTGGAGAAAATAATCAATGATTGGGGTGATTTAGGCGAGTAAATCAGCATAGAAAAATAAATTACAAACATAGATAAATATGATAGAACAAAGATATAAATTAAATAAACAGTGCTTTATATTTTTCCGGCAAGTCTAACAGTATTCAGGTATACTGGCTGAATAATCAAATGTAACACTGCATAGTCTTCACTGTATAAATTAAATCTAATAGATCTGTAAAGCTACAAAAGTGAGTTTTCTTTGTGTTTTGTTGTTTGATTAACATTCGTGATGCAGAAAGTCTTTGGAACATTAAACTGCTGTGAACCCACGGTCCATTTTCTTTATCAATTCTTTACCTTCACCGAAGCCATAAGCAACTGTGTTTACAAGGATACTTGCAGAGATGTGCATTTTGACAATTTAGCACGTATGTGTCATTTCAGGCACAAACAGACACGGAAGTGAACGGAATTCAGTGTTCACGTGCATCTGCGTGGCTCTCACCGTGTCTACACCAGATGGGAGCGGCGCGGTGCGACTAAATACTAGAACCAATTATAATCAGTGATGCGGTCTACGCTGGATGCGGCGTGACACGGCAAATCCCTGCGAGTAAATCTCTCGTTCTTTTTATGATGTACTGACACAAAGTTCAAAGGATTTGCAACAGTCGCTTTGTCGTGTCCAGTGTAGACAGCGCAGGGAGGCGCGATGCGATAGCTGTCGCGAAAACAATCAGTAACAATCAGTCTACTAGAAATTGCACATCCTGCGATGTGACTATTGTGGATGAGCACATCGTAATATCAATGCTGAAACGATATATCGTGCAGCCCTATTACAGATGTTACTGTTTTTGATAATGAACATAAATTCCATCTGCATCCAAGTCAAGCTACTACAACAGTCATCTCAAGCTACTATCAAATGTGCATTTCTAAGAGACAAACAAAACAAAACAAAATATTAACATTGCAGTCTGCACGGCACACTGTGCTAGGTAGGGATGCACCGAAATGAAAATTCTTGGCCGAAACGGAAACACCGAAAAAAATTATGCCACTTATTAGTACCATTGCATTTATGGCCATGACTGTGTACTAACTTTACTGAAATCAAGGCATTGCAATTGCATAAATTAATATTAAAGTTTCAAAGAATAAATCAATGACAAATTATGCAAATATTTATTTAGCACATTGCAACAATGCACAGTATAAAATAAAATTCAAACTAAAATGTTCAACTTGACCCCACTCATGTGTAGATTAAATAATAATGTACAGGCCTACTGAAAGGTTGTAAAATCAAATGTTCTCTCATAAAAACAAAGTGCATTTAGGTCAAGTGCATTTTAAATTTTTCTCTGTAGGACTACTACAAGAAAGTGCATTCAGAACAAGTGCAACTTCTTAAAGACACAATAATATTTTCTCTGTAGGCCTTCAACATAATAGTGTATCAAAACAAAGACTGCCATAGCCCATATGTTAACTTTTGTGTATGTTTATGCCCTTTGCCTTGACACCATCACTGGGAAACTTCATTGCCTTTTCTAAAACGTCCGCCACAGACGGAGTGGGCGTGCTCGGAGGCGTTTTCCTTTTCTGTGCCGCGTTCCTCTCATATTCAGCGTAGCGATCAGAATGTCTGGATTTCAGGTAGGGCTGCACGATATTTTGCATGCGATAGTCATGCGCATCTCGTCAGTAAAGCCGGTTCCGTGATTAGCGCTAAATCTCCATCACCTGTTTTCAAATGGAGCTGCATTTAATACACAGCCGTAGTTCACTGACAAACTACGCAATTCGCGCTCAGAATCGCAGATGAATCGCCTGCGATATTGAACGTGATATTGCGTAGCTTGTCAGTGAACTACGGCTGTGTATTAAATGCCGCTCCATTTGAAAACATCTGTCCACACCGCAGACATGTTGCTTCAGACAAGCACGTGCAGGTCGTGGTTTCTGTTTGCGTCATCACAACATTTCCGCTGTATTGTTTCGGTGATAAAAGTCTTTCGGCCGAAAACTGAAAATGCATTTTTGGGCCATTTTCGGCCGAAAATTTTCGGTGGCTGAATATTCGATGCATCCCTAGTGCTAGGTACATGTCAGAGTCAGGTAACACAAACCTGTTTCATGATTTGGTATCACTCATTAGAACATGCAACAACTAAGAAATGAATTTTTCTATTTTCTGATTTTTTGTTTTTTTTTGGAAAAACAACAGTAAAATTGTAAAGAATTCAAAAACATTGTGTTTATCATGTCCAGACCATAAAGAGTAACTTAAAAACCACAATTAACAGTTTACAACTTTGACTTAGGAGCAAAAATCTGCCTTTAAACTGGAAAGAAATAAAGATTTGAAATTCGATATCATCTGATATGAAAAAAATTATTGTGCTAATTTTTTGGGCCAAATTGCCCAGCCCTAATTTAAAAGTTAGATATTAGACCTTTTAGAAAGTTTTTGATATTCTTCATATTCTGTGTGGTGATCAGTTAACAGCACTGATAGAAATGAATATTTTCCAATACGTTTAAATTGATTTTGACCTTTTATGGGCACCTTTATAAAGCCATTTTTTCTAAAAGTGTGCATCACCTTTTGAGTCAAATTCTTTACATTTAATCAGTCAACTAGAATAAGACATTTGGGCTGTCACCAAGCAAATTAAATTAGTATTTACAAAATTCATCTTTGCAATGCAGAGGAAACACATAAGCTGCAACTGAAGTGGAATTTAGATGCGTTTACACACTGTTTAATGCAGCTCAGAGGGACAGGGAATACTTTAACCTGCAGTTACAAATGCATAAATAATGTTTTGATATTTTAAACACAAAACATTGAAAACTGATGTTTGAAATCATTTAAAAATGAAAAGATACTTTAAAATGTTAAATTAAAACCGCCAGTAGGTGGCAGGAAGTCACTGTTAATAAGTGAGTCATTGCGATTGAACCGAAACATTTAAACGGTTGATTCATTTGGGAACGAAACACCGTCATGTTGAGACGCAAAACAGTGCTGTGGCTGTGTTTGGAAATTGGAATTATTTTTGTTGACGAAATTGAGCAAAAACCGGCAATATGCTTTCAAAAATGCAAATCTCTTAATAGGGCTGGGTGGTATATCGAGTTTGTACGATATAGTCTTTATAAGCGATACGGTATGAGGCAATACCGCTTATATCGATAATCAGTAGTATGATATGAGTGCATATGAAAAATATAACAGATGACACAGACTGAGCTGCTGTGGAGAAAGTGTACCAAGTTTTATATTAAGGGCTTTAAAAAGAACTTGTAAGAAATAGTTTGGTATAAGTGACTCGTCCCTTCAGATGCTCTGACAGAAAGGCTGCGTGTGCTGCTGACAGAGACGCTACTCGCGCTGTTTAATGTGTTTGAAATTTGCTGTTTAACTTAATGCATAACTTATCTGTAACTGTTAGAAATTCATAGAAGTATTTTTCCATCGCTTATAAAGACTATAGAAGTAACAACATTTTGCCGTCAGAAGTGCATGATCCTCTGTCTACTGCTTTGCGAGTCTCTGCTAAACTTCACAGACTTCATTAAATGAGCACCGACGCGGCCGCATGCCAAACAGACTAAGCGCAATGAAATAGGAGCGCAATAATTCTAAAATATACATTTTGTTGAAATATTTGTAGTTGGATAATAAATGTGACATATGTAGAATTTTAAACCTACAAGTGTATTTTTTTTTATTATTAAACACTAACTGTAACAGGGTAATCAAAATAGCCTATTATTCTGTGCTTTAGTTCTTATTAATTTTCATTTTTTGTTTACTGAATTTAACTTCTACTTTGAAAGCATTATTTTTGTTTTTAGATTGCAATGTTATGTTATGTTATATTATATATATATATATTAGGGGTGGGAATCGCAGGGTACCTCACGATATGATATAATCACGATATATGGCTCACGATAACGATAATATCACAATACAGCGATACTGCGATTATTGATATATTTCTAGAAAATCCTATAATGATACATCACGATATCTGTCTAACAAAATGCCTGTGAAAAGGTTAAGTGCAAGTTTTCTTTCTTTATTCAAGTCCAAACTGTTAGAAAACAGAAAAAAGTTATGTAAATCAATTTTAACTTGAGTAGGCTAAAATAATCAGTTTATTCTTGTACTTATTAAAAGCTTACACTTTTCTCTTTCTGTGTAAACAAACATTTTATCAATGTGACTAATGTGTGAATCAATGTGCTTATCAAACAGAAAAAAACTAGATAGATAGATATAATATAAACCTGGTACATTTCAAAATTTACCTGGAGTGCTTTCTCAACCTTTCTACTCCTCTCATCATAAAAGCGGAGCCCCACACGAAGAAATAGCCGTTCACATCGCGTCTTTTGTGCGCTCGGGTTCGTTATTTCAAATGTAGACGCGCGGCAAACACACACAAGCTGCACACTTCTGCGCCGCATTATGTCTCTGACAAGGTTTTGTTTTGTCCTCTATGCCATAGGTGCAGATTTATGTTTCTGCCGGTCGGTGCCCACTGTTCACACTGCATAACGTGCACTTGTAATATCTGAGAGAGAGGGAGAGCATCCAGTGTTGTTCACATAAAACTGGACGCACCGGCGGCGCGCTCTCATACTCATATAGTGACGGAAATCCACCCGCGATCCGAGCGGAGAGGTTAGGCTACTCTTGAACTGAATATGCGCTCTGCAATAATAACGCGATCGGTGCCTATGGTCCACGCTGATAGCTGTTCTGGGGCAGCTAGTTTTCATCTCCATAAACATACATTATATATATAAAATATAGCAGTAAAGCTAATACAGTGGCTAGAAATCTGTTTATCCTTCGGTTCCTCGTGCTTGCCCATCTTCATAGAGAACGCGGATCATTTTGCTCAGAGCGCTTTTGGATAGAAGCTGGAAATGGCGCGGCCGCGATTTTCACGCATTTTTACAGCTGTGAACAGGAAAACCTATTTAAAGCACCTTATTATAATAATTAAAATATCGATATTTGGCGCCAGATATCGATTATCGTATCGCACCGAGAAGAATCGCGATATATCGCCATATCAATTTATTGTCCCACCCCTAATATATAAATATATATATCACACACACACACACACACACACACACATACATACGAATACAGATTTTTTTAAAATACAAAAACACCGAGATATATACCGTATATCACAAATCGGCCAAAAAATACAGATATCAATTTTTGCCCATATCGCCCAGCCCTATCTCTTAATTATCTCTTGATTGAACTGTTGTCAAAATCAATATCACATTTGTAATCATGCTGATTTTTGGAGGAAAAAAAAATGCATTCTTCATGTGACATTGATTAACTATATGGAATGATATAAATATATACATTTTCTGCCCCCATATCTTGAATTTTGTGATCATTCAGTATATTTTAATAGACTGAATCATGCAGTGAACGAATGCACTCTAAATGCGCACGGCTGCATACGCACTTGTCTAACCTGCTAGACTTCATGTAATGAATGTGTGCACTCTATATTTACATTTAGGGTGCTTCACACTAGCGCTTTTGGTGCGCACCCAGGTTCTATTGACGTCAGTATTCGGTTCGTTTGGATGATGTGAACGCTGTCTTCTGACTTCGGGTGCACACCTGCGAACCGTACCAGAGTTCGCTTAAAAAGGGCGGTCTGGGGTACAGGTCATGTGAACTCCGGTACGGTTCGCTGCAGACGTGAACACAATCATACCAAATCGCAGAAGTGAACCGCTATTAATGACGTATTATTTGATAAAAATGTGTGTGTTTCACTCACTTTCCTGACGTGTGTGACTGATGCGCTGCAAGCAGAAAGCTGTACGTCTCATTTCTGTTCGCCTTCAGCGTTCTTTAGAGCATTTTCAGTACATTCGACAGACGTAAGTGCCGTTATGCACTGAAGCTTTGTAAACAAAATGAACGTTTCAAAAACGCAAATGTATAAAAGTGCAGAGAGAGCAATGTTATGCATTTTGCTGCAACTAAGCAACGTTACTAAGCAACAAGGTAAACAGCTGCTGGCTTGATGATGCAAACGAACCGCTGTTCGGACCCAAATAAAATAATATGAACGCAGTCCAGCGGGGGAAGGGGAGGGGGGAGCAATCGAACTCTGGTTCAGACCAGGCAATCAAACCAAGTGTGAAAGCACCCTTAGACATTTAGCAGACGCTTTTAGTAGAGGTGTTTTTTGCGATATACTTGATTATGTCAAATCGCACATCGTTAAAACAACAATTACGATATTGTCGCAGACTATGTATATTGCACACCCCTACCTTTGAGACATTTGTAGATACAACACTATATTACAGAACAGTTCTTACCTGTAGTGTACATGTGTTACTGTTGGATCTCTGTAACCAAAAATCCATGTCTGAATGTCCATGGGTCTTGCATTAGGGTAGGCTATGGTCACATCTATTACCCACTGTAGTCCTTTTGCTTTGTTACCTGAAGGTGGGCAGACACAGAGACTTGAGTCAGAGAAAGAGATGTACCAATGTCAACTTCAAGGCCAATTCACTTCAATAATGAAACGAAAAAGCACTAGTCATACTCTTCCCATCCAAACAAACTGTACTTGATAGCTATCAAGAATATAAGTAGAATAAGGTTATGCAGGCCTATTTTATGTTTTAATCTAACATCTTTTGTGTTCCACATTAGAAAGTCAGTTAAACAGGTTTGTTTTCACACACTGCAATGACGCATTTCCACAGTTATTAACACCACAAAACTAGATTTTATATATTAAACAACTGAATGCACAATTTTGGTGTAATCAATTACTACAATTCTCAACATGAACATGAATCATTTTTAGTCCTTGAGTTTAAGAATTACAAATGTGCAAAATATTTTTTCTATTCATTACAACTATTCATTGTGTTGTCTGAACGACGAGTCGGTCTTAAGAAAGCTCTGTGTAATTATGGTCCACCAGACACTGATTAGACATGTTTCTTAGGAGATGTTCAAATAAGATGTGTTCGTGTGTTCAAAAACAGCTGTATGGGAACGACAGAATGGTACAGAACATACAGCTGTTTAAAAGTTGAACTATATTTAACTTGACACATTGTCTGTAAAATGGTGTGGGATGTCTAAAATAAAATCCAACCAAAACAACAGCATGAGAAGTTAGCCACTGGCCGTCTACATTAATTAAAGAAATAGTGCAGACAGAATTCAAGAACACACATGCCTTCAGCAGGATAAAATGCATAAAAAAAATAAATAACACCACCAAATATCTTGTACATACCAGTGTTGTTACTGTTGACTAAATGGAAATAAAGCTGAAATAAAATAAATTTGCAGTGAAACTGAAATAAAAATTCACTGAAAAAAACAAAAAAAAATGTTTAAGTTGAAGTACTAAAGGTATTGAAACTAAAACTGAAATGAATACAAATTAAAGCTAAACAAATACAAAAAAAAAGACCAAATAAAAAATGTAATTAAACAAAACTGATCATATAAAAGAGACAATAAGAAATACAATACAACAGTGTATATATATATATATATATATATATATATATATATATATATATATATATATATATATATATATATATATATATATATATATATATATATATATATATATATATACACATACTAAAATAACACTATTCTACATAAAAGCTTTAATTACCAATACTACCATAGTCTATCTGGAAAACAAAAAAATACAAGCTGTTTCCAATACCCTTCAAATTGCGCAAATCAAAATTGAATTGAAAACACACCTAATGGAAATGAGTCAATTTCACAAAAACTCCCAAATATCGCAAAAAGGTTTTTATGCTCGCATGAGGTGGTTTTTCAGGCAATTTGAAGAAGGAATATTTCGCAAAACTGCAATAGACACGTTTTTTTTTTTTTGCATTTACAGGTCACATGGCATATGTAAAAAGTCATATGATCATTCTTCAATGTACTATAACCTCCAAGAAACACTTCATACGTGGTCGCTCTCGAGTATAAGGGACTTTCCCTGCCATTAATGCTTAGACAATTTACACTGCACGTCTGCGGTGCAGTGTGGCTCTTATACGGCCACTGAAGCTGATTGCGGCCACTCTAGTCAATGTATTTATTCCAGCTGCGCCACGCACGTTTCTGAAGCAGCTCTCCATGCTGCTTCTGTAAAGATACACGCATACGTCTCCTTTGAATAAATATCCAAAATCCATCAAATCTCACCAAAATCTGTTGCCATGACTTATCGCGAGAGACAAAAGGTTACGTTTTAGTCACATAACATTGGTTAATGGAAATGCCGTCATTTCGCAATACTTTTTTAATCGACATTTATAAAATATCGCCAAAGTTTTGCGCAAATCTGTAATGTAAATGCACCTATGGAGACATTAGGGATATGTATTATGTTTATATTACGTATAATGGGAATACGGCTCACTCAAAGTGATGTGAAGTCTAACTTGAAATGTATTGACGGTGGGAGATTTATTGGCTGAGCAGTGTTGTGATGGCTGCACCGACAGTGCTTCAAAGAGATCAATTTTAGAGATGCAATTCCTCGAGAGAGAAGCCACTGCTTAAAATAATACAGCCAGAAAAAACAAAACAAAACAACAGAACAAACTAAAACCAGTTCACCTTAGTTGAAACACACAGTAATTATGCTGTTTTATTCTCCTTAAATCTCTAAAATAGTTGTTTATTGGTTCGGTTAACATATCTTTATACTGTACTTATAAATCTCCAATAGGAATTATTAAAATGAAGTTGTGCATTCTGTGTGGGCATGTCCTCCGATTCGTTCTGAGAGACTGTGATGGTTGTCTCCTCATATTTACTGCGAGACAATACTAGCAGCTTATTATCTTGCTTAACCAGCCTTAGTGTTTCTTTGTTTTGAATCCATGCCTGTCAGAACACAACATCTCCATTAGTTAACACAATAACAGCAAGTCCACCAATAAGCAGAGCAAATATATGCTCTGCATAAGTGGTGCGAGAAGACAAAATTGAAGATCCACCCAACAAGAAAGTTCAAAATGTACTAGGTGTGGTAGGAACATATTGACACAGTATAGTACTACAACACACTTCTGTCACAATTAATGCACTGAAGTATCAGTATTTGAAGTTATTTTTATTATTATAGTTTTTTTAAACAAATGCATAGTTTATCCAAAAAATAAAAATTATGTTAATTTACTGACCCTCATGTCATTCCAAACCAGTATGCATTTGTTTCTTCAGTAGGGAACACTATTCACTATTAATTAGCTGCTTATTAGTCTGCAGATTACTAGGCATATTATCTGATTATTAGTACTTTTAAAGCACATTTTAATGCCTTATTCTGCATGACCATATTCTACATCCCTTAAACCAACTCCATACCCAAACATAACTACTACAACCTTACTATTAATAAGCAGACAATTGGGAGTTTATTAACTCTTGATTAACAGTGAAAATGTGTTCTCTAAAGTGTTACAGTTTTGAAAAATGTGTGTGCGTTTTATCAATACAATAAAAGTCATTGAGTTTACTTCTGATATTGTTTGTTTACTTCAGCCCGATCAAATGAAAGAAAACAAATCACCACAAACTATTTATCTTTTTTATTGTTTGGATGCTGAACCATCCATTTAGCTTTCCAGACGTTATGACAATGACAAATATTTGCACTGAAATTTAATAATGCGAACAGCTTTGGTGCAGTAAATTGTTTGAAAATATTTTATATTGTTTAGTTTGACATTTTATAAACTGGCCTTTACATAAAGACATTTTTAAGCTTACACTTTAGTATTACAAATTAAACTTTAGAGTCTAGTATTATCATTAACTGACTATTAATCTACAGGTTATTTTCTGATGTGTCAATTAATACTTTAGTAAATAATATTATAAATTCTGCCATTAATCTTGCAATGTTTTATTCAAAAATTCGGTAACACTTTACAATAAGGTTCATTAGTTAACAACTTTAGTAAACATGAACTAAGAATGAACAATACTTCAACATTTATTGATCTTAGTTAATGTTCATTTCAGCATTTACTAATGCATTAAAATCACAAGTTGTGTTTGTTAACATTAGTTAATGCACTGTGAACTAACATGAATAATAATAATAATAATAATAATAATAATAATAATAAATGCATTGTTCATTGGTTGTTCATGTTAGTTAATACATCTAATGTTAACAAATGATACCTTATTGTAAAGTGTTACCAAAAATTGTCATTAGAAAAAAACAAGAATTAAAGAATTAAATGCCAAGAATTAAAAAGAGTCATCCATGAATACTACAAATGTCCATGATATTTTGAATTGATTGTGAGAGTCTTGAAATGTTTTTGTTCATTCAGCATGATTATATGACATGGCGGACAATTGACCGTTCGCAAAGAGCTTGATTGACAGGCGATCTGACCAATCATAACACCGAAACCGCCATCTTGTCCAACAGCTACGGCCAGAAACTAACAACAAATTACATTTTTTACCTATTAGATTGTGTTTTATTAATCTCTACACCTACCCCAACCCTAAACAATAATGCAAAAACAGTAATTGTTGTACAGCGTGACAACAAATACGCTATATTGATGTGCGCATGCCCTGTATCATTTCTAGCCTTAACCACAAATCAGACAGGAGAGTAGATTAACTTCAGTGGACTTAAACTTGAAAAATGGTGTGTTCCCCAGTTGAAATAAAAAATGTTCTGATGTTTATTCATGTTCATTTCTTGCTTTAAAGTAAACATAAAAAAATGATCAGTTCACTTGGCGCTTTAACTGAGGCAATACTGTGATCTGTCATTAAAGAGCCACAAAACAGTATTTATTGTTTGAATTTCTTTAAACATGACTAAATTTGAAAGCCGAGAGTCCTGAGACCAGAAGTAACTCTTGTCTGTCAGTGTGTTGTCAGCTTCCTCTTTGCTCTGCGATGTACTTTTCACTGCGTGAGAACGTGATGTGTAGTGTGAGAGCGGCATTGTTCGTAAAATATATCAACAGTAACTAAGGAGGGCAGGTCTTTGCGGTCAATTAGCCGTCCAGTGTGGTTCCATTAATAAAGTGCAGGTAGTGAGGGTTGCCAAAAATACGGTTGTGAGTCCTGAAAATGTGTAGGTGTCAGTTCGGTAATAGAATGAGGTTCGTAAAAATCTAAATGCTGTATGATACACAACCTTATTAAGGGACATTGCCATACTAGCCATTAGCATCTACTCTAGGGAGTATTGTTTTGTGTGAAACATCTCAAGGGATTGGTGGTGAATAGTAAATAGTGCAAAACATCAACAAATTTGCGCAATCAACGTCACTGATTACGTCAACGCATAATTTTGGTCCTAGTAGAGATACCATAATACAGATATTACTCATATTGTTTTGGACAAGGGACTCACTGTAAATGGTATACCATTTGGTAATTCATACACAGAACCATGGGAAATATAGTGAAAGACACTATCCGTTTAAATATAAATGAGTTCCTTACTTTGACCTGGTGGGCTTCCCTCTGTTCCCAAGATGCCGTTTTCCTGCTGGGGTCCTAAGGTCTTCAGGATAATCTGTGTAGCACCCAGTCGTGGCAGTGTTACGTGAGTCAAGTAAGGCAAGTCGTTCTTTTTGGCAAAGGACTGACTTGTCTCTCGCCTCTTTCTGAGGAAGCCGCCCTCAGGAAACAGCACAATCCATTTCCTGTCTCTGCTGTTGTAATAATTGTCTAGGTGATCCTTCAGGTAAACTAGTTGCTTTTCTCGATGTGCTTTGCCCTGTTGGTAATGACAAATCTCGTCAATGTCAGCTAAATTTCCCCTTGCACTAAAACAATTTAATTTTTTTTTTAAATGCGGACAAACGAATGTAGAACATCAACTCACTATCCTTGTCACATTACGTTACAAAAAAATCAATATTTTCTTTTTAACTGAACAGGTCTTACCTGTCTGATGAAGAAATCTCCATGAATCAGAGACACAACCCCAAAATTGGTATATTTAAAAACATGGTCCATCAACCACAACATCTTTCGTACAACCTGGATAAGAACATGAGAATTAGTTTTGTTGTCTGATTGTGATCTGAAATATTATCAATGTGATGTCAGCCTATATTTAATGTACAATTCACACTCATGAGAGCAGTACTAGCCCCAACCCAAGCAGAGGTGTGCTTACCGTGCCCTTGTCCTGCAAGCACATCATTAGGGTGCACACGTCTCCTGTAGATTGATGGTTGACTATGACCATGGCTTCATCTTCAGTCATTGGTCTCACATCATCACCCCATTCTGTCACTAAAAAAAAAAAAAAAAAACACACCACCACACATTACTCATATCAGAAAACTGTGTTACTGACAAAGAACATACAAGCACAAATATTCAATACACATTATGGATATATATATACACACACACACACACTTTTGAAACCTTTGGCATCAATACGTTTTTTTTTTTTTTTTTTTACTGTTTTTGAAAGGTTTATTTGATCAAAAAGACAATTGTAAAATATTATTACTGTTTAAAATGAACTGTTCTATTTTAATATTTAAATTTGTATTTTTTAAATTACTATTATTTTTGTTGTTGTTGTTATTTTAGTCATTTTTTCCTGTGATCAACAAGCTGAATTTTCATCATTATTATTACTCCAGTCTTCAGTGTCACATGATCCTTCAGAAATCATTCTAATATGCTCAAAAAACATTATCCAAGTTTAAAACAGCTGAGTTGCTCAATATTTGTGGAAACGTGATACACTTTCGTCATGATTAATGAATAGAGAATTCAGCAGAACACTATTTTTTTGTGTGTAAATGTAAAAGTCCTTTGTCACTTTGTAATGAATTTAATGCATTCATGCAGAAAGATTATAAAAGTAAAAATAAATTAATTAAATAAAATGAAAAATAACAGACCCCCACAGCGTTATGCCATTGTATAAAAATAAACTGAAATGTATTGTTTAACTGTTCTTAAGCTTTTTTGTTTTCCAGATATTTTGTTATTCAGAGTATTTCTATTTGTTAACCAAAGGTGGTTACATTTTTTATAAAAATGTTTAAGTATTACAGTTGTAAAGCTAAAAGGTTAAAGTATTCTGTTTGACTCAAATTAAAATAATAAAGAGTTTAATTTCTATTAAGGTTTATAGGGATTTTAAGATGTAGCCTAATTAGCAATTTAAATTATTAAGTTACTTATTGAGTAACTAAATTACTTTTCAGACAGAGTAATTAGTAATTTAAATACAATATTGATGATGTAATTAGTAATAAATTACTTCTTGAAAGTAACTTACCCAACACTGTATGTCAGTCATTGAAATCACTATTTTTTTCTCATGTACTGTATCAACATTTCAGATCCTTTTGTCAATATTTTATTCATTATAGACCAGTGGTGCATTCATATAATGTTATATTGTTAAAAAAAGAAGGCCGATGTTTTCCAGTGCAGTCAGAACCACTTCTAGAAGTCACAAGAGTTTGAAACTGACCCCAAAGATATTCCCTCTCACGGATACACAATCGCAATCTGATTATAATATCATCATGTACTGGACTGTGATTTATGTACAGCTATGTGCATCATACATCATGAGGTAGCTGCTGATACCAATCCCTAATGAGTCTGTTGGTAATAATAAACTCAAAATATCTCATTGGTCTTTAAAGAAAATACTGGTAAGCACCTAAAACAAATCCTCAAAAATACGTAACATTACAAAAGCAAGTTTAAAAAAAAAAAAAAAAAAAAAAAAAAAAAAAAAAGTTAATAAAAGACAAGATGCACCTGCACAACAGGGTGTAAATCTCCCCTCTGTTACCACTGTACTTTGCCCTTGATGGCGAGCTTAAACAACCCTATGAAGAGCAGGAAACCCAACGGATCTCTATGAGAGGTCATGCTGAGTCATTGCACGGCTCACAGCCTCTGCTGTTACCAGCAAGTCAAAGACCACAAACAAAATAAACCATTACAGCACCTCCAACGTATCAAGCTCAGGGGTTGAGGGCACCTGACACGACAAGTTACGGGCACCCACGTTTGCTAAAAGATACCACCAGACCTTCTATCAACAAAGAGTATTTGCTTACAGACTTCAGGACAACAAGCGTGGCTGCTAAGATTTCAGACCCGGACATTCTAGATCACAAAACCCTGTAAACAGCTCTAAGAATGATCACCGACTGCTTCTGTGAGGAAATCGACTACGAGATATAAAAAAAAAAAATCAAGTTGTAGCAAGCACAAAGTCCATTGTTAACAGTGTAGCAATGTATGAAATGTGGGGAAATGTTTTGTCCACATGCAAAAATTCCAGATTGTGTGGATTCCTATTGAAATGACTGAATTTGACAGAAAAAGTAAATAAAATAAAATAAAATAAAAATAAAAAAGTCGTAATAATAATAAAAAAAAAAAAAAAAATGCAATAAATTTGACCAGCCAAGGGTGCTTTACACAAAGCAAAACCCCAAATGTTTACTAGCTACTTAATAATAATAATCAACAACAATAAAAATATCTAAATTAATTATTAATAGGTTTATACTAGGGCTGTCAGTTTAAAGTGTTAATTTATTTAATTAGTTATGAAAAAATAACGCAATTAAAATATTTTAACGCAGTTAACACATTGGCCCCACCCTCAGACCTGTACATCATCTTGCATTTCATATAGTTGGCTCCTGACAAATACGATGCAGGGCAACAACTCCATAAGTGCAGCTATGCCCTAAAATACAAGATATTGGGGATAAGAATGCCCCGTATGAGTTTCTGTCTCATATTTATATCATACGATAAGCAATAACACACGACTGCTGTTTATGTCCGAATAGCACAAGTGATTGTAAACAATAGTTCAGTATATAAGTAGTTGATATTTTGTTATATTTAAATACAACATTCTGTTTTTGCTCAATTTTGCCAATGAAAATACGTCCTGTAAAGCCACCGCAGAACTGCTATGCATCACTGAACAACACAGCTGGTGTTTAGTTTCTGAATGAATCTGCGTTTTGAAGGAGTCAAATGAAAGAATTAATGACTCAAAGACATTTACCGCCACCTGCTGGCGGTTTTAGTTTCTTATTTAGAGTATTTCATTAAAAACATTAAAGGTCCCATGACATGCTGCTTTTTGGATGCTTTTATACAGGCCTAAGTGGTCCCTAGTACTGTATCTGAAGTCTCTTTCCCGAAATTCAGCCTTGGTGCAGAATTTCAGCCACTACGAGCCAGTCCCACAATGAGCTTTCCTTAGGACGTGCCATTCTGTGTCTGTAGCTTTAAATACTAATGAGGAGGAGAGAGGCGGGGCAAGGTGGAGGGTGGGTGTGTGGCCTTAACCAGCTTTTCAAAATCGAAACACAGTGTGGGTGTTTTTATATCACTGTATTTCTGAAGGAAACTGACTGTTTTCAGAAAATTTGGGATGTCATTTTCATTTCATCTTGCATGTAATGTCTGATAAAGCAGTGTTTTTGAGCAGAGCTCTGCTTTGTGTACAGCGTTACCGTGGAAACCACTATCTCCACGCTCTAAAAGCACCTACCGCTGGCAGAAAATGAATTTGCATATATGCCGTCACAAATAGAATCCAAGTCTGTGGGAAACACTGTACACATACTTCGGTGTTCATTTGTACATCCAAACACTGAGCAACTGCCATGCTTCGCTCGTTTGCAAGCCATGATGTCTCTCTCTCTCTCAAAAAAAAAAATATTGCGCTCGCCTTGCACGGTAGGAGCTCATTTTCTCATGGGCGGGCAAAGCAGAGAAAGGGGAGGTAACCTTTCCCCATATGACGACATAAAGGGAAGATTCCAGATCGGGCATCTGAGCTTTCATTTTCTCAAAGGAGAAGCAGGATACCCAGGGCTTGGTTTACACCTATCGCCATTTCTAGCCACTGAGGAACCATAGGCAGGCTAGGGGAACACATTAATGTTAAAAAACCTCATAAAGTGAAATTTTCATGCCATGGGACCTTTAAAGGGGTAGTTCACCAATTTTTTTTTTTTTTTTTAAATTCCGTCATCATTTACAAACCTGTATAAGAAAGTATTTGTTGGTAACAAAGCAGTTTAGGTTACAAATGACTTTCATTGCATGAACAAAAAATACTGAGTTTCTCAAATTACCTTCTTTTATGTTCTATAGTTTATGTTAGGCTGTTGTAGCCTAAACATTTGTGTGTAATACATTTTATGCTGAATGAAATAAAATATTTTCTAAAGTTACTATTTGTAATATTGACATGATACTTTCTCATTTAACACAACAATAGCTTTAAAATCATCTTTTGTGGGCATTTTCACAGCCAAATTTAGTTTGCGATTAATTAATCACCACATCATGTAATTAATTAGATTTAAAAACTTTAAATCGAATGACAGCCCTAGTTTATATAACTCTTCATTTTATAATATGTACGACAACACATATTAATGGTCATCTATGCAGAATTTACATAAGAATACATTTTTGTTTTACATATTTTCTATTAAAAATTATTAATTGCAATTACAACTGTACAATTACAAAAATTCTTGTTTTGTCATAAATATGCGGTTCTAAAACATTTTGAAATAAATTAGTTAAAGCTTTATAAGAATAAATAAATAAAATAGAAACAAGACTCTAATCACTGCTTGCTTGACCCACTGTTACCAACTCAAAAACAAGGAGTAAAATAGTGTCAAAGTCACAAGATTTCTTATATCACTGTTTTACCAAGTCTTTACATATCTACCAATCAGAAAACAGTTTTGTATCCATTTGACAATATCGTCTGCCATTTATTCACACTCAAAAGTTAACAGCGATTACACCCCAACCTGCTGCTTCATGACAAGCTCAGCAATATGTCTTTCAGGAGCAAAACTTGGCCCTTAGACGGATCAAGCCAATGAGCTGCATCAGGTCTCTCATAATATCATTTACAACCAGTGACTACAAAACTCAGATGAACAAAATCAAAGCAAACACATTGCTGTGCAGTTTAACAAAACTGGAAGGGACGTTTTGATCCTACTTGGTGTAATTCTCTCATGTCAGCAAAACAACTCAGAAATCTGCTTTTCGGAGAACAATATAAAATATCCCTCCCGGTGTTTTGCATGTAAAACAGGATCCTGGTCATGGAGACCTTGTGGGGAAAACTCATGCAAACACAATGCAAAGCAGCTTTTCCTTCCTTGTTAACTATGAAATCATCAATAGTGTAAGAAAAATCAGTAAGATAAAAATACATAAAAATAATTAAAACGCAGACAGAGCGGAGAGAGAACTTTAGTTGTCTCTTGCTTCCCCCAAATGTTAGGTGACATCATGCCCATCTATTTAAGCACTGCATTCTTATCTTGCCCACGTGACCTGTGCTGCTATTTGCAGATGTCATTCCCAATCACAAAATGTCAATTGCAGTAGTGGTTAGTTTGACTTTCTGAACTATTAGTTTCTAGCACGAGTTCCTACTCCACTTCTGCAACCAACTGTATCAGCCAGTGGTTCATGGTCTCCATTCCAGCTGTGAATCGTGCCACTGCTCATTTACATAAAGCTGCTCACAACGCCAGCGGTCACTGTCACTCACGTCACTACAAACTGGTAACTCTCAATGACAATAAATGACTTCAGGTCTTTTTGTCGCTGTTAATCATTATGTGAAAGCCACTTCAAGGAAGAGTACACTCAAAAATGCCATATTCTGTCATTATTTACTCAACACAGGCATGGTTTTTCCATTGGTTTTCTGTGTAAGCATACATTAGATCGACATGTTTGACTGCCGCACTCAAGTCTTTCACAGCATCTCACCCTTGACAGTGTTGTAACAACAAAAAAGACCTTTAGGTTGTTTTTTCATCCCATTGCCCGGCGTTTTGCATCTTTGTGTTCTGTGTGAACGGCTGCTAAAGCTATATGCTATTTTGTAGGTAAATCAGACAAAAGTCCAATATATATATAAAAAAAAAAAAAAGAGATAAATTCCGCACACTACTCAAACTTGCATCATAATGAAATTTTATTAGCAATATTTTCGGTCAATCGACCTAATAGAAAGCCTGATTGATCTAAATGTTGGTAATAAAATTTAGTAACGATTTAAGTTAAAGTAGTGTGCAGGATTTTATCTTTTCAGTGGAAGACAAAAGGAGAACTGGATCATTGAGTCACTAGGTGCGTTTCCATTACAGATTTGCGCAAAACTTTGGCGATATTTTATAAATGTCGATAAAAAAGTATTTCGAATTGACTGCGTTTCCATTAACCAATGTTATGCGACTAAAACGTAACCTTTTGCCTCTCGCGACAAGTCATGGCAACAGATTTTGGATATATTTATTCAAAGGAGGCGTAAGCGTGTATCTTTACAGAAGCAGCGTGGAGAGCCGCTTCAGAAACATGCGTGGCACGGCTGGAATAAATACAAGCATTGACTAGAGTGGCTGCAGTCAGCTTCAGTGCATGTGCAGACATGTGCAGTGTAAATTGTCTAAGCATTAACGGCAGGGAAAGCCCCTCATATTCGAGAGTGACCACGTATGAAGTGTTTTTCTTGGAGGTTATAGTACATTGATTATATGATTTTTTTTTTCATTCGCCATGTGACCTGTAAATGCGAAAAAAAAAAAAAAAAAAAAAGTTTCCATTGCAATTTTACGAAATATTCCTTTTTCAAATTGCCTGAAAGACCACCTCATGAGAGCGTAAAAAACTGTTTCCATTAGGCGTATTTCAATTCGCAATTTTAATTTGCGCAATTTGAAGGGTAATGGAAACGCGCCTACTGAGTCAAACCTGAGAACAAGATCGTTAAATGAATCATTCTTTTGAGCCAGTTCTTTTCACTGAACAAGTTAATTTGGTTCAGAATTCAAACTGAATCAGCTGTACTCATTAACTAGCAACACTTGAGTTAACAACTGACTGGAGAGAGAGATTTTCAGTGAATAATTACTTAATTTTTATCAGTTCCTCATACACCATGAAAAACAGTGCACAAGTAGTATGGAAAACTAGTACTTTGAATGGTGCTTGAAATTTCTTTTGTGTTCCCCAAAAATAAATAAAATAAAACGGCATACAATTTTGGATGAACAGATTTTGGTGACTAAATAATTACTAAATGTTAGTTTTTGAGTGACATGTTCCTTCAAGGCACATGAGATCTGATCTTTGTGCTCTCTTTAACAGGAAGCAGTCGAGCAGGTAAATGACACACAGATTTGACCTCTGCCACACACATTTATCTCCACCTGCTTCATCAGGTCAGCCTCTTATCAGTGTGGTGAGGCATCTTGCGTAAAATTCTAACCTGGTGAGAAATCACGACAAGCGACTTTAACCTTGACTGACAAATATCATAATTTATACCCATTTTATCATCAATAGTTTAGAAAAATACCAAATTTTCCTGTTTTTTCCTTGTAGGGTTCAAGGACAGCCTCTAAACTGAAGACGCCGTCCACGTGACTCCCAACTCAGCTACACATGAGCAGGTTTTCAAAAGGAAAACCACCATTAATTATTTAACACTCGTTGCTTTCCAAACACTGCTCATCCCAATTTGTGAGCATTTAGCTCACAGCTTATCGTAACCCAAAACTGTAGGCAATTCTCACGCTGTTCCTGTGAGAAGACAAATGAAAATAAAACAGATTTTGATTTGGTGCGCTCTTGTACTCAAAAGTAATCTTCTAATACCAGATTCAACTGTATAGTTAA
The DNA here is from genome assembly GCA_036784905.1 of Acrossocheilus fasciatus. Lineage (NCBI taxonomy): Eukaryota > Metazoa > Chordata > Actinopteri > Cypriniformes > Cyprinidae > Acrossocheilus > Acrossocheilus fasciatus. Next base: position 9,988,933 of record CM071957.1, on the reverse strand, counting down.
AGCATGTCAAACATACTCCAAACATGACAAAGAATTAAGGCAATTTGTCTTAAATTTGTTAAAGATAATGACAAAAAAGAAACTCCAACTGCAAATGTGAAAGGGAAGTCTGTCTAACCATCACTTCAGTTTAAGAAATCCAACTTTTGATAATCATCAAACATATAAACAATGAGCCAATTCAATTAAGCATCTATTAGACACTAATCTAATTTTCAAAATACTGGTACTCCACTGCAGCATAAAGCCAAGTTCAATTCATGGCTTTTCCGTGTACATCAAAGAGACCTGCTTACGGGAAATCTCTGATATAGGCCTATAATATTACCGATTTAAATTTCAGTGGCAAAAACCATGTTTGATTGGGCCGGTTCTTTTCTGTGATACAGTTCAAAATAGTTTCTAAACTTCATTTGTGTTTTCCATTTGTGTTATAGAAACTGGTCACCATTTCTTCATAGGTTTCACACCATTTTTTAAAATACAAATATTTCTATTAATCTGTAAACAATTGTGAGTTCATAACATCTGCACATGAGAAAATTGATTAAAATAAGTTGAATAAATACAGCATGTTAAAATGTGGAACATAACTAAATGTCACGTGAACTACTTTTATCTGTTATCTTGTTAAAAGCTGACAAACCGTCTTATCTGTCTTCACAATCGTCTGACTGTCCCAGCCCTTGTACTTCCATCTCATGGTCCACATAATCACATTTCTCTGTACAATCAACACCCTGGTTACGCTTAGTACCAGCATGCAACAAATGAAATTACCCATGAAATGCTTGTGAGTAAGCAGATAGCATATCACCTCTCGTAGATCCAACTAGCCATAAATTCAAATCAGCTTTACGAGGAAAACCCAAAATCTCTTTCTAATGAAAAAGTCAACTACAAATCGATACTTGTAACAAACTACACACAAAGCAATACGGGCAACACTTCCAGTCTCTGATGAATGATGATGTGGATTCATCAAGAGAGATGTGAGGTAAACAAAGACCTCCCATGAGGTTCCCAGTGTATAATATTGTCCAAATATACTCTATTAAAGCAAAAAAAAAAAAAACCCAAAGTGTAACAGCTTAATCAAGCTTGTTTCCCAATGAAAATAAAGAAATCAATCCAAACATGGGAAACCCTAGAGTATGAGAGTCAATAAAGATGAAAAACAGTCAATAGATCCGCACTCAGCAGTCAAATTTTGGCGCCACTAGATGATATACTGACTGAAGTCTAGTGCCCTGTGTGGCTTACTTGAAAAAGGTTGTTTTACACAGTCCGGCAGTAAAATTTTACATTTAGGGCCTTGCACTGCCATTTAGAAAGTCAGAAAAGAGAGGAAAAGTTGGTCTTACCTGTGTAACCCGCACACCAGCCCCAAGACGCCACCATCGCCAGTAACCACCTGAACATGACCCCTTCGATGTACCAGAACGTGGGGGCATCTAGAAGTCTTAAAGGCTGCAGGACTATCAGGTAGAGGCAGTAGGATGGGATCGCCACACAGTTATTGACAAACATGAAGGTGAAACGGAGCAGCGACTTCATTAAGATCCAGAACAATTTGCGGGCCGTTTCCAGATGGGGAGCCATACTGTACTGTCCTGCCTGCAAAAAAAAAAAAGGAGGAAGAAAAAAAGCAAATTAAATCTCAACACTTTAGCTCATGTGATGTATGCTTAAATCAAGCCAGTGAATGCAAGACATGGAGGTGACAATAAGAAATAGACTCATGTATAGAGATGCAGCTTACGCTTGAGAACTGATTTGTGAACAGACACTCAAGTAACCGCAGATATAAATATGCCTGTTCATACTGACACCCTTAAAGCCCGTTAGACTTTGATATCTGTGGTCCAAGCAAAACAAACAAAGAAAAACTTTGGTTCAAATTAAATAGTGCCTTCCTGATAAGCATGTTGAGGAGGAGCTACTTCAGGTTAACCAAAGAAACCAAGAATACCATGCTTAATCCTATATTTGTCCTGAGTGAATGTATGATATAAAAATGAACCTGTACAAAATAATAACGATAAGAATGATGGAGAGTATAATTATTCATAAAAAAAAAAATTCGTAACTATGATATTTCTCATAACAATAAACATAATGTTTGATAGAACACACGTGGAACCTGATTAAGTTTAACACACTTCAGTTCAGTTATTAGAGTTTGCATGGGTTTCATTCATTTGTTTTAAGGTCAATCCGAGTAAAAATCCTTTGAATTAAGGGGAAATGTTTAAAATGAAGTGTTGAACAGAGAGCTAACGCGGCTAGCATGCTACATACAGTTTTAACTGCCGCTTTAACAGCACTGCCAATTTATACCAAAACGTGTAGAATTTTCCAACAATTCGAATGTAGACATCTAAACGAATAAATAAAACATCATAGTATATACAAATCACTGTTTGTAAATGAAGCAGAAAGTGTCTGTGCTTGCGCTGCTGTGTTAGCATGCTAAGCTAATGCGAAGCGAACCCTGGTCATAATTCAGTTTAACGGTCACATCATTATATGATTATTTATTCTTCCAATGATCTCTTTGTTTGAGTGGTTGTTTCATTAGTTGTGCATTTTCATATTTATATAATCCCCGACTGTCTGTCCTTCATACAAAGTGGCCGGTGTCTGGCTGATTCGGTGATTTAATGAGATTTGGACTAAAGTCCTTGACGGATCCGTTACCCACCAGTGACGAACCGGATCAGAACAGCGATCCAGATCTAAGAAAACACTTCGACGGTTCAAATGGCATCGATGATCTGAAACGATCTCATATCATTAATCCTCTAATCTTCACGTGAAGGTGTTTTCTCACCGTGCTAACGCGCAGCCCGCTGGTGAAGCTGCAGATGGGCTCGGACGGTTCGGTTCGGTTCGGTCACATGTAGCGGATGGAGATGATCGGTGAACCCGAGAGCTTTAGGTCGTCTGCTCCACGGCTTGCCTCGGTTCCGAGAGTCGGTATCCTGATCGGATGCATGCGCTTCAGTTACACACGCGCATGTTGCTGGAGTCACGCAGCCGAACCTCTGGATCGCACACAGCACACGCTTGAGATCACACTCCTAAACCCATCTTTCCGCTCCGGATGAGGCGTGTCGTGTCGGGCATGTATTCACTGGGCCTCTCCTCCGGGATGAGGATGAGGAGGAGGATGATGATGATGATGATGATGATGATCTTTGGCTCAGTTATTCTGGACCTCCCACAGGCCGCGGGCACGCGCACCGGTACCGGCCCAGATCTGTTGCTGAAGAAACTAGATGTGTAATATTAAGGCACAAACTTCCATCTTTGGAAGTGTATGAAACGAGTGTCCACACAGCAGTAGACTCACTGTAGAATAGCCTAAAACAAGCTAGAATAAAAGAAGCTTGAAAAGAAACATAATCATAACCACATTCTACACACAAAATGAACCCAAATAATATTCAGGTGTTTCTGGCAGTGTTCCGCGGTAGCTGTATTTGGAAAAAGTTGGTAAACTGTGACCCCCAGTGGGCAATTCAAAAATTATTCTCTATCTATCTGTCTGTTTTAAGAAGTGAATGATCATTAATGACTTATTTTTAATTTCTATTAGAATCAGATACCTTCATACTAAATGAGGCATCCACTGAATGGACTTTACCCAGTTAGTTAACCTCAGCTACAATTTTGTTTATTGTTCCACCTTATGAGATCACCTGGTTCAAATGGTCTATGGGGTCAGTTAAGGTTGAGATGAACTTTATCTGTCTTTTTAATAAGTCACATCCAAAAATACCTTGCCAAAAGAAGCATGCACCTTTGTACCAAATTTAGACTTATTAGTTAAAGGTTATATAAAAGTCATGCACCCTAACTATGCAGTAAAAGCATTAAATTCCACAGAAAAATAATAAGGGAAAGAACACAGTCCACTCAGTTAAGTAAAGCAAAGATCATTTGTACTTGCTGCACAGACAATACTCTGGAGGATGGTGATAAGACATCCATGACCCATTTTAAAACACAGCCACAGTTTTGAACTTTATTGTGTTTTATTGAGTTTTGTAAAAAATTAAAAATTAAACCACAAAGATATTTTATATGACTTGTAAACTGATCTAAACTGACTTGAGCTAAATAATGACACTATTGTCTTTTAGAGTTGCTTTACAACAGAATCTGAATTGTCTCCATTGTATATCCAATCTGTATTGTATAAAGTGCTATAGAAGTAAAGGTCACCTGACTTGAATATTTAATGTTTTCCGAAGACATAACATGATAAAAAAATAAAAAATAAACATTTTTGTCTTTGTAGCTTGACAAACATGATCACACTGAACTGTTATAGTATGCCAAAAAAAAAAAAAAAAAAAAAGAAAAAAAAGAAGATATTTATCCCTTCAAAGTCCAGACTGTCATATAGTTTTGCACCACCAGAGGTCTCTGTTTTGGCATGTGGGAAAAGTCCAATCTGAAAGGTCTATCTAAAGTTAGTAATAATAAATAAACTAAACAGACTCCAAACTCAGTTGCACATTTTCTCTATTTGCACACAGCAACAAACGAATCACAGTGTGCTGCTTCTATATTCTGTTCAGTTTTTGTGCTGTTCAATGTTGTGTTGCCCACATCAAGTGTGAGGTGGAAATAAAGCAACAACACATCTTTACCTCTCTGTGACCTTCTCCTGAGGGGGAGGAAAATTCTATCTCAAAGTGGAAATACAGAGAACATCTATCTATTGCCTATTGCTTATTTATTCATCACATCTTTTGTAATTCATGTATTCCATTCATACATAGGCCTACATTAGTTTTGTAACGTTATCTGACTGGTTTTATTACATGTTTTTAATCATACTAAATATCTTAATCATAGAGTTTCACCGATTCACATTTTAATACAATATTTGAGTGAGATAAAGGTAAATACATTTAGCTTGATGTCCATGATCAATAAAAAATGTATTTTAAATCTATTACAACAAATTATAGTGTGAATCACAAAAGTATATAATTATTTTATTATAAGCAATTTCTCTAATTATAATGAAGGTTCTGTTACACATAAAGAATATTGATTTTCCTAACTTGGTATAATGTATGAATTAAATGTTTTATCATGTAACTGGCTGAAGAAACCTTTATTTGTTGCTGAAGGGTGAATGGTGCATATGACAGCTGTATAGATACTTGCATTACATTTACTTGTTTATTCACCTTCATTGCCATGCTGCAAACAAATATCTGGTTCCACAATACAGGTCAACCTTGGATCAATTGTGTCTACTATTACCATCACAGTCATATTTGAGTACAATTACTGACTTGAGTAAATAAATGATTGAATGGGGTTGTACTGTATAAATAAGTATACACACACACACACACACACACACACACACACACACACACACACACACACACACACACACACACACACACAGCGTAACTCAGCTGCTCTGTATCAGTTTGGCAGTGGTTGACTTTTTTGCTGTATCTGCTTCTACCTCTATCATCTTTTAGCCACGTTTGGCTGGGACGTCATGCCACTTGTGTGTCTTATGACCTAGTTTGCTTCATCTTTGGCCTGTGTGGAACATTCACCATACAGCCATCAGCGTCATCTGCTACATCAAGACTTGTTATGGCAAGTATTTTATATGGTATATAAGTATTGTGAGATAAAACAGCTTCTAGAGTTTTAATAAATCATTTCTGTTTTTGTACAATTATATATATATATATATCACTTATAGGGTGTTTCTGAATTATCCACCGTTGCTTTCCTCTGCTGATGATCATAAAAATAAATCTAATATAAATAATGTCTTGAATTCACAATCTTGAAGATTTAAACCTAGAAAGTTTCAGGGTTGTAAATAATTTTAAACAAAGAAATGTTATGACATAACAAATAAATGATCAGACATTTGCCTAAAACTTCACTATTTCTATTGTAATTCTATATAAATTTCTATTAAAAATCCACCAATCAAATAAGACATTTTTTGACACTGACCATGTGAACTCAATTGTACAAAAGGTCAGATGGTCAAATTTTAGGTCCTGCTATTTCTCACTCAAATAGCTGATATTACACTAATAATATATAAATTGCAATGGTATTAAACAGGAAAAATTCAATGCAAAATTTTCACAATCCAATCAACAGTCATAACTGTTTTTTTTTCCCTTCATAAATAGCTGTGTTACTCTGAAATACATCACAATGGTAATAATAGTTGACCATCCCAATTCTGAGGTCTAATTATGTAGATCAACTCATAAATGATGAATTTACCAATATGACCTTCTTTGTATCTCCAGCTATGTGGTTAGAATGAGCTAACATCCATCTGGTGTGTGTAGCTACATGGTAAATTGCTGCTGTTTGGTCATCCTTCCCGCTGTTCAGATGGGGTGAGTATGTGCCTGAACCATATGGCATCTCTTGCACTATGGCTTGGTGTTATTACCACATATCAATGATAGATGCTGTGTACGTGATCTGCTCCTTCGCCTGCTTTGTACTTGTTCCATTCCTGCTTATTGTGGCATCCCAGTGCAAAATATCGCTAAAGACCTATCGTCTACCTGGTCTCATGGCATTTACGTACCTGAGTGCACTTTTTAGCGTGACATGAAATACGTACCAATAAGTACATATCACTGTAGTTTCCAAAATAAATGAACACTTTCACACAAATTTACAGAGTTACGATTAATAAAGCATAATTTTCGCACAATCACTTGAAGAATATCATGCTATGACTTCAAAACAATATCAATATGCTGGGAGATTTGAAAACTGATGCTTTTGAACGTTAGCATTGCACACATCCAGCTTCGTATCTATGGGTTTTCATAGATGACAAGTTTGTTCGGTAGCTCACGGAGTACTGAGACGGATTTAGGAGATGAGAAGCACCGGTTTGAATCCCGTGTAACTACGGTTCGACAAAGCAGTTACAATCTGCGTAAAAAGAAGCTCAAATGGCACAGTTGCATCAGCTAATATGTTTTTATATCAGTTTTGCATTTGTTAACACTATCGGGTAGGTTTAGGGTTGGATTTGGTGCAGGGCATATTTCCAACACGATAGAGCATTAAACTTTAGTGACAGTCCCTGGATATTTGAATTCTGAACCGCCGCGATACGTATCTGAAGCAACGTAATAAAAAAACAGCAATATCTACGTAATAAAAACGTGCCAGGGTTCACATATTGAACCTGTGTTTTAGTGCCACTCAGTGGACATTTCTATTTGAAACTGCGGCGAAACGTGCAGCAAGGTACTTAAAACGGTGTCGCACAAAAAGTGCGCAGAGGTACTTATTTTTATGAGACCAGGTTGTCTTTCCCACACCCTCTCCTGTACAGGCATTCACAGCAACCTCTGCCATGCAGAAAAACACCTGTCTGTGCTGAGGCATTACCAATGCAAATAGCTGTCAATTCATAATCAAGTTAAATCAGTGTAATTGAAAATAATACTTTTAAATATGTTTGTTTATTTGTCTAAGGCCATGCTCACACTACAGGTGTTTTTAAATCTTAACCGGATGTGAAATCTGGTTGCATCACACACATAAGGAGAATCCTCACAGATTTTCTTCTCCCAAATCCCAAACATGCACACCTTACAAGAATTGAAAATCATGGCGCATCTCACACTACAAGATATTTTTATAAGATTATTATGATTAGGACAGCCTGGTGTGTCTGTGAGTTTTAAGATTTGACCTGAAAATGCTGAACATTGGAACCAACCAGTCCTGGACAATATTTTTTCTCAGACCGCAGGATGGGTAAATCAGAGTTAAATTGGAGTGTGAGCAATATCACCTTGAGATAATCAGGGGCCCTGGGCTCCAATTTTTGGAGAACATCACTCTCAGAAGACGCTATTTTTTGTGTTTGTTTTTCAATCAAGGCCAGAATTGAAAATGATTAGAGAATTTAAGTTTTGAAATATTCTGTTCACACTGACACTTAACAATAGCATCTTGAATACTGTCTGTACAAATGTGCAATAGATGATCTGTAACCATAATGACAGTGACCAAAGTAATATCAACAATGGAAACGAAAATTAAACTTTAAAGTCTTATCACATTTGAAATGACAAAAGTCGAGACTTAGTCAAATTAGTAAGTTTATCTGTCAAATTAACCGACAACAGCTTTAATTAGGTTGGCCATTTCTGTAACACCAAAAAGGACTTTGCAGGATATAGTGAAGCCAGGATAAAATAGTCCTAAATAAAATAATCCCAAACCTACAAGCAGAAAGTTCTCTAAGGTGTGATTTCTCTAATGTCGATTAATGTGTGATATTTAAATTATTTTGCAGGGATTTTTTTTTTTTTTTTTACTTAAAAGGCAACTTATCTAACCTTTTTAAACTTATCTAAACTTTTTCGATCATTTGTTCAAAACGGCTAGTTCATTCAGAAATGAATCTTTATGAATGAGTAATTGAATAATTGACTCATTGATGATTTGTTAAATGGGTCATCGGATGCCCATTTTCCACAAGTTAATATGATTCTTTTGGGTCTTAATGAAAAGTCTGTTAATAAAGTCTGTATGTTAACTTTGGTTAAAATTTCTCAATCGTAGTGTAAAACAACACCCTTTTTACCTTGTCAAAAACAGCTTTTTTCACGGCAACTCGTTTTGATGCATGTCTCTTTAAATGCTAATGAGCTCTGGTTGTTCCTGAATGCAAAAATTGTGCTGTGACTGTTCAGAGTTAATTTGAAGCAACAACAATAGATATTGACAATATCGTGTCTAAAATGTATGGCACTTAATATTGGCTGAAACCTTGGCCTATATTTTAATGTACACTCTAAAAATGCTGAGTTATTTTTTTTTAACCCAAATACTGGGTTCAGCCGGTTGGGTCATTTTATTGCGTTGTTTCTAATATTTTTACCCAAGTGCTGGGTTATTTAAAAAAACAACAACAACAGATGTTGGGTTCAGCTTGTTGGATCATTTTATTGGGTTGTTTTTAATATGTTTTTACCCAGGTGCTGGTAGTTTTTCTGTAACTAAGTTGCTGGCTCTCCGACGAAACCCAACTGCTGAATTACAATAAGAGTGTGGGCTTTTTGCGTCCTACAAGAGAGAGCGGTTCTCAGCGCCACCGCCACTGATTTGGTGCACTTCTTCAGCGAAATAAAGGTTTGTATAGACCTTTTTCCTGAGTAAACGATGAGCGCCGCCAGGGGTGGTTCTAGGATTTCATCTTTAGGGGGGCTTGGCCCTCAGAGAGACCATTAGATACAATGATACAAATTACCTAAATAAACAGTATTTTACTTAATTTACATATGCCTATGAAAACTGTATTACTGTATGAAGTAATTAGACACAATTACTGATTATTGAGACATGGGACAAAACATGTCCAGCAATTGTAACCTCTATAAGGTTTAAAAATACAAATATTTTCAGTTGTAAATGTCATGGAGAATTAATAATAGAATGTATTTAACACAATTATCCCCTTCAATTTAATTGTATCATTATTATGTGAAATCTATGACAATATCTTTTCACTGCATCTAAAACAGTGTGTCCACAGAGAGAGGTTCAATAATTAATCTGCTATAAAATAGATAAATATATATATTTTTTTAATGATGAAAAAGACCATATCAAAAGCAACAATTAGGCCTAACAATATCTCATATCAAAGCAAGGTTGTTTTTTAATGACACATGCATATTTCATAAGGTTTGTGTCCCCACTTTTTGTCAACACCATCAGGCATTCATTAAAATGTAATAAAATCAATGAATATCAGGGGCAGCTGTCACTCTAAACGAACCCCTTGCCACAATCCTCCTCTGCAGAGCACATAAGTGTCAGGCTCTGGTCAGTTTTATAGTTTTAGAATATTTTAAATCCTAATGTTAATATTTCCTGGTTACAACTATGATATGTCAACATCATCTTCCAATTTCTGAAAAATGTTATACAATTTTAATCATTGTATTTAATCATTGTATTCCATTAGCATCTAGCATCAACAGAAAAAAAAAAAAAAAATTAAATGGCTACTACATGAACTTGAGAACATTTGTTCTGAGAAAGACATGCCAAATTTGTCAACACCATCAGATGTCACCACCATAAGACTTTGTGTTCCAATGATATATCAAAATACTTAAATGTGACTCTCGAATAAAATATTTATAAACAATAACATACTCACTGTTTGTTGTAATTGTTTTAATACGGTAACTGATTGATTCAATGTATCTGACAGTTAAAATGACTACATATTCAGGATTTTGTCACATTCGTCAGATGTGTCTCAAATCTCTTAAAAATGAAATTTGATACCCCTACTGCAGATTTCCTAAATATTCTGTATTCTAGTTGTTATTTTCCTCTTATTCATAAACCTACAAGAGTTAAAGAAAATTCATCAACTTTAATTGATAACATTTTAACAAATTCTCTAGGTGAAGGAATTAAATCTGGTGTTTTATGTTCAGACTTGTCTGATCATTTTCCTATATTTCACTATTCTGAAATTAGGGTTAACAGGGTTAAACTTTTAAAAGAAATTCAGGAAAAGAGAATTATGAGTAAGTCAAATATTTCTAAATTTAAAGATTTGATTTCTAGTACCTCTTGGGTTGATCTGTATAAGGAATATGATGCTGACAGAGCATATCAACATTTTATGACTGTTATTAGTTCCAGTTTTCATAAATGTTTTCCAATCAGTAGTTCTGTGAAGAAATGCAGTAAGGACTTGAATAAGTCTTGGTTTACAGTTAGTTTACGGAAAATGTTGAAGACAAAAAACAAACTTTATAGAAAATATCTTTTAAATCCCACTCCTCTCACCTATGGTATTTATAAATCTTACAGAAATAAATATAACCATTCTATTAGATCAGCAAAAAAGCAATATTTTGGTGAAAAATTTAAGAAATGTTCAAATGATATTAAATCTACATGGAAAGTAATAAATCAGTTGCTGCAAAGAGAAAAGACTAACTCGGAATTACCTTTAGACTTTAGGCGAAAATTCTTTTAATGATCCATTTGATATAGCTCAAAAATTTAATGAATTTTTTGTTAATGTTGATCATAAATTAGCTAATAATTTCCCTACTGGTATGGTGTACCCCTGGATTATATATCAGGAAACTTTCCTATTATCTCTTTTTTTAAGCCACCTGAAATTCAGGAAATAACTGAAATTATTGCCAAATTAAAATTATCTTCAGCTGGTCATGATAATATTTCTGTATGTATTGTTAAACAGGTGAAATGTTCAATATTGCAGCCACTTGTTCACATTTTGTCTCTTTCTTTGAAAACAGGCATTGTACCAGATGATTTAAAAATAGCTAAAATTGTTCCCGTTTAAGGCAGATGATCCACAATGTTTCAACAACTATAGACCTATATCTATTTTGCCCTGTTTTTCAAAAATTTTAGAAAAAATAGTATATAAACGGATTCTCTCTCACTTAGACTCAAATTCTATTCTTTATAAGCACCAATATGGATTTAAAAAAAAACAAAAACATTCTACTTATATGGTTTTGCTTTACCTGATTGACAAGGTTACCCTTGCACTGGAAAATCAAGAATTTGCTTCAATTTTTTCAGATTTGTCAAAAGCTTTTGATACAGTAAATCATTACATTTTATTAGATAAGTTGTATAAATATGGTTTTCATGATTTTACATATAAATGGTTGATGAATTATATTTTTAATAGAAGACAGTTTTTTTGTTATAAGGGATGCTATTCTAGTAAAGCAAGCCTATTCTGTGGGGTTCCTCAGGAGTCCATACTTGGACCATTACTATTTCTTATTTATATAAATGATCTATCGAATGTTTCAAATCTTCTTACTCCAGTAATGTTTGCTGACGATGCAACCTTAGTTCTCTCTCACTCAAATTTTAATTCATTGATTAAGAATGCAAATTATGGTTTACTTACTTATGGAAATTGGTTTAATTTAAACAAATTATCTTTAAATATAGTTAAATCAAGTTTTATTATTTTTAGTGGTAAAAAAATATACCCAAACGATTTATCAAAAATTATTATGGAGTCTGTTGAGGTGCCTCAAGTGTCAAGTACTAGATTCTTGGTAGTGTCTGTTGATGAAACTCTGAGTTGGAGAGAACAGGCTGATTACATGAGCAGAAAAATACATAAATCTACTGGTATAATAAAGAGGGTTAAGCATCTTGTTACTACAGAGTGTCTTCTTATGCTTTATTATAGTTTAATTTATCCGTATCTTTCATATTGCAATATTGTTTGGGGGAGTACTTTTCCTACTACTCTTTGAAAATTTTTTGTTCTTCAGAAGCATTTTGTTAGGATTGAAACCCGATCAAACAAATACACTTCATTTGTTTCTTTATTTAATAAACTTCAGGTTCTTTTTTTAATACTTTTCAAATATGTGTTTTTATGTATAAGATATATTCAAGTGAGGGTAACATTCCAGAGCAATTTAGAATGTATTTTAAAGTAAATTCACAGGTTCACAGTTATTTAACTCGTCAATCTTCAAATTTTCATTTTCCTAAAGTTCTCACTTGTAGAGGTCAATACTTGATAAAATTTAGGGGTATTAAATTATGGAAGGATTTATCTCATCTAGCAAAAAAATGTTCCTCTTTAATATGTTATAAAAGAAGAATAAAGGATCATTTAAATGCTGTTTTGTAAAAATTTATCTTGTATTTTATGTATTATAGATGGTTTGTTTTGAGTAAATTATTTATGTTTTTCTCTCTTTTTGTATGTTGTAATTAATTTGTATTTATATATTTGTTTTTGTGTAGTTTTATGAGTTTATTTGTTTTTCATTGTTTAGGTAGAGGCTTTAAATAAACCCTTTGGGTTTTCTGCCTCTCCCTGCACAGTATATGGATTGTATTATTCATTGTTTGTTTGTCTGTTGTGTTTTTATAGTACCTACCTTGTGAAAAATAAACTTAAACTTAAAATGTGTCAACTCTGTCAGTTCTGTCACCTCCGTCAGTTGAATATTTTGATAACATTTAATTATGATATTTTATATTTGTTGTGGAATTGTTGGTCACATGTGAAAGTGTAATCTGTCTGCTAACATGAGAACGTGTTTTGAAATGTTAAAAACATCTTGATTGCTGTTAAAGGTAAAGCTGAAATTATATTACACAGTCCAAGGTAAAAAGCACATTTTGATAAAAAAGAGAAAATTTGGGAGGTTGTATCAAAGCATAGCTCAATAGCTAATACATATAAGACACATAAACGTAGTTTCATTTGTCTGAGTAGAAGGTTTTATTTTTTCAATTTTGCACCCTGTTTTGTCCCACCTCTCAAGTTAAAGTTAAAGAAGGTACTTGGTGAGTGATTCTTATGTTTTTCTTTTGTTGTTTGATTAACCTTATTAGCCTAATATAAGAAATTCATGAATTCGTTATACTGACACAAATCCAATATTTTCTTAACTGTTTGTTTATTTAAGACATAACCGACTGCGTTTACTTGAATACTTGTCAAGACAGCCATTGTGACATACTATTTTGTGTATTTGCTGATTTGCTCGACAAGACGCGAAAGTGAATGACCCAATCTCATGAAAGTGCGTTTCAACGGCACAATTTTCTGTTTCTATTTGGTGTGGTATTTATACGCAGAAACTGATTTTGGCGTACATATCAGATGCAATGGTTAGGTTTAGGGGAGTGCATCATAAGCACACCAAATAGAGGTGAATCAACAACTTGCTGAAGACCTGAATGAGTTTTATTGTAGATTTGAACCCCCCCCCACACCCGTCCTGACCATATCTCTTCACAACCTTTAACACTTCCAGCAACCCCCCTCTCCCCCACTCCTGTACTTCAGATCAGTGAAGATGATGTGCGCCAGGTCTTCAGGCAGAACAAGAGAAGGAAGGCACCAGGTCCAGACGGTGTGATACCAGCCTGCTTGAAAACCTATGCTGACCAGCTGGCCCCCCATCTTCACACAGATCTTCAGTAGATCTCTGGAGTTGTGTGAAGTCCCTTCCTGCTTCAAATGTTCAACCATCATCCCTGTTCCAAAGAAACCCAAGATAACAAGACTTAATGAATACAGACCTGTGGCTCTAACTTCTGTCCTTATGAAGTAATTTTAAAAACTGGTTCTGGCTTATCTGAAGGACATCACTGGACCCTTACTGGACCCCCTGCAGTTATAAAGTTCATAACCCCACCGCACCCCAAAGAATTGAATGTATGCCTCTATAGATCCACAAGTACTGGCAAATAAATACAGTTCAAACTAGACCTATGAATACGGAACAAAACAGAAACTACAGAGGTATGCAGAATATTGGGGTACTTAACTAACTGTCCCCGTAAATCGCTGACAGTAAATTACATCAGTCGTTTTAGTCACTATTACCCAAAAGGTTAACACGAAAAAAAAAACGGTCAAATAAACCCTTCAATTGTCACAGAACCAACGAACAAACAACTGACACAAAGAAACATAACACAAAACAAAACAAAGACACAATTAAAGAAGCAAAGACAATAGGAATGGCAGGAACAGCGGAGACAAAACAGCAGAGCAGTCGGAGTATGTATGTCCAGCCACGTATTGGCCCACTCCACGGCTCTACGCTGAACATAAGCCGATAAGCACTCCCCCTCAACTGGGACAACCCGATTGACATGAAAAAGCTCCCGCTATGACATATCTCGCTGCACACAAACTGGGTTTAAGCAGAAAAAAAGAATAGAAGACCCGAACCACACGACTTCACCAGGCAAGGGCAACACAAATGAAAACGTGAGGTACGAAGGATTAGCTAAGTGCTCGTAACGCCACTGCATGCTCTACTTTCAACGTGAGGCAATCAAGTTAATCATTAACCAGCCGGTGATGGCCACAGATAAACCTGTGGTGTGCTCTTCCTATTCTCCAGCAGATGGGGTTATAGTAACATCATCCATCCCATCACATATGGATTCATATGCCACTTCTGACAAAGGCTTTTTTAAAAATGTAACTAATGTTCAGACAGTACACGTTATAGTTTGCATTCTTTCTTTTGCCCTCTGACCAATTTCATTCATAAAATTATTCATCACAAACTTGTACAACATTTTCAGAATGGTCGAGTGGTCTAAGGTGCCACAGTCAAGGCATTTCTACCGTCCCTGCTGATGAGGTTTCGGGTCTCCAAATGGAGGCGTGGGTAAAAATCCCACTTCTGACAAAGGCTCTTTTATAATTGGAAGCGTTGTTGAGACTGTAAACATTATAGTTTCTATTGTATATTTTGACATCTGAGCAATGGCAATGATAAAATAGTCTTTAACATCCTCTTGTCCACTTGTCAGAATGGCAGAGTGGTCTAAGGTGCTGGACTTGAGGTGTTATCTCCTTCTCAGTTGTTGAGGTTTCTGGTGTCCTCATGGAGGAATGAGTTCAAATCCCACTTCTGACAAAGCTTATTTTAGAATGGGAATCAATGTTGAGACAGTAAATATTACAGTTGGTGTTGTATATTTTGCCATCTGACCAATGCCAATGACAGAATTGTCCTTAACATTCTTGTGCCCACGTGTCAGAATGGCCAAGCGGTCTAAGGTGCCAGACTCAAGGCATTTCTGCTTTCTCCCACTTCAGACGCAGAGACTTTAAGAACTTTAAGACTTCTTTTGCCCTCTGACCAGATCCATTTATTGAATTGTTTTTCACATCTTTATGTGTAATTGTCAGAATGGCCGAGGGGTCTAAGGCGCCAGACTCAAGGTGTTATCTCCTTCCACCTTCTTGAGGTTTCTGGTCTCCAAATGGAGGCGTGGGTTCAAATCCCACTTCTGACAAAAGGCGTTTTAGAAATGTAACTAATGTTGATACCGTAGACATTATTTTTTGAATTCATTCTTTTGCCCTCTGACGAACTCCATTCATAAAATTATTCTTCACAGTCTTCAGCAAAGTTGTCAGAATGGCCGAGTGGTCTAAGGCGCCAGACTCAAGGTGTTATCTCCTTCCCACATGTTGAGGTTTCTGGTCTCCGAATGGAGGCGTGGGTTCAAATCCCACTTCTGACAAAAGGAATTTTAGAAATGTAACTAATGTTGAGAAAGTAAAAATTATAGTTTTTATTCATTCTTTAGCCCTCTGTCCAACTACATTCTTAAAATTATTTTCCACAACTTTCAACATAATTTTAAGAATGTTCGAGCGGTCAAAGGCGCCAGACTCAAAGTGTTATCTATTTCCCATTTGTTGAGGTTTCTGGTCTCCGAAAAAAGACTTGTGTTCAAATCCCACTTCTGACACAGGCTGTTTTAGAAATGTAACTAATGTTGAGACTGTAAACATTATTGTTTGAATTCATTCTTTAGCCCTCTTACCAACTCCATTCATAAAAAATTTTCTTCCCAATTTTAAACAAAGTTGTCAGAATGGCCGAGTGGTCTAAGGCGCCAGACTCAAGGTGTTATCTCCTTCCCACTTGTTGAGGTTTCTGGTCTCCGAATGGAGGCGTGGGTTCAAATCCCACTTCTGACACAGGCTATTTTAGAAATGTAACTAATGTTGAGAAAGTAAAAATTATAGTTTTTATTCATTCTTTAGCCCTCTGTCCAACTACATTCTTAAAATTATTTTCCACAACTTTCAACATTATTTTAAGAATGGTCGAGCGGTCAAAGGCGCAAGACTCAAAGTGTTATCTCTTTCCCACTTGTTGAGGTTTCTGGTCTCCGAAAAAAGACTTGTGTTCAAATCCCACTTCTGACACAGGCTGTTTTAGAAATGTAATTAATGTTGAGACAGTAAACATTATTGTTTGAATTCATTCTTTAGCCCACTGACCAACTCCATTCATAAAAAAATTTCTTCACAATTTTAAACAAAGTTGTCAGAATGGCCGAGTGGTCTAAGGCGCCAGACTCAAGGTGTTAGCTCCTTCCCACTTGTTGAGGTTTCTGGTCTCCGAATGGAGGCGTGGGTTCGAATCCCACTTCTGACACAGGCTATTTTAGAAATGTAACTAATGTTGAGACAGTAAACATTATACTTTGAATTTATTCTTTTGCCCTCTGAAAGACTCCATTCATAAAAAATTTTCTTCACAATTTTAAACAAAGTTGTCAGAATGGCCGAGTGGTCTAAGGCGCCAGACTCAAGGTGTTATCTCCTTCCCACTTGTTGAGGTTTCTGGTCTCCGAATGGAGGCGTGGGTTCAAATCCCACTTCTGACACAGGCTATTTTAGAAATGTAACTAATGTTGAGAAAGTAAAAATTATAGTTTTTATTCATTCTTTAGCCCTCTGTCCAACTACATTCTTAAAATTATTTTCCACAACTTTCAACATAATTTTAAGAATGGTCGAGCGGTCAAAGGCGCCAGACTCAAAGTGTTATCTATTTCCCATTTGTTGAGGTTTCTGGTCTCCGAAAAAAGACTTGTGTTCAAATCCCACTTCTGACACAGGCTGTTTTAGAAATGTAACTAATGTTGAGACTGTAAACATTATTGTTTGAATTCATTCTTTTGCCCTCTAACCGACTGCATTCATAAAAAAATTTTCTTCACAATTTTAAAGAAAGTTGTCAGAATGGCCGAGTGGTCTAAGGCGCCAGACTCAAGGTGTTAGCTCCTTCCCACTTGTTGAGGTTTCTGGTCTCCGAATGGAGGCGTGGGTTCAAATCCCACTTCTGACACAGGCTATTTTAGAAATGTAACTAATGTTGAGACCTAAACATTATTGTTTGAATTCATTTTTTTGCCCTCTGACCGACTCCATTCATAAAATTATTCTTCACAGTCTTCAACAAAGTTGTCAGAACGGCCGATCGGTCTAATGCGCCAGACTCAAAGTGTTGTCTCTTTCTCACTTGTTGAGGTTTCTGGTCTCCAAAAGGACGCTTGTGTTCAAACCCCCCTTCTGACAAAGGGTATTTTAGAAATGTAACTAATGTTGAGACCCTAAACATTATTGTTTGAATTTATTCTTTTGCCCTCTGAAAGACTCCATTCATAAAAAATTTTCTTCCCAATTTTAAACAAAGTTGTCAGAATGGCCGAGTGGTCTAAGGCGCCAGACTCAAGGTGTTATCTCCTTCCCACTTGTTGAGGTTTCTGGTCTCCGAATGGAGGCGTGGGTTCAAATCCCACTTCTGACACAGGCTATTTTAGAAATGTAACTAATGTTGAGAAAGTAAAAATTATAGTTTTTATTCATTCTTTAGCCCTCTGTCCAACTACATTCTTAAAATTATTTTCCACAACTTTCAACATAATTTTAAGAATGGTCGAGCGGTCAAAGGCGCCAGACTCAAAGTGTTATCTATTTCCCATTTGTTGAGGTTTCTGGTCTCCGAAAAAAGACTTGTGTTCAAATCCCACTTCTGACACAGGCTGTTTTAGAAATGTAACTAATGTTGAGACTGTAAACATTATTGTTTGAATTCATTCTTTTGCCCTCTAACCGACTGCATTCATAAAAAAATTTTCTTCACAATTTTAAAGAAAGTTGTCAGAATGGCCGAGTGGTCTAAGGCGCCAGACTCAAGGTGTTAGCTCCTTCCCACTTGTTGAGGTTTCTGGTCTCCGAATGGAGGCGTGGGTTCAAATCCCACTTCTGACACAGGCTATTTTAGAAATGTAACTAATGTTGAGACCTAAACATTATTGTTTGAATTCATTTTTTTGCCCTCTGACCGACTCCATTCATAAAATTATTCTTCACAGTCTTCAACAAAGTTGTCAGAACGGCCGATCGGTCTAATGCGCCAGACTCAAAGTGTTGTCTCTTTCTCACTTGTTGAGGTTTCTGGTCTCCAAAAGGACGCTTGTGTTCAAACCCCCCTTCTGACAAAGGGTATTTTAGAAATGTAACTAATGTTGAGACCCTAAACATTATTGTTTGAATTTATTCTTTTGCCCTCTGAAAGACTCCATTCATAAAAAATTTTCTTCACAATTTTAATGAAAGTTGTCAGAATGGCCGAGTGGTCTAAGGCGCCAGGCTCAAGGTGTTATCTCCTTCCCACTTGTTGAGGTTTCTGGTCTCCGAAAAGAGGCGTGGGTTAAAATAACACTTCTGACACAGGCTATTTTAGAAATGTAACTAATGTTGATACCGTAAACATTATTGTTTGAATTCATTCTTTTGCCCTCTGACGAACTCCATTCATAAAATTATTCTTCACAGTCTTCAGCAAAGTTGTCAGAATGGCCGAGCGGTCTAAGGCGCCAGACTCAAGGTGTTATCTCCTTCCCACTTGTTGAGGTTTCTGGTCTCCGAATGGAGGCGTAGGTTCAAATCCCACTTCTGACAAAAGGAATTTTAGAAATGTAACTAATGTTGAGAAAGTAAAAATTATAGTTTTTATTCATTCTTTAGCCCTCTGTCCAACTACATTCTTAAAATTATTTTCCACAACTTTCAACATAATTTTAAGAATGGTCGAGCGGTCAAAGGCGCCAGACTTAAAGTGTTGTCTCTTTCTCACTTGTTGAGGTTTCTGGTCTCCGAAAAAAGACTTGTGTTCAAATCCCACTTCTGACACAGGCTGTTTTAGAAATGTAATTAATGTTGAGACAGCAAAAATTATAGTTTTTATTCATTCTTTAGCCCTCTGTCCAACTACATTCTTAAAATTATTTTCCACAACTTTCAACATAATTTTAAGAATGGTCGAGCTATCAAACATGCCAGACTCAAAGTGTTATCTCTTTCTCACTTGTTGAGGTTTCTGGTCTCCGAAAGGAGGCTTGTGTTCAAACCCCCCTTGTTGCATATTTGCTTTATGAGATGAACATAATAAATCATAACGGGTTATCAATTATATATCCATCTTCAGGAATTAGCTGTAGTATTAATAGTACAATAGAATGATTAGTTCGTCCGCAGTACGGACCCTTCTATTGACTTTAAGGAAAATTATTCCTCTGGCCACGACAAATAATTTTCTTAACGAAGCAGTGCTCCGAGCATTGTTGCAAGATCGGACGTTAAAGTGACTTAGTTCTGAGAGCAGCAGACACAGACAACAAAGTGTGAATACATATGGATGTTTATTAAACTACACTACAGGGGAACATGTAACATAGAACTAGACACAGACATACACACATTAAACATGGATGCCAACGCAAGGAAGGCATAGAGAGAGAGAGAGAGAGAGAGAGAGAGAGAGAAGCATGGCAGGATTTTAACATCAGCTAACTAAAACCTGGGTTTGAGCCATTAGAAAATCATATCACCTTAATTAAAAGGGGTCGAAGCCTAGAAGCGCATCTAGATAGTTAACAAGCGGTTACTTGCATGGTTTTTGTGGGTGCTGATTAAAGTATCCTGGTGCATGTATAATGCGTAGATTCCCGGGGGGGGGGGGGGATTCCTTTTGGAGTAAAAGCTTCGTCCTTCCAGCCATGATTAGTCCGAAGTGAGTTCCCAAAGTTACCGAACTTAAAATTGCCAGAAGATCGGGCTCCCCCGGAAGGGGAGCCGAGAGGTTTCCCAGGTGATCTCCAGGGCACTTTTTGGTAGAAGAGAGAGTTTGGGAACTGTGCGTGGGCTCTTTAAAGTCTGCGAAGAGTCACACCTATCAGGATGGGCTTGACCAATAAGAAAGGCTGAATTTCCAAGCGGGAGTTTGGAAATACTGGGGGTTTTATGGCCCTTTGTCTGAGAGCATGGTAATTTGCAAAAGGGGTTGGATTGAAAGTTATTATACAAACTATTAAAGATTCTTAGGACACTGATATGTTGCATAGGTATCAACATGTAATATTCTTTCTCACTTAGATCATCGGAAGACGAATTGATAGAGACCAAACATGTTACAGTCAAAGTGATATTAACTAGTGATCTATTATAAGCATGCATAAAGCAGTATAAAATAAACAAAAACAGTAATAATATACACAATGACTTAATGATATGTGTGCTCATTCAAAGAAAGGTTTTTCTATTACTTAATTAGAGAAGAGTCCATTTTATGGCATAATGTCCTTTTCCTAAAGTGGATATGAAGTGTGTGTTTTGCTCGACCATTTGCATTCCCTTGAGCAATAAAACTAGTGTTATCTGATGGGTTGCCATGGCACCGGGGGTGGTGTGGAGGCGTCCACAGACATAGGGGCACCCAAGAATGTGTATTGAGTGGGGGGGGTCTGTGACTATTAGTTAATTTAATAACTAATTTCATTTGTTAAATCAAATGAAAAATTGTGTCTGATTGGTCCAAATGCTACATAATTCCCCTCTTTCGAACGTTGTTGTCCGTCCAGTAGACAACAACGAGCGATGTTAAAGATGCAGAACAATCAGACTTGCACCTGCCACTCATGGCGGGAAGCCAGTGGTGGCTCTCTGGCTGTTGGTTGCCTCCAGGAGTGGTTGTGGTGCCGTGGTGGATGCTGTCAAGTGGAAAGCTGTGGAAATGTAGGCTGTAGTAAGGTGCGGATCCTCGAGCTGGTGCAGCAGGTGTCGAGGCAGTGTCAGCTGTCATCCCGAAGTGAGTTGTTCAGGGTCAGATGGTTGTTGATGCTGTTAGCCAGAAGGCTATCTGTGGTACCCGTGGTGTGGAACAGCCGGGTTGGACTCTCACTGGTGAGAGAGCAAGTGGTTCCAGGGGTCGCAGGGAGTTGCTATGGAGATTTTGTAGGGTGAAGAGAGTTTCAGACTGACCTAGTGATGATGGCAGGAGGGCAGCAGGTGGTTGTTAGCCCTCTGTTCTGCTGGAACATCACCAGAAATCTGATGTTTGCGGTGTCGCTTTGCTTTTGTGGCGGCACCGACCTGAGCTTGCCTGAGTTGTGTTGGTAGAGGTTTCGCTGTTGGGCATGTGGGCCCGTTGCTCAACCCAACGTTGTCTGGCTGCTTCTGGGGTGTCGACTGGTTTTAAGGGATGCTCCTCCCTTGGAGGGGTCTGATGCTGTGTTGCGTCAGGCAAGGAGTCAGAAGTTTGTCCTTCGCAGTACTCCTCGGTTGAGTCTATTTCAAAGAGCTCTTTTGCCAGTATCAGAAGCTCCTGTAACTCAGAAGTAGGCGTGTCCGGCTGTCCTTGTGCAACATCCGTTCGGCACCTGTGTGAAGGGTGGAGGAGGATGTTGTGGGGGACTTTCGTTGGACATACCATGGTGTTCGCAGGATGAGGATGGCCTTTTCCATGGTTCCTGCCAGTGGCTGGTCTGGGACCTGGGTCTGTTGCCATGGCAGCGGCTCTTTCCTCTGCTGGCTAGTGGCTTTCTGTAGAAGTGCCTGGCATTGTGGCAATTCTGGGTGCCTTCTGGCGCCTGTTTTGGATTCTGGGTTGTGCAGTTCAGATTCAGTGGGGTCTTACAAACACCTTTGGTAGAGGCCTTGTGCTTGTTAAAGGCCTTCTGTGTCAGGTCACGCAGTTGTTGAGCTGGCATTGTGGGGCAGGCCCTAATGCCTATATGGTGACTTACAATGGGGTGGAGGTTTCGGATGAAAAGGCTCTTAAAGCCAGTGTCTTCCTCCATCCCAGGTTCACTGCGAGCTCCGTAGTAAGCTCGTCGAAGTCTGTGGTAGTAATCACGGGGAGTTTCATGACGGCCCTGTTCGATGGCTAAGGTAGCGATCAGTCCGTGTTCGAATTCTGGGTCTGAGAATTCCCTTTTGATAGCTTGTTTAAACTGCTGGTAGTCCGATTGGATGTGTCCTGGCTGTCGAGCCAGGAAGCGTTGCACTTCTGGGCTGCAGGTGATCCAGAGTAGATCTAGTCTATCTTGGTGGTTCACACTGGTCCACGGCTGCAGGAAAAAGTCAATCTCTCTTAAGTAAGAGTAAACATCATATTCTCCTGCCAGTTCTGGCGTGAGTGCAGGGATGTTTCTGGCCATTTGTTTGAGGTCTTTGAGTGTCACTCCATGTGCTGTTTCAGGGCTTGCCTGAATAAATCCCTTTCCTTCTGCAGCTGCAGAGGTTTTCAGGAAGCTGACTTGTGAAATGTTAGGCAGAAGACTTTGGCTCCCCCCTTCGTATCGGTGTACAGGAGTGAGGGGATTTGCACTGCTGGCTGTGTGACGTGCAGCAGGGTGCCTTTTATTTGAATCCATGCACAGCCGGTAGGACTGTTTCAGTTCTCTCTGAACCATGTCAAGCTCCTCGTTAATGCTGCAGAATTGCTGAGTCAAAGTTTGGACTTCAGCTCTGGCTGCATGTATATGGACTGCTAAGGCCTTAGTTCTGGTGTCCCTATCATTAAGTTCCACATACGGTGTTTTTAACAGTGTCTTTGTGTGAAACAATTCTCTTTCCAGGTCCTGTCTGGTGGCTTTTTCATACTGCGCTTGGTGTCCAGCACATGGTGCGTTGTGGGTATGCATTAACCTGACCCCCCTTTGTCACTGTGTCACCACAAGCTTTGGCGCAGAGTGGGCATCAGGGACACGTTATGCAATGTTGCTCAGCACATGTAGCATGTGTGTGACGTCATGCCGCAGTTTGAGGGCTGGAGCAGCAGCAAGTCGAGTAGATGTGATAGGGTGGTGGTAGAGAATAAGCTTTTTTGTTCAGTCAGAGGTTTGCATTTAGGCATTTACATTTACATTTACATTTATGCATTTAGCAGACGCTTTTATCCAAAGCGACTTACATTGCATTCAAGTTACAGTGTTTACATTTTATCAGCTCTTGCTTTCCCTGGGAATCGAACCCATGATCTTGGCGTTGCTAGCGCCATGCTCTACTATTTGAGCTACAGGAAAGCCAATGACATTTATGGATAGCTCTTAAGTTAGTGTCAGGGCTGCAAGGTGGGTACCCTGGAGGTGAAAGTTGGTTTCATTCTGGTTACGGCTGCCATGTCATGGGTGGGTGGGTGGGTCTGTCTTGGTTGAGGCCGTAGCTCACCATGCAATGCACTTGTGATGTTGTTGCACGCCTGGTACAGGTGTTGGTGCTTGACTGGCTTCCTGTTCATTGTGGCAAACTCATCTTTTTCCTAGCCAAGGAGGTGGCGTGCGAAGCTGAGATTGGCATGATTTGAGTCTGTGTAACTGAGGAGTTCTTTGATGCAGTTCTTGTGAGCTGATGCGATTTAAAGGGTTATCAGGATGGCTGTCACTTGTACTGTGATGACTGGGAGTCCAGCTTGAAGTGTTGCTGTGGTAGACTGGAGAATCACTGGATGATTCGTGAAGTGCGGAGCTGGGCTCTTTTGTCATCTGAGTAGTTAGTGCCCCGGTGGGAGCAGTGTTCTGCTGAAGTGGGCAACCCCCCTTTAGTTCTGGCCATGTTGTTGGTGTAGAGTGCAGATGCCATTTGAGTTTGATGATGTAATGTGGTCTTGAGTGAGTCCACATAGCTGACATCAGCTCTGCATTGTTGCTTCTTGTGAAGAGCAGCTTTGGCACTGGCAGTTTCGACAGGTGCAGGATGTCTCTTAGAAAAGGGGGTGTGGCTCAGAGTGCTTTGAAGCGTGTGAGGCTTCAGGCCATGTCCTCATGGCTGGCTGTGAGATTTTCCGTGACCTTTGTGACCTGACAGTCTGTCTAGGTGACCTGTCTGGCTGGAGTGGCTGGGGTTCTTGCACTTCAGCCCGGAGATTCGGCTGTCTCACTTTCAGCAAAGGGTCAATGTGACCCAGCAGCTCTTTATCACTGAGAAGGTTGTATGCATGTATGGCTGCATGTTCCGTGCACACCTTTGGGCCTTAAGAGTTCAGTTCTGTTCCTGAGCTTCAGCTTGGGGTCTGCCCAAGAGTTGGAATTGACATAAAAATTGGATTTACTCCAGTGTCAGCAGAACTCCAAGTCTCGCCTTGTTTTCCAACATGCTGTTTCCTGCTGGTTGGGAACTGTGTTGACTTTCTGATGAAGCATCTATCACAGTGATGTGCCTTTCAAGATGTAAAGGCAGGAGGAGTCTGGGTCGTGGGCTGGTCTGACCTTGAGACTGAGTTCTCGCGACCAGCTGAGATGTCAGGTCTTATCTCTGTGACCTGGCTGTGCACTTCAGATGAGTTGGCAGGCTGGAAGTGTGAACGTTCCCGCACTTGAGGCTAATTCTCTGAATGCTTAAAGTCCCTCGGGCTCAAAACCATACGGCAGGTCCATGTTGGTGAAAAGAGGGCCAGTGTTCATTTGGGGTTGTGTACACAGGGTGTACGGTCTCATGGAGCTGATGGTCAGGTGCAGGAGAGTTGACCGTGTGTTTATTTTGACTTGTCGTGGGCGGTCAGCCGTCTGCTGATGTGCTGTTTGGGTGCCATGACCATCTGGCATTAGGATGGATGTCTCTGTTGTGAGAGACTGTTTGACAAGATCTGGGCGTTTCTTTTAGTAGGAGGGCTTTCTGGTAAGTTTCTTATGCCACTCGCAGTTAAAAGGAGTTTTGAGAGTCTGATATATCCTGTTTGCGCTGCTGTGGAGGCCACGCTTTATGTCCTCAGGATCTCTGTTGCTGGCCCATGTGCACTCCAGAGTCAGTTCTGGGTACTGTGCAGGGATAGGCAGGATTTTACCAGTCTTTATGGAGGCAGCGCTGTGTTGTCTGTAGGCCATATGGGCTGAGTTCCGCAGATGTCAGGTGGTCATTGTGCGGGGGAAGACCATGGAGCTTGAATGGTGACTCACAATGTGATGCGGATTTTTGGGAGGAGGGAAGGTTCTGGAGTTGAGGCCTTCCTCCCTTGTGGCCTGTTCTGTTGTCTGCCGTAGACTCAGATCTGGCTGTAGCAGGCTTCTTGTAAGTTTTGTAATCCGCTTTGATGGTTTCAGACTGCTGGTACAGGATGTTGTGTTTCAAGGCCGGAGGTGATCCTGAGCAGATAGCCTGTCTCGTGTGGTCACATGGGGCAGAGTTCGAGCATAAAAGTTCATGTTTTGCAGGCAGGCCAGTGTGGTGGCCTTCTGCAGGCCAGTTGGTTGGGGTCTGTGGGGCCACACGGTGTGTGTATCTGCAGTGATGCTCTGGAAGGGTCCCTGCCCCACCTGTGGTTGCTGGCAAGTGAGGTGTGAACAGTGGGCCTGGGCCTGCTTGTCAGGGGAAATTCTGTGTTGTGTTTTCCCTTTCTGTTCACCTTGTGGTCTGCAAGCCTATTTCAGTTCATTTGTGACATTGAGTTCGCCTTGGCTTTGTTGGTTGGCGTTTGAAGTTGCCTCGTCGCTGAGCAGAGACTTGGATTTCAGCTCGGCAGCTTGCAGGTGGCATTCACAGGCATTGTTTCAGTTCGCCTGGGTCATTACTTAAGAGAGCTTTAGCCTGCTGGAGCCTCTCTGGCTTCTATTCCAGCTGCTCTCTGTGCTCAGTGTCTGTGTGGGTTTTGTAGAGGCATCCTGAAACTTTCTACTTCCTCTTGTAGCTCCTTGTCCTCTTCATCTGCTGTCATTTGCTGGTCCAGCTGGCCTGGCGGTTCTGCACGCGCTCCCGGTCCTCCGGGCCTCCTTGTGGTTGAAGCATCTTTCGCTTGGCTTTAACTGGATGATGCGTTTGCAGGCAAGAGCACCGATGATCCTGGCTGGCTCTCTGTGGCTGTAGCCCTGGCTTGATCATGGTCTGTCTGCCAGTTCAGGTTGTCATCCAGCTGTTTCGCTCAGGTGCTGTAGATCAGGAGTGGTCCCGGACCGGAGGGCGTCTGTTGCAGTGCTTAGCCAAGCCGGATAATCTGGACACAGGTGGAGCACAAGTGGAGAGGGAAAAACACAAAACACCAATGCAAGTCCGCACAGATTTAGTGAGCTAAAATATTTGGGCTATGTGTTGCATGATTAACTGGTGTGATCAGTTAGTGACGCAAACTAAACGCTTACATATCGTGGCTGATGAGGCAGGAGTGAATAATTGGTGTGAGTGAGCACCCGAAAACTATGGGTAACACTGTTGATGGGTGATAACCTAGGGGGTCATTTAATGACTTAGGCTATTTGGTTTATCAACGTTATTACCAAGTATTTTCTGATGGTTCAAACAGGTTCGGTCTCCGAGCACACAAAACAACCAAAACAAACAGAACCAAAATTAATAAAACAAATCAAAGTTCGAATTTAGAAAGGAATAGTGGGAAATCAAGGGCTTACTACCACCTCTAGGGGCTGTGACAAGGACTGCGGAGCGGGGCTCTTGTACTGCCGAGGGAGGTGATGAGAGAGATAGCTGGACAGACCAAGCACGCTAAAGCAGAGAGGCTCTCTAGTCCTCTTCACGTTTCATATTGAGTGAATGGCTATATCTTAGGTGTTATTAGGCTTGGTGATGAGCTGAGGTTACCCGGGTGAGCCCCAGTGATTGGGCCGTCTGTCTTGACTCTCCCGAGCACGCAACTGCAGGGGCTCCTGATCACTCGCACCCATGGCACCCGGTGGCAACCACTCAAACAGCAATGCCTTTTGGCACAATGTTGCATCACTCAAGTGAGGGAGGCTCAACGAATAGCTGGCACAGCCAAAATTGGGTTTCGCCTGTGGGTCCCAAGTTACACGGACCCCTTTTGGGCCTCGAACTATGGATGAGTTCGCTCCTCTCAAAAGGGTGGACCACCGTGTAACTTCACAGGGTAATTAACCAAAATTGCCCTTATGTGTCAGTCAGTATGGTTGATACAACACTTGAGGTACCCCATTGCTGATGCCGTGCTGCGTGTTGCCACTCGGAGTACAGGGGCAGAGGTATCCGAGGCGCCCCCCCCCCCCCCCCCCCCAGTACATGTCGGGTAGGTCAGGCAGACGAGTCCAGTCCCCGAGAATTCCCCATGGATGACTCGTCAGCTTACTGCCAAGCACCAGGGGCATGCTACCTAACAGGGAACATTGAGAGGGGACAACAGAAAGATTAAGCGTCTAGGATGAAGCAGCTTGATGCCAATGAGCAAGGAAATCAGACGTGTGACGGTGGGCCACTAATAGATTTGGAGGCTCATTGTGCACCGCAGTGGCTAGCATTACCTATGCCTATAGAGGAAGGAGAGGAAAAGGGTAACAAAATAAAATTGAAAATTGAAACAAAGTTAAAATGTCCTAATTGCGTAGGAAAATAAATGGAAAATTGTTTTAAATAGATTTAAAATCTAAGTAAATTCAATTTTGCTCAATAGGTGTAGCTAGACTTAACTACAGACTGGAGTAGATGAAATAAAATAAGCCCAAATAAAATAAATAAATAATTGCTGCAAATAACAGTAAAATAAAATACACAAAACAACCAAAGCATGTGGGGGAGACCAAAGTAATTGATAGCCCAACAGAAGGTGGAACAGAAAGAAACTGTAGAGGTAGGCCTACTGTTACATGTTACACACACTGTCTCTAAGTGTCAGTCGGATGCTAACAGCTGAGGTAAGTGCTTTAGCCTCTATCCATGTAGGGCCGTTAGCGTGGAAGCTTCGGCTACCTGCAATGGTCTGTTTACATTAGTCTGTGACGTATGCGCCGTCTTGAGTTTGAACCGGAAAGGGCTCGCTATCGCCTTCCGGGGTCAGACGTTGCTAAGAAACCGATGCACGCTTAACAACCGGTGTGCGCGAAGCACTTGAGCCAGATGTAAACATGCATGGGAATCTCTCGCTCAGCCAGACGTGACCTGTCGTTCACACTTCATTCATAACTTACACAGCGCGTTCACTTCACAGACAATGGCAAAACCTTACACCATTAAATCGACCAATTGCATCACATCAGTGGATTAATATGAATGCAATGACACGCGACAATAAGCAGATGAAATACTGTAGTGAGATTTTTTTTTTTATCACACAGCTAAAATTTAAGCCGCTGTCCTGAAGAGATTTTATCTGTTCAGGAGAGACTTACGCGGTTTACAACGAAACCCGAAAGTGGGGATTTTCTTTACCCAATATCAAATAGATTTCATCTAAAACTCTATGCACTGCCGATCTGACATTTACTAGTTGGATATGGGACTTATGCTGTTCAAAACTGAAAATGGGGATTCTTCGCCCAAGATCATAACTTTAATATAAAGAAAATATATATATATTTATATATATTTATACGCGCTGCCGATCTGGGATTTCTTCGCCAGATATATGGGACTTATGCTGTTCAAAACTGAAAATGGGGATTCTTCGCCCAAGATCATAACTTTAATAGAAAATATATTTATATATATTTATACGTGCTGCCGATCTGGGATTTCTTCGCCAGATATATGGGACTTATGCTGTTCAAAACTGAAAATGGGGATTCTTCGCCCAAGATCATAACTTTAATAGAAAATATATTTATATATATTTATACGTGCTGCCGATCTGGGATTTCTTCGCCAGATATATGGGACTTATGCAGTTGTTGCAACAATTACTTGATCAAGATTTTAAGACTCCCGGTTATCATTAATCCGACACTGACCTGCAGTAAGATTAATGTCGCTCCGTGATCGGGCGAGGGGGCACGCATTAGTTAGCTACGCTAATGGTTAAACCCACGGGAGTAATAGTCTAGTTGTATGGCATCGGAACACCAATGGCATCAATCTAGCTACATATAATATAAGGCCTTAATTTTAAGATTTGCGAGGAACATCGCTCGCTATCTTCTTCGCGCTAAAAGAGGCTTTCTTCGCTCGATTTAGGGCGGTTAAAATAGCATTAAGACACACTATAAAAGATTTCGTCGTTTTATAGGGTCAGATTTATAAAACTGCAGTTAACTTAAGTCATTAACAGTGGCTGGTTTCTCAGCGAAAAACTCGAGGACTGTTAAGGCACGGAAAGTGGGCGTGTAGCCTACATTCGTTCACAAAAAGACGCAGTTGGATAGTAGTCTTGGTTTGAATAAACACACATAAGAAACACACAATTGTTACTGAGTCTGCTCACGGAACTAAGTTTAAAACGTTGCTCTAAAATTCTCCACCATCTGTTGCATATTTGCTTTATGAGATGAACATAATAAATCATAACGGGTTATCAATTATATATCCATCTTCAGGAATTAGCTGTAGTATTAATAGTACAATAGAATGATTAGTTCGTCCGCAGTACGGACCCTTCTATTGACTTTAAGGAAAATTATTCCTCTGGCCACGACAAATAATTTTCTTAACGAAGCAGTGCTCCGAGCATTGTTGCAAGATCGGACGTTAAAGTGACTTAGTTCTGAGAGCAGCAGACACAGACAACAAAGTGTGAATACATATGGATGTTTATTAAACTACACTACAGGGGAACATGTAACATAGAACTAGACACAGACATACACACATTAAACATGGATGCCAACGCAAGGAAGGCATAGAGAGAGAGAGAGAGAGAGAGAGAGAGAGAGAGAGAGAGAGAGAGAGCGAGAGAGAGAGCGCTCGTGCTCAAGAGAAGCATGGCAGGATTTTAACATCAGCTAACTAAAACCTGGGTTTGAGCCATTAGAAAATCATATCACCTTAATTAAAAGGGGTCGAAGCCTAGAAGCGCATCTAGATAGTTAACAAGCGGTTACTTGCATGGTTTTTGTGGGTGCTGAGTAAAGTATCTTGGTGCATGTATAATGCGTAGATTCCCGGGGGGGGGATTCCTTTTGGAGTAAAAGCTTCGTCCTTCCAGCCATGATTAGTCCGAAGTGAGTTCCCAAAGTTACCGAACTTAAAATTGCCAGAAGATCGGGCTCCCCCGGAAGGGGAGCCGAGAGGTTTCCCAGGTGATCTCCAGGGCACTTTTTGGTAGAAGAGAGAGTTTGGGAACTGTGCGTGGGCTCTTTAAAGTCTGCGAAGAGTCACACCTATCAGGATGGGCTTGACCAATAAGAAAGGCTGAATTTCCAAGCGGGAGTTTGGAAATACTGGGGGTTTTATGGCCCTTTGTCTGAGAGCATGGTAATTTGCAAAAGGGGTTGGATTGAAAGTTATTATACAAACTATTAAAGATTCTTAGGACACTGATATGTTGCATAGGTATCAACATGTAATATTCATTCTCACTTAGATCATCGGAAGACGAATTGATAGAGACCAAACATGTTACAGTCAAAGTGATATTAACTAGTGATCTATTATAAGCATGCATAAAGCAGTATAAAATAAACAAAAACAGTAATAATATACACAATGACTTAATGATATGTGTGCTCATTCAAAGAAAGGTTTTTCTATTACTTAATTAGAGAAGAGTCCATTTTATGGCATAATGTCCTTTTCCTAAAGTGGATATGAAGTGTGTGTTTTGCTCGACCATTTGCATTCCCTTGAGCAATAAAACTAGTGTTATCTGATGGGTTGCCATGGCACCGGGGGTGGTGTGGAGGCGTCCACAGACATAGGGGCACCCAAGAATGTGTATTGAGTGGGGGGGGGGGGGGGGGGGGTGACTATTAGTTAATTTAATAACTAATTTCATTTGTTAAATCAAAAGAAAAATTGTGTCTGATTGGTCCAAATGCTACACCCTTCTGACAAAGGGTATTTTAGAAATGTAACTAATGTTGAGACCCTAAACATTATTGTTTGAATTTATTCTTTTGCCCTCTGAAAGACTCCATTAATAAAAAATTTTCTTCACAATTTTAATGAAAGTTGTCAGAATGGCCGAGTGGTCTAAGGCGCCAGACTCAAGGTGTCATCTCCTTCCCACTTGTTGAGGTTTCTGGTCTCCGAATGGAGGCGTGGGTTCAAATCCCACATCTGACACAGGCTATTTTAGAAATGTAACTAATGTTGAGACCGTAAACATTATTGTTTGAATTCATTCATTTGCCCTCTGACGAACTCCATTCATAAAATTATTCTTCACAGTCTTCAGCAAAGTTGTCAGAATGGCCGAGCGGTCTAAGGCGCCAGACTCAAGGTTTTATCTCCTTCCCACTTGTTGAGGTTTCTGGTCTCCGAATGGAGGCGTGGGTTCAAATCCCACTTCTGACAAAAGGAATTTTAGAAATGTAACTAATGTTGAGAAATTAAAAATTATAGTTTTTATTCATTCTTTAGCCCTCTGTCCAACTACATTCTTAAAAATTTTTTCCACAACTTTCAACATAATTTTAAGAATGGTCGAGCGGTCAAAGGCGCCAGACTCAAAGTGTTATCTCTTTCCCACTTGTTGAGGTTTCTGGTCTCCGAATGGTGGCGTGGGTTCAAATCCCACTTCTGACAAAAGGAATTTTAGAAATGTAACTAATGTTGAGAAAGTAAAAATTATAGGTTTTATTCATTCTTTAGCCCTCTGTCCAACTACATTCTTAAAATTATTTTCCACAACTTTCAACATAATTTTAAGAATGGTCGAGCGGTCAAAGCCGCCAGACTCAAAGTGTTATATCTTTCCCACTTGTTGAAGTTTCTGGTCTCCGAAAAAAGACTTGTGTTCAAATCCCACTTCTGACACAGGCTTTTTTAGAAATGTAATTAATATTGAGACAGCAAAAATTATAGTTTTTATTCATTCTTTAGCCCTCTGACCAACTCCATTCATAAAAAATTTTCTTCACAATTTTAAAGAAAGTTGTCAGAATGGCCGAGTGGTCTAAGGTGCCAGACTCAAGGTGTTATCTCCTTCCCACATGTTGAGGTTTCTGGTCTCCGAATGGAGGCGTGGGTTCAAATCCCACTTCGGACAGAATGAATTTTAGAAATGTAACTAATGTTGAGAAAGTAAAAATTATAGTTTTTATTCATTCTTTAGCCCTCTGTCCAACTACATTCTTAAAATTATTTTCCACAACTTTCAACATAATTTTAAGAATTGTCGAGCGGTCAAAGGCGCCAGATTCAAAGTGTTATCTCTTTCCCACTTGTTGAGGTTTCTGGTCTCCGAAAAAAGACTTGTGTTCAAATCCCATTTCTGACACAGGCTGTTTTAGAAATTTAACTAATGTCGAGACTGTAAACATTATTGTTTGAATTCATTCTTTTGCCCTCTGACCGACTGCATTCATAAAAAAATTTTCTTCACAATTTGAAAGAAAGTTGTCAGAATGGCCGAGTGGTCTAAGGCGCCAGACTCAAGGTGTTATCTCCTTCCCACTTGTTGAGGTTTCTGGTCTCCGAATGGAGGCGTGGGTTCAAATCCCACTTCTGACAAAAGGAATTTTAGAAATGTAACTAATGTTGAGAAAGTAAAAATTTTAGTTTTTATTCATTCTTTAGCCCTCTGTCCAACTACATTCTTAAAATTATTTTCCACAACTTTCAACATAATTTTAAGAATGGTCGAGCGGTCAAAGGCGCCAGACTCAAAGTGTTATCTCTTTCTCACTTGTTGAGGTTTCTGGTCTCCAAAAGGACGCTTGTGTTCAAACCCCCCTTCTGACACAGGCTATTTTAGAAATGTAACTAATGTTGATACCGTAAACATTTTACTTTGAATTCATTCTTTAGCCCTCTGTCAAACTCCATTCATAAAAAATTTTCTTCACAATTTTAAAGAAAGTTGTCAGAAGAATGGCCGAGTGGTCTAAGGCTCCAGACTCAAGGTGTTATCTCCTTCCCACTTGTTGAGGTTTCTGGTCTCCGAATGGAGGCGTGGGTTCAAATAACACTTCTGACACAGGCTATTTTAGAAATGTAACTAATGTTGAGACCGTAAACATTATTGTTTGAATTCATTCTTTAGCCCTCTGACCAATTCCATTCATAAAAAATTTTCTTCACAATTTTAAGCAAAGTTGTCAGAATGGCCGAGTGGTCTAAGGCGCCAGACTCAAGGTGTTATCTCCTTCCCACATGTTGAGGTTTCTGGTCTCCGAATGGAGGCGTGGGTTCGAATCCCACTTCTGACACAGGCTATTTTAGAAATGTAGCTAATGTTGAGACCCTAAACATTATTGTTTGAATTTATTCTTTTGCCCTCTGAAAGACTCCATTCATAAAAAATTTTCTTCACAATTTTAATGAAATTTGTCAGAATGGCCGAGTGGTCTAAGGCGCCAGACTCAAGGTGTCATCTCCTTCCCACTTGTTGAGGTTTCTGGTCTCCGAATGGAGGCGTGGGTTCAAATCCCACTTCTGACACAGGCTATTTTAGAAATGTAACTAATGTTGAGACCGTAAACATTATTGTTTGAATTCATTCTTTAGCCCTCTGTCCAACTACATTCTTAAAATTATTTTCCACAACTTTCAACATAATTTTAAGAATGGTCGAGCGGTCAAAGGCGCCAGACTCAAAGTGTTGTCTCTTTCTCACTTGTTGAGGTTTCTGGTCTCCAAAAGGACGCTTCTGTTCAAACCCCCCTTCTGACAAAGGGTATTTTAGAAATGTAACTAATGTTGAGACCCTAAACATTATTGTTTGAATTTATTCTTTTGCCCTCTGAAAGACTCCATTCATAAAAAATTTTCTTCACAATTTTAATAAAAGTTGTCAGAATGGCCAAGTGGTCTAAGGCGCCAGACTGAAGGTGTCATCTCCTTCCCACTTGTTGAGGTTTCTGGTCTCCAAATGGAGGCGTGGGTTCAAATCCCACTTCTGACAAAAGGAATTTTAGAAATGTAACTAATGTTGAGAAAGTAAAAATTATAGTTTTTATTCATTCTTTAGCCCTCTGTCCAACTACATTCTTAAAATTATTTTCCACAACTTTCAACATAATTTTAAGAATGGTCGAGCGGTCAAAGGCGCCAGACTCAAAGTGTTATCTATTTCCCATTTGTTGAGGTTTCTGGTCTCCGAAAAAAGACTTGTGTTCAAATCCCACTTCTGACACAGGCTGTTTTAGAAATGTAACTAATGTTGAGACTGTAAACATTATTGTTTGAATTCATTCTTTTGCCCTCTAACCGACTGCATTCATAAAAAAATTTTCTTCACAATTTTAAAGAAAGTTGTCAGAATGGCCGAGTGGTCTAAGGCGCCAGACTCAAGGTGTTATCTCCTTCCCACTTGTTGAGGTTTCTGGTCTCCGAATGGAGGTGTGGGTTCAAATCCCACTTCTGACACAGGCTATTTTAGAAATGTAACTAATGTTGAGACCTAAACATTATTGTTTGAATTCATTTTTTTGCCCTCTGACCGACTCCATTCATAAAATTATTCTTCACAGTCTTCAACAAAGTTGTCAGAACGGCCGATCGGTCTAATGCACCAGACTCAAAGTGTCATCTCCTTCCCACTTGTTGAGGTTTCTGGTCTCCGAATGGAGGCGTGGGTTCAAATCCCACTTCTGACACAGGCTATTTTAGAAATGTAACTAATGTTGAGAAAGTAAAAATTATTGTTTGAATTCATTCTTTAGCCCTCTGTCCAACTACATTCTTAAAATTATTTTCCACAACTTTCAACATAATTTTAAGAATGGTCGAGCGGTCAAAGGCGCCAGACTCAAAGTGTTGTCTCTTTCTCACTTGTTGAGGTTTCTGGTCTCCAAAAGGACGCTTCTGTTCAAACCCCCCTTCTGACAAAGGGTATTTTAGAAATGTAACTAATGTTGAGACCCTAAACATTATTGTTTGAATTTATTCTTTTGCCCTCTGAAAGACTCCATTCATAAAAAATTTTCTTCACAATTTTAATAAAAGTTGTCAGAATGGCCAAGTGGTCTAAGGCGCCAGACTGAAGGTGTCATCTCCTTCCCACTTGTTGAGGTTTCTGGTCTCCAAATGGAGGCGTGGGTTCAAATCCCACTTCTGACAAAAGGAATTTTAGAAATGTAACTAATGTTGATACCGTAAACATTATTGTTTGAATTCATTCTTTTGCCCTCTGACGAACTCCATTCATAAAATTGTTCTTCACAGTCTTCAGCAAAGTTGTCAGAATGGCCGAGCGGTCTAAGGCGCCAGACTCAAGGTGTTATCTCCTTCCCGCTTGTTGAGATTTCTGGTCTCCGAATGGAGGCGTGGGTTCAAATCCCACTTCTGACAAGAGGAATTTTAGAAATGTAACTAATGTTGAGAAAGTAAAAATTATAGTTTTTATTCATTCTTTAGCCCTCTGTTCAACTACATTCTTAAAATTATTTTCCACAACTTTCAACATAATTTTAAGAATGGTCGAGCGGTCAAAGGCGCAAGACTCAAAGTGTTATCTCTTTCCCACTTGTTGAGGTTTCTGGTCTCCGAAAAAAGACTTGTGTTCAAATCCCACTTCTGACACAGGCTGTTTTAGAAATGTAACTAATGTTGAGACTCTAAACATTATTGTTTGAATTCATTCTTTTGCCCTCTGACCGACTGCATTCATAAAATTATTCTTCACAATCTACAACAAAGTTGTCAGAATGGCCGAGTGGTCTAAGGCGCCAGACTCAAGGTGTTATCTTCTTCCCACTTGTTGAGGTTTCTGGTCTCCGAATGGAGGCGTGGGTTCAAATCCCACTTCTGACACAGGCTATTTTAGAAATGTAACTAATGTTGAGAAAGTAAAAATTATAGTTTTTATTCATTCTTTAGCCCTCTGTCCAACTACATTCTTAAAATTATTTTCCACAACTTTCAACATAATTTTAAGAATGGTCGAGCGGTCAAAGGCGCCAGACTCAAAGTGTTATCTATTTCCCATTTGTTGAGGTTTCTGGTCTCCGAAAAAAGACTTGTGTTCAAATCCCACTTCTGACACAGGCTGTTTTAGAAATGTAACTAATGTTGAGACTGTAAACATTATTGTTTGAATTCATTCTTTTGCCCTCTAACCGACTGCATTCATAAAAAAATTTTCTTCACAACTTTAAAGAAAGTTGTCAGAATGGCCGAGTGGTCTAAGGCGCCAGACTCAAGGTGTTATCTCCTTCCCACTTGTTGAGGTTTCTGGTCTCCGAATGGAGGCGTGGGTTCAAATCCCACTTCTGACACAGGCTATTTTAGAAATGTAACTAATGTTGAGACCTAAACATTATTGTTTGAATTCATTTTTTTGCCCTCTGACCGACTCCATTCATAAAATTATTCTTCACAGTCTTCAACAAAGTTGTCAGAACGGCCGATCGGTCTAATGCACCAGACTCAAAGTGTCATCTCCTTCCCACTTGTTGAGGTTTCTGGTCTCCGAATGGAGGCGTGGGTTCAAATCCCACTTCTGACACAGGCTATTTTAGAAATGTAACTAATGTTGAGAAAGTAAAAATTATAGTTTTTATTCATTCTTTAGCCCTCTGTCCAACTACATTCTTAAAATTATTTTCCACAACTTTCAACATAATTTTAAGAATAGTCGAGCGGTCAAAGGAGCAAGACTCGAAGTGTTATCTCTTTCCCACTTGTTGAGGTTTCTGGTCTCCGAAAAAAGACTTGTGTTCAAATCCCACTTCTGACACAGGCTGTTTTAGAAATGTAATTAATGTTGAGACAGCAAAAATTATAGTTTTTATTCATTCGTTAGCCCTCTGACCAACTCCATTCATAAAAAATTTTCTTCACAATTTTAATGGAAGTTGTCAGAATGGCCGAGTGGTCTAAGGTGCCAGACTCAAGGTGTCATCTCCTTCCCACTTGTTGAGGTTTCTGGTCTCCGAATGGAGGCGTGGGTTCAAATCCCACTTCTGACAGAGGCTATTTTAGAAATGTAGCTAATGTTGAGACCGTAAACATTACTGTTTGAATTCATTCTTTAGCCCTCTGACCAACTCCATTCATAAAAAATTTTCTTCACAATTTTAAACAAAGTTGTCAGAATGGCCGAGCGGTCTAAGGCGCCAGACTCAAGGTGTTATCTCCTTCCCACATGTTGAGGTTTCTGGTCTCCGAATGGAGGCGTGGGTTCAAATCCCACTTCTGACAGAGGCTATTTTAGAAATGTAACTAATGTTGAGACCTAAACATTATTGTTTGAATTCATTTTTTTGCCCTCTGACCGACTCCATTCATAAAATTATTCTTCACAGTCTTCAACAAAGTTGTCAGAACGGCCGATCGGTCTAAGGTGCCAGACTCAAGGTGTTATCTCCTTCCCACATGTTGAGGTTTCTGGTCTCCGAATGGAAGCGTGGGTTCAAATCCCACTTCGGACAGAATGAATTTTAGAAATGTAACTAATGTTGAGAAAGTAAAAATTATAGTTTTTATTCATTCTTTAGCCCTCTGTCCAACTACATTCTTAAAATTATTTTCCACAACTTTCAACATAATTTTAAGAATGGTCGAGCGGTCAAAGGCGCCAGATTCAAAGTGTTATCTCTTTCCCACTTGTTGAGGTTTCTGGTCTCCGAAAAAAGACTTGTGTTCAAATCCCATTTCTGACACAGGCTGTTTTAGAAATTTAACTAATGTCGAGACTGTAAACATTATTGTTTGAATTCATTCTTTTGCCCTCTGACCGACTGCATTCATAAAAAATTTTTCTTCACAATTTGAAAGAAAGTTGTCAGAATGGCCGAGTGGTCTAAGGCGCCAGACTCAAGGTGTTATCTCTTTCCCACTTGTTGAGGTTTCTGGTCTCCGAATGGAGGCGTGGGTTCAAATCCCACTTCTGACAAAAGGAATTTTAGAAATGTAACTAATGTTGAGAAAGTAAAAATTTTAGTTTTTATTCATT
This sequence comes from Acrossocheilus fasciatus, assembly GCA_036784905.1. Taxonomy (NCBI): domain Eukaryota; kingdom Metazoa; phylum Chordata; class Actinopteri; order Cypriniformes; family Cyprinidae; genus Acrossocheilus; species Acrossocheilus fasciatus. The sequence goes on along the minus strand of CM071957.1, from coordinate 9,950,546 downwards.
CTTTAGCCCTTTGTCCAACTACATTCTTAAAATTATTTTCCACAACTTTCAACATAATTTAAAGAATGGTCGAGTGGTCAAAGGCGCCAGACTCAAAGTGTTATCTCTTTCTCACTTGTTGAGGTTTCTGGTCTCCAAAAGGACGCTTGTGTTCAAACCCCCCTTCTGACACAGGCTATTTTAGAAATGTAACTAATGTTGATACCGTAAACATTTTACTTTGAATTCATTCTTTAGCCCTCTGTCAAACTCCATTCATAAAAAATTTTCTTCACAATTTTAAAGAAAGTTGTCAGAAGAATGGCCGAGTGGTCTAAGGCTCCAGACTCAAGGTGTTATCTCCTTCCCACTTGTTGAGGTTTCTGGTCTCCGAATGGAGGCGTGGGTTCAAATAACACTTCTGACACAGGCTATTTTAGAAATGTAACTAATGTTGAGACCGTAAACATTATTGTTTGAATTCATTCTTTAGCCCTCTGACCAATTCCATTCATAAAAAATTTTCTTCACAATTTTAAGCAAAGTTGTCAGAATGGCCGAGTGGTCTAAGGCGCCAGACTCAAGGTGTTATCTCCTTCCCACATGTTGAGGTTTCTGGTCTCTGAATGGAGGCGTGGGTTCAAATCCCACTTCTGACACAGGCTATTTTAGAAATGTAACTAATGTTGATACCGTAGACATTATTTTTTGAATTCATTCTTTTGCCCTCTGACGAACTCCATTCATAAAATTATTCTTCACCGTCTTCAGCAAAGTTGTCAGAATGGTCGAGCGGTTAAAGGCGCCAGACTCAAAGTGTTGTCTCTTTCTCACTTGTTGAGGTTTCTGGTCTCCGAATGGAGACGTGGGTTCAAATCCCACTTCTGACACAGGCTATTTTAGAAATGTAACTAATGTTGAGACCTAAACATTATTGTTTGAATTCATTTTTTTGCCCTCTGACCGACTCCATTCATAAAATTATTCTTCACAGTCTTCAACAAAGTTGTCAGAACGGCCGATCGGTCTAAGGCGCCAGACTCAAGGTGTTATCTCCTTCCCACTTGTTGAGGTTTCTGGTCTCCGAATGGAGGCGTGGGTTCAAATCCCACTTCTGACAAAAGGCTATTTTAGAAATTTAACTAATGTTGAGACCGTAAACATTATCATTTGAATTCCTTCTTTTTCCCTCTGACGAACTCCATTCATAAAATTATTGTTCACAGTCTTCAACAAAGTTGTCAGCATGGCCGAGTGGTCTAAGGCACCAGACTCAAAATGTTGTCTCCTTCTCACTTGTTGAGGTTTCTGGACTCCGAAAGAAGGCTTGTGTTCAAATCCCACTTCTGACAGAGGCTGTTTTAGAAATGTAATTAATGTTGAGACAGCAAAAATTATAGTTTTTATTCATTCTTTAGCCCTCTGACCAACTCCATTCATAAAAAATTTTCTTCACAATTTTAAAGAAAGTTGTCAGAATGGCCGAGTGGTCTAAGACGCCAGACTCAAGGTGTTATCTCCTTCCCACTTGTTGAGGTTTCTGGTCTCCGAAAGGAGGCGTGCGTTCAAATCCCGCTTCTGACACAGCCTATTTTAGAAATGTAACTAATGTTGAGACTGTAAACATTATTGTTTGAATTCATTCTTTTGCCCTCTGACCGACTCCATTCATAAAATTATTCTTCACAGTCTTCAACAAAGTTGTCAGAACGGGCGATCGGTCTAAGCCGCCAGACTCAGGGTGTTATCTCCTTCCCACTTGTTGAGGTTTCTGATCTCCGAATGGAGGTGTGGCTTCAAATCCCACTTCTGACAAACGCTATTTTAGAAATGTAACTAATGTTGAGAAAGTAAAAATGATAGTTTTTATTCATTCTTTAGCCCTCTGACCAACTCCATTCATAAAAAATTTTCTTCACAATTTTAAAGAAAGTTGTCAGAATGGCCGAGTGGTCTAAGGCGCCAGACTCAAGGTGTTAGCTCCTTCCCACTTGTTGAGGTTTCTGGTCTCCGAAATGGAGGCGTGGGTTCAAATCCCACTTCTGACACAGGCTATTTTAGAAATGTAACTAATGTTGAGACCGTAAACATTATTGTTTGAATTCATTCTTTAGCCCTCTGTCCAACTACATTCTTAAAATTATTTTCCACAACTTTCAACATAATTTTAAGAATGGTCGAGCGGTCAAAGGCGCCAGACTCAAAGTGTTGTCTCTTTCTCAATTGTTGAGGTTTCTGGTCTCCGAAAGGACGCTTGTGTTCAAACCCCCCTTCTGACAAAGGGTATTTTAGAAATGTAACTAATGTTGAGACAGTAAACATTATACTTTGAATTCATTCTTTAGCCCTCTGACCAACTCCATTCATAAAAATTTTTCTTCACAAGTTTAAAGTAAGTTGTCAGAATGGCCGAGTGGTCTAAGGTGCCACACTCAAAGTGTTATCTCCTTCTCACTTGTTGAAGTTTCTGGACTCCGAAAGAAGGCTTGTGTTCAAATCCCACTTCCCAGCCAACATTTGTGTGTGGGGCCCAGGTGGGTTTTACATGGGCTGAAAAAGTGGGCCCAAAATGGGATTGTCCGCGGGTACCATAATGGCCCAATGCTAATTGCCCACATGGATTTCATGTGGGATTGTACTTGCCAACAGGTGGGCCGCAACTGGGCAACATGCGCAAGACCCATCTTGGCCCCAGCTTTATTTTTTATGTGGGTACTACAAGGTTACCACATGGGCTGAAATATGGGTTGTAAGTGGGTTTGTACACAGGTTCCATGTTGGCCCCATGCAACATACCCATGTGGGCCCCATGCAACATACCCATGTGGGTTTTATGCAGGATTTCCCTGGGCTTTAGGTGGGGCCCAACTAGGGATGATATGCAAAACCCATCTGGGTTCCATCTAAGTATGGGTTGTAAGTGGGTTTGTCCACGGGTTCCATGTTGGCCCCATGCAACTTATCCATGTGGGTTTTATGCAGGATTTCACTGGGTTTTAGGTGGGGCCCAACAAGCTTGCTTAAAATTTCAAATTTATTGAAACTACCCATCATATTATGCTATATTCTGATACCTAATTGTTAAAATTAATGTAACTGTCAAAGTTAACACACATTTTGAACCTGTATTTGAACCAGTGTTTACTGAAAGCTTTGAACATTTGCACAAGAAAAAAAAACTGGGGACAGTTAGAAGCAGCAGCAACTATACATTTTTCAGTACTGCTTACACTGCAGACAGACATTTGTGCATTCTAGACACCCTCAGTCCTCCTCTGTCTCTTGTACCAATTTTGAGAGTTCCCCCTCAGCTTCTTGCCGGTTGACCTTTGACATCAGTGCAGTCTTCTAAAGAGCCTCTGCAAAACAAATATTGATTATTTTTTTTAGATATACAGCTATACAAAATAACATTAAATTAGCACTTTTATGCTTAGCTGAATCACGGTTATACTAAAATGATTTAAAAAAAAAGAAAAAAAAGAAAAAGAAAGGACATTTTTAAAATTTTTCAGGAAGATGGTGTATGAGGATGCTGCCCTCCCCTACAGTAAGGAAAACAACAGAGTAAAAACCAAAGTGTTTATGCCATTCAACTTTTTTAGGATGGGTTTAGTAAATGTGAAATATTATGCTATACACATGTTAAAATACCATATGAAATAACTTATTCCAATACATTGACCATTCCAAATTAATTTTTTTCTTATCCTTAGTATATCACTGGAAGAGCAAAATAATAGAGAATTACTGTTTATTTATTCAGACAATTCTGATTTCAATTTGTAATCATAAAATCAGCTTATAATGTATGCATATGCATTTTAGATATTTTTCTGTTAGGTAGTTTCTCATGTTCAGATTCTCTGACATGGATGGAATAGATCGACAAAATAATGCATAAAGTTTTTTTTTTTTTTTTGTGAGGCACCATTGACCTCCACAGTATGAAAAAATAATATGAAGTCCATGGTACCCCACAACCGTTTTCAAAATATATTTTGTGTTGAGCAGAATAATGAAATTCATACAGGTTTGGAGCAATTTGAGGGTGAGTAAATGATGACATAAGCTACAGCTGCATGATTCTGGATGCATAGAGAATTCCAATTTTTTTAGTTTCAGACATCACGATTCTGAACAGACAACTAAAAATAAAATGTAATTTACTAGAAGTTCTGACAAAATGTTAATGGCTGCAGTCCATTTAAAATGTTTAATCTTGAATGAATAAAAAAAAAATGGTCTGAATGATTAAATCAGTGTTTCCAAACCTTTTTTCTGCCAAGGCAATTTTGATATGTAAAAAATCAAATATTTCTGGAGAAACCTGAAAATGTGCATCTGCCCCCATCCAACCTGACAGAGCATGAGAGGTGAAGAGATGAGAAGGATGGCAGATAATTGCCAAATGCTGTTGAGCAAAGCTTGTCGCATCAAAGAAAAAAAAAAAACTTGAGACTATAAAGGTTCTTCAGCTAAATATTTAGTTAAGGGTATGAATACTTATTTCAGTTTTTTATTTTTAATACATTTACGAAGTTGTGACAATTCTGTTTTTGCTTTGTCAGTATGGTGTATGGAGTGTAGATTGATGTGAAAAAAAAATAATTTAAAGCAGTTTAACATAAGGCAGCAGCATAACAAAATGTGATTTTTTTTCCCGCAAGGCACTGTATGTGTCCCCATATATTTCTGATAATATTTGTAGAGAAACATAACACTTTTAATCCATAATCATAATTATACATTGTATTAAAGGGATATTTCATTCAAAAATGAAAATTCTGTCATCATTCACTCACCCTTATGTTGTTCCAAACGTTGGTAACTAAACAGTTAACAGGCCCCATTGATTTCCACAGTAATTTTTTTTTTCCTACTACTGTATGGAGGTCAATGCCTACTATGAACTATTTGGTTATCAATATTCTTCAAAATATTTTTTTGTCTTCAACAGAAGAAAGAACTTTATACAGGTTTGAAAAAACATAAGGGTGCTGAAGGATAAATGATGGTAGAACTTTCATTTTGGGGTGAACTGTCCCTTTAAGTAAACATCTCACATATCACAAAAGGTCTGTGAATCCATACCAGACGTGACAGTGCAGTGTAGCAGATAAAGGACAACCCTCCTCCAAATGGCCAGTAATGAAGCTGCGGTCACAGGGGTTTGCGATGAGGTTGCTAGCGGGCGTTCTCACTACTGGTTGCCTTCACAGCGAATCAGGATTTTTGCCGCTAAATAAAAACATTTGGGAGGCAAAAGAGTAAATATAATATAAACATAAATTAAATCCGTACATACAAACAAATATGAATGAGAAGCAGAGCCTACTTTTTTCTTTGTGTTTGTTTATCTCTGGCTGAAAGGAGAACGATCACATGAGCTCTACCGTCTTCTTTCCTATTGGCTATTGCTCCTGAAAGTCACTCTTCATTTGCATGAAGTTGAATGATTCTGAACTTTGTCATGTCACTGGACACGCCTCATCCGGTCGCCAACGACCTCTGTCGCCGGAAATTGCCAGCTCTCCATTGAAATGAATGGGATCGTGTTGCTTTGTCGTTGCGTGTCGCTTGTAGTGTGAACAGGGCTTCAGCTGGATCCTTGGTGAACCTGGAGTAGGATGGGGCTGACGAGTCCTTAAAAAGAATGTTTTTTTTTTAACCATTCCTTTAAACAATGTTAAACAAAATGCATTTAAATTGTACTGTCATTATGCACCATTTAGACAACATAAATTGTCAGCTTTGAAACTGTTAGTAATGATTGAAAACTTAAACATAAACCTAATGCATGACAATCTCATAACAAAAATGTGAATCCCCAAAAGAAAGACAAAGAGGATTCACAAAAATGGGACCTTTCCATAGATATCATAGCAAGGTGAACACAACTGTAGCTTTAAAAAAAAAGCCAATTTGTACACCACAATCAAACCTACCTTCAAATAATTTCCCCTGCAGCTGCATTTATCCTGATAAGACACATCTGAAGGTTGTGATGTTCCCCAGTGAATGAAATAAAGGACCGATGATGGTGACAAGTTATATTTCTCTTTCTTTGTGCCACCTCAGAGGAAGAAAGACAACAGGAGAAAAAAAAAAAGTTACTCACATTTTCTATCACCAGGGGGAAAATGTCTTACAAATGTACTTATAATGATTAGAATCATACTTAATACTACAGACATTATCCCAATGTGAGGTCTAGAAACGGTTAAAACTGAATAACATCTTACTGTAGTCTCTGTGTTGGGTGCCTGTTTTCCCTGAAAAACGTGTGTTTGATTTAAAATGTAAACCAATATCTTATCATTAGCAGTTATCAGTATTTGAAGAGGTGAAAAGAAAAAAAAATACTCAGAAACGGTCATCGACACAACAAATACAACATCTCAACTATCCTATAGATTCCTGAGTGTAAATTGCAGTTTTCTCATTCACTTTACTTATTCCGATGCTCCTTTACTTCTCACGAGTTTGAGTTTTAAACAAACTTAGCTGACATTAATACAAACACACAGCAAACTCAGACTGCATTGAAATACATAACTTACTAGCCAGCGCTAATACGCTAATCGCAATTATAGACTCTCACTTTGATTTCTCACTCACATAAATTATGGACACAAAACATAACTTTACTATGGTTTGACTGAAAAATGTTTTGTTACCTGATATCGCCATGTTTGCAGGACCACATCCAGTCTGTCACTTCCTCTCTGTTCACACTCCGGCTGCTGTTCTCCATTGACATGCCACAACTCAAATTAATTTAAAATAAGACTTTAACAGGCACATAACCGGAACTGACCGAGTAATCTCGCAGTCAAACACATCACCAAACTGATGTATTTTCAAATTTACTAGTAAGAAGGCGCGCACTTTTGTCATTGGCCAGTTTCGTGGATGACAGTCAGATTAACCAATCATGATGAAAGCAACCAGGTGAAACAACAAATTGCAATTGTTTCAGAGTGGTAACGAAAGTAAAGAGTATATATATTTTTTAATGATTTATTAAAGAAACATGTGCATTGTTTTATTTTTTTAGGCTGTATTATTTGATAAATTGGTCAAATAGTGTTCTCATGACAGTGTATGAATAAAAGTTCAATAATGCATGGTAAACTGTAGGCACACACACAAAATTGTAAATCCTCACAAAATCTCACTGCTCTTTTGAGATTAAAACTGCACCCATTATAATTATTGTTACTAATGATAATAATTATATTTGTACATTTACATTTGGATTTTTGAAGAGGTGTTTTGATTAAAATATCATAAAATGCTAATAAATAAAATATTAATGATCATAATAATTCAAGGCAGATATTTCTTTTTAATGACACGACATTGATTCAACAGATATTTTAATTGTCTTCTTTTTTTTGTTGTTGTAATGATTTGTTTTTGTTAAAATCATTTTTCAATGATTTGGCATTAAACTTTATATCAACATTGTGTCAATGTTAAAACAGCAACTGACATTATTTCAATCATATTTCAACTTTGAAGGTCGGTCATGTGCCGACTAGACTGAAAAGAAAAGTCTGTATTGTTGGTCCAAAAAGAAAACTCAACACAAAACACAATATGCTGAATGAAAGGGCAATTAATTCTGAACTCCTGTATCATGCTGCAAATACAATTTCTGGATTTACATTGGATTTTCCCATCAGAGACATGAATTTCCATTCTATATTTCTTCGCTTGGGCTATTTCATTATCTGTTACTAACTAACTGACCATAAAACTCTGGAGTACTTCTGTGGAATTAGGCAGCTGTTGCTAGGGGTTTGAGTTCTGCATCTCAAAGCCACTATAATCCCATTATTTTGATAGATAATTAGCCTTCTGTAACCCGTTCTTCATATTGCACAATGACCATTTTCTGGATATTTTGAACCATTTAGATTTTGAAATAACTATATGGAGATAAGCATGTGCTTTGCAGGCCATTGCTGATGGCACACTGGGTTTAATTTGATTTGTATATTCCAGGGCTCTTCAACTCCTGACTTGATCATGAACTCTTCCAACAATCCTAAATGTACTGTTGAGTTTAGTTCTGTCTCTAACCAAACACACCAAACAAGCTAAACACAGTGTTCAAAATGATTTGTGAATTATCGAGACAGGTGTGTTTGTTGAAATTAAAGTATGCTATACACCAGCCCTCCAGGACTGGTGTTGACTTTTCACCTTATGTAGCACCGCCCCTTTTTAGTGCTGCGTTTGCAAACTTCTGTGATCATCAGACTTATAAATGAACCGCTTGTTTTAAAATCTTCCTGGTCTACTGACATTTGTCAAGACATTTGCTTTAAACATTACAATGTTTACGATAACTTCCGTTAACTCTACAATACATAAAACCACTTTACCAGCTAAATAACTTAGACAGCGATGCCATAGAAATATACAGAGCTACCGCACAAGTTCAAAGACAATATTCTGAAGATGGTGACGCGCTTGTTTCTCTGGAGAATAAAGTCAATACTGTACTCACATAGATCCCAAACACACTGCCCAATCTGTACCTATTTATGTACAGCCTAGGGCCCATGTAGTCAGCCTATATAGGACTGATTATGTTTGCTCATGTCTTATCCAGAATGCTTATGTCTTACCCACGAGGGCCCATATTAGTGATGGGAAGTTCAGATCATTTTACTGACAATTTCCTTTGGTCTCGTTCATCAAAATTAACAAATTCATTTCAATGATTTAAGTGGCATTAAATATTATATTTTTACCAGCCAAATTCCCCGAACACATCCACCTACACAATCTTGATCATATTCCAAATTAGGAAATCATTATAATGCAGCCAAATATACTTAATGGGGAACATAAATAATTACTTTACCTTCAAAGTCTTTCATTCATTTGTCACATGACAGACATAATGAACAGATCATTCATGAATGACCCACCACTACCCCATATGTATTTCTCCATTCACAACCCATACAGAGATTACTCATGTGGGTGAGCCCATGTAGCCAACCTATATGAGAATGATTGTGTTTGCCCATGTTTTACTCATATGGTTTGACCAAGAGGGCCCCGTTTGCATTTCCCCATCAGAACCCATATAGAAGTTGCCTATGTGGGTGCTACCTTGGGCCAGTGTAGGCAGCCTATATGGGAATGATTGTGTTTGCCCATGTCTGACCCATATAGTTTGGCAAAGAGGGCTCCGTACGTGTTTCCCCATTAAGAACCCATATAGAGTTTGCCTTTGTGTGTACTACCTTGGGCCAGTGTAGGCAGCCTATATGGGAATGATTGTGTTTGCCCATGTTTTACCCATATGGTTTGGCAAAGAGGGCCCCGTTTGCATTTCCCCATCAGAACCCATATAGAAGTTGCCTATGTGGGTGCTACCTTGGGCCAGTGTAGGCAGCCTATATGGGAATGATTGTGTTTGCCCATGTCTGACCCATATAGTTTGGCAAAGAGGGCTCCGTACGTGTTTCCCCATTAAGAACCCATATAGAGTTTGCCTTTGTGTGTACTACCTTGGGCCAGTGTAGGCAGCCTATATGGGAATGATTGTGTTTGCCCATGTTTTACCCATATGGTTTGGCAAAGAGGGCCCCATATGTGTCTCCCCATTCAGAACCCCTACAGAGTTTGCCTTTGTGGGTACTATCTTGGGCCAGTGTAGGCAGCCTATATGGGAATGATTGTGTTTGCCCATGTTTTACTCATATGGTTTGACCAAGAAGGCCCCATATGTGTTTCCCCATTCTGAACCCATATAGACGTTGCCTATGTGGGTTTTGCCTTGGGCCAGTGTAGGCAGCCTATATGGGATTGATTGTATTTTCCCACGTCTAACCCATTGGTTAAACCCATATGGGCCCCATTTGTGTTGCCCATTTCGAGCCCATGCACTCATTTTCCATTTGTGACCCAACTAGGACCCACATAGGGAGCCCATCTGTTTTTGACCATGGGGGACTTACTTAGCTGACCCAAGTGGGCCCCAGATAAGATGCCCATTTTGGGACCATGCCCACTTGGTACCCATATAGACCCAGCATAAACCATGTGGGGCCCACATATACATGTTGGCTGGGTTCTGACACAGGCTGTTTTAGAAATGTAATTAATGTTGAGACAGCAAAAATTATAGTTTTTATTCATTCTTTTCCCCTCTGACGAACTCCATTCATAAAATTATTCTTCACAGTCTTCAACAAAGTTGTCAGAATGGCCGAGCGGTCTAAGGCACCAGACTCAAAGTGTTATCTCCTTCCCACTTGTCGAGGTTTCTGGTCTCCGAGTTTAGGTATGGGTTCAAATCCCTCTTCAAACACAGGCTATTTTAGAAATGTAACTAATGTTGAGAAAGTAAAAATTATAGTTTTTATTCATTCTTTAGCCCTCTGTCCAACTACATTCTTAAAATTATTTTCCACAACTTTCAACATAATTTTAAGAATGGTCGAGCGGTCAAAGGCGCCAGGCTCAAAGTGTTGTCTCTTTCTCACTTGTTGAGGTTTCTGGTATCCGAATGGAGGCGTGGGTTCAAATCCCACTTCTGACACAGGCTACTTTAGAAATGTAACTAATGTTGAGACCCTAAACATTATTGTTTAAATTTATTCTTTTGCCCTCTGACCAACTCCATTCATAAAAATTTTTCTTCACAATTTTAAAGAAAGTTGTCAGAATGGCCGAGTGGTCTAAGGCGCCAGACTCAAGGTGTTATCTCCTTCCCACTTGTTGAGGTTTCTGGTCTCCGAATGGAGGCGTGGGTTCAAATCCCACTTCTGACAAAAGCTATTTTAGAAATGTAACTAATGTTGATACCGTAAACATTATTGTTTGAATTCATTCTTTAGCCCTCTGACGAGCTCCATTCATAAAATTATTCTTCACAGTCTTTAACAAAGTTGTCAGAACGGCCGAGCGGTCTAAGGCGCCAGACTCAAGGTGTTATCTCCTTCCCACATGTTGAGGTTTCTGGTCTCCGAGTGGAGGCGTGGGTTAAAATCCCACTTCTGACAAAAGGAATTTTAGAAATGTAACTAATGTTGAGAAAGTAAAAATTATAGTTTTTATTCATTCTTTAGCCCTCTGTCCAACTACATTCTTAAAATTATTTTCCACAACTTTCAACATAATTTTAAGAATGGTCGAGCGGTCAAAGGCGCCAGACTCAAGGTGTTATCTATTTCCCATTTGTTGAGGTTTCTGGTCTCCGAAAAAAGACTTGTGTTCAAATCCCACTTCTGACACAGGCTGTTTTAGAAATATAACTAATGTTGAGACTGTAAACATTATTGTTTGAATTTATTCTTTTGCCCTCTGAAAGACTCCATTAATAAAAAATTTTCTTCACAATTTTAATGAAAGTTGTCAGAATGGCCGAATGGTCTAAGGCGCCAGACTCAAGGTGTCATCTCCTTCCCACTTGTTGAGGTTTCTGGTCTCCGAATGGAGGCGTGGGTTCAAATCCCACTTCTGACACAGGCTATTTTAGAAATGTAGCTAATGTTGAGACCATAAACATTATTGTTTGAATTCATTCTTTAGCCCTCTGACCAACTCCATTCATAAAAAATTTTCTTCACAATTTTAAAGAAAGTTGTCAGAATGGCCGAGCGGTCTAAGGCGCCAGACTCAAGGTGTTATCTCCTTCCCACTTGTTGAGGTTTCTGGTCTCCGAATGGAGGCGTGGGTTCGAATCCCACTTCTGACAAAAGGAATTTTAGAAATGTAACTAATGTTGAGACCATAAACATTATTGTTTGAATTCATTCTTTAGCCCTCTTACCAACTCCATTCATAAAAAATTTTCTTCACAATTTTAAACAAAGTTGTCAGAATGGCCGAGTGGTCTAAGGCGCCAGACTCAAGGTGTTATCTCCTTCCCACATGTTGAGGTTTCTGGTCTCCGAATGGAGGCGTGGGTTCAAATCCCACTTCTGACAAAAGGAATTTTAGAAATGTAACTAATGTTGAGAAAGTAAAAATTATAGTTTTTATTCATTCTTTAGCCCTCTGTCCAACTACATTCTTAAAATTATTTTCCACAACTTTCAACATAATTTTAAGAATGGTCGAGCGGTCAAAGGCGCCAGACTCAAAGTGTTATCTATTTCCCATTTGTTGAGGTTTCTGGTCTCCGAAAAAAGACTTGTGTTCAAATCCCACTTCTGACACAGGCTGTTTTAGAAATGTAATTAATGTTGAGACAGCAAAAATTATAGTTTTTATTCATTCTTTAGCCCTCTGACCAACTCCACTCATAAAAAATTTTCTTCACAATTTTAAAGAAAGTTGTCAGAATGGCCGAGTGGTCTAAGGCGCCAGACTCAAGGTGTTATCTCCTTCCCACATGTTGAGGTTTCTGGTCTCCGAGTGGAGGCGTGGGTTCAAATCCCACTTCTGACAAAAGGAATTTTAGAAATGTAACTAATGTTGAGAAAGTAAAAATTATAGTTTTTATTCATTCTTTAGCCCTCTGTCCAACTACATTCTTAAAATTATTTTCCACAACTTTCAACATAATTTTAAGAATGGTCGAGCGGTCAAAGGCGCCAGACTCAAGGTGTTATCTATTTCCCATTTGTTGAGGTTTCTGGTCTCCGAAAAAAGACTTGTGTTCAAATCCCACTTCTGACACAGGCTGTTTTAGAAATGTAACTAATGTTGAGACTGTAAACATTATTGTTTGAATTTATTCTTTTGCCCTCTGAAAGACTCCATTCATAAAAAATTTTCTTCACAATTTTAATGAAAGTTGTCAGAATGGCCGAGTGGTCTAAGGCGCCAGACTCAAGGTGTCATCTCCTTCCCACTTGTTGAGGTTTCTGGTCTCCGAATGGAGGCGTGGGTTCAAATCCCACTTCTGACACAGGCTATTTTAGAAATGTAGCTAATGTTGAGACCATAAACATTATGGTTTGAATTCATTCTTTAGCCCACTGACCAACTCCATTCATAAAAAATTTTCTTCACAATTTTAAACAAAGTTGTCAGAATGGCCGAGTGGTCTAAGGCGCCAGACTCAAGGTGTTATCTCCTTCCCACATGTTGAGGTTTCTGGTCTCCGAATGGAGGCGTGGGTTCAAATCCCACTTCTGACAAAAGGAATTTTAGAAATGTAACTAATGTTGAGAAAGTAAAAATTATAGTTTTTATTCATTCTTTAGCCCTCTGTCCAACTACATTCTTAAAATTATTTTCCACAACTTTCAACATAACTTTAAGAATGGTCGAGCGGTCAAAGGCGCCAGACTCAAAGTGTTATCTATTTCCCATTTGTTGAGGTTTCTGGTCTCCGAAAAAAGACTTGTGTTCAAATCCCACTTCTGACACAGGCTGTTTTAGAAATGTAACTAATGTTGAGACTGTAAACATTATTGTTTGAATTTATTCTTTTGCCCTCTGAAAGACTCCATTCATAAAAAATTTTCTTCACAATTTTAATGAAAGTTGTCAGAATGGCCGAGTGGTCTAAGGCGCCAGACTCAAGGTGTCATCTCCTTCCCACTTGTTGAGGTTTCTGGTCTCCGAATGGAGGCGTGGGTTCAAATCCCACTTCTGACACAGGCTATTTTAGAAATGTAGCTAATGTTGAGACCATAAACATTATTGTTTGAATTCATTCTTTAGCCCTCTGACCAACTCCATTCATAAAAAATTTTCTTCACTATTTTAAACAAAGTTGTCAGAATGGCCGAGCGGTCTAAGGCGCCAGATTCAAGGTGTTATCTCCTTCCCACTTGTTGAGGTTTCTGGTCTCCGAATGGAGGCGTGGGTTCGAATCCCACTTCTAACACAGGCTGTTTTAGAAATGTAACTAATGTTGAGACTGTAAACATTATTGTTTGAATTTATTCTTTTGCCCTCTGAAAGACTCCATTCATAAAAAAATTTCTTCACAATTTTAATGAAAGTTGTCAGAATGGCCGAGTGGTATAAGGCGCCAGACTCAAGGTGTCATCTCCTTCCCACTTGTTGAGGTTTCCGGTCTCCGAATGGAGGCGTAGGTTCAAATCCCACTTCTGACACAGGCTATTTTAGAAATGTAGCTAATGTTGAGACCATAAACATTATTGTTTGAATTCATTCTTTAGCCCTCTGACCAACTCCATTCATAAAAAATTTTCTTCACAATTTTAAACAAAGTTGTCAGAATGGCCAAGTGGTATAAGGCGCCAGACTCAAGGTGTTAGCTCCTTCCCACTTGTTGAGGTTTCTGGTCTCCGAATGGAGGCGTGGGTTCAAATCCCACTTCTGACACAGGCTATTTTAGAAATGTAACTAATGTTGATACCGTAAACATTATTGTTTGAATTCATTCTTTAGCCCTCTGTCAAACTACATTCTTAAAATTATTTTCCACAACTTTCAACATAATTTTAAGAATGGTCGAGCGGTCAAAGGCGCCAGACTCAAAGTGTTATCTCCTTCCCGCTTGTTGAGGTTTCTGGTCTCCGAATGGAGGCGTGGGTTCAAATCCCACTTCTGACACATGCTATTTTAGAAATGTAACTAATGTGGATACCGTAAACATTATTGTTTGAATTCATTCTTTTGCCCTCTGACGAACTCCATTCATAAAATTGTTCTTCACAGTCTTCAGCAAAGTTGTCAGAATGGCCGAGCGGTCTAAGGCGCCAGACTCAAGGTGTTATCTCCTTCCCGCTTGTTGAGGTTTCTGGTCTCCGAATGGAGGCGTGGGTTCAAATCCTACTTCTGACAAAAGGAATTTTAGAAATGTAACTAATGTTGAGAAAGTAAAAATTATAGTTTTTATTCATTCTTTAGCCCTCTGTCCAACTACATTCTTAAAATTATTTTCTTCACAATTTTAAAGAAAGTTGTCAGAATGGCCGAGCGGTCTAAGGCGCCAGACTCAAGGTGTTATCTCCTTCCCACTTGTTGAGGTTTCTGGTCTCCGAATGGAGGCGTGGGTTCGAATCCCACTTCTGACAAAAGGAATTTTAGAAATGTAACTAATGTTGAGACCGTAAACATTATTGTTTGAATTCATTCTTTTGCCCTCTGACCGACTGCATTCATAAAAAAATTTTCTTCACAATTTTAAAGAAAGTTGTCAGAATGGCCGAGCGGTCTAAGGCGCCAGACTCAAGGTGTTATCTCCTTCCCACTTGTTGAGGTTTCTGGTCTCCGAATGGAGGCGTGGGTTCGAATCCCACTTCTGACAAAAGTAATTTTAGAAATGTAACTAATGTTGAGACCGTAAACATTATTGTTTGAATTCATTCTTTAGCCCTCTTACCAACTCCATTCATAAAAAATTTTCTTCACAATTTTAAAGAAAGTTGTCAGAATGGCCGAGTGGTCTAAGGCGCCAGACTCAAGGTGTTATCTCCTTCCCACTTGTTGAGGTTTCTGGTCTCCGAATGGAGGCGTGGGTTCAAATCCCACTTCTGACACAAGCTATTTTAGAAATGT
Source organism: Acrossocheilus fasciatus (assembly GCA_036784905.1). Lineage (NCBI taxonomy): Eukaryota > Metazoa > Chordata > Actinopteri > Cypriniformes > Cyprinidae > Acrossocheilus > Acrossocheilus fasciatus. Next base: position 9,935,111 of record CM071957.1, on the reverse strand, counting down.
AATTAATGTTGAGACAGCAAAAATTATAGTTTTTATTCATTCTTTAGCCCTCTGACCAACTCCATTCATAAAAAATTTTCTTCACAATTTTAAAGAAAGTTGTCAGAATGGCCGAGTGGTCTAAGGCGCCAGTCTCAAGGTGTTATCTCCTTCCCACATGTTGAGGTTTCTGGTCTCCGAATGGAGGCGTGGGTTCAAATCCCACTTCTGACAAAAGGAATTTTAGAAATGTAACTAATGTTGAGAAAGTAAAAATTATAGTTTTTATTCATTCTTTAGCCCTCTGTCCAACTACATTCTTAAAATTATTTTCCACAACTTTCAACATAATTTTAAGAATGGTCGAGCGGTCAAAGGCGCCAGACTCAAAGTGTTATCTATTTCCCATTTGTTGAGGTTTCTGGTCTCCGAAAAAAGACTTGTGTTCAAATCCCACTTCTGACACAGGCTGTTTTAGAAATGTAACTAATGTTGAGACTGTAAACATTATTGTTTGAATTTATTCTTTTGCCCTCTGAAAGACTACATTCTTAAAATTATTTTCCACAACTTTCAACATAATTTTGGTCTAAGGCGCCAGACTCAAGGTGTCATCTCCTTCCCACTTGTTGAGGTTTCTGGTCTCCGAATGGAGGCGTGGGTTCAAATCCCACTTCTGACACAGGCTATTTTAGAAATGTAGCTAATGTTGAGACCATAAACATTATTGTTTGAATTCATTCTTTAGCCCTCTGACCAACTCCATTCATAAAAAATTTTCTTCACTATTTTAAACAAAGTTGTCAGAATGGCCGAGCGGTCTAAGGCGCCAGACTCAAGGTGTTATCTCCTTCCCGCTTGTTGAGGTTTCTGGTCTCCGAATGGAGGCGTGGGTTCGAATCCCACTTCTGACAAAAGGAATTTTAGAAATGTAACTAATGTTGAGACCATAAACATTATTGTTTGAATTCATTCTTTAGCCCTCTTACCAACTCCATTCATAAAAAATTTTCTTCACAATTTTAAACAAAGTTGTCAGAATGGCCGAGTGGTCTAAGGCGCCAGACTCAAGGTGTTATTTCCTTCCCACTTGTTGAGGTTTCTGGTCTCCGAATGGAGGCGTGGGTTCAAATCCCACTTCTGACACAAGCTATTTTAGAAATGTAATTAATGTTGAGACAGCAAAAATTATAGTTTTTATTCATTCTTTAGCCCTCTGACCAACTCCATTCATAAAAAATTTTCTTCACAACTTTAAAGAAAGTTGTCAGAATGGCCGAGTGGTCTAAGGCGCCAGACTCAAGGTGTTATTTCCTTCCCACTTGTTGAGGTTTCTGGTCTCCGAATGGAGGCGTGGGTTCAAATCCCACTTCTGACAAAAGGAATTTTAGAAATGTAACTAATGTTGAGAAAGTAAAAATTATAGTTTTTATTCATTCTTTAGCCCTCTGTCCAAATACATTCTTAAAATTATTTTCCACAGCTTTCAACATAATTTTAAGAATGGTCGAGCGGTCAAAGGCGCCAGACTCAAAGTGTTATCTATTTCCCATTTGTTGAGGTTTCTGGTCTCCGAAAAAAGACTTGTGTTCAAATCCCACTTCTGACACAGGCTGTTTTAGAAATGTAATTAATGTTGAGACAGCAAAAATTATAGTTTTTATTCATTCTTTAGCCCTCTGACCAACTCCACTCATAAAAAATTTTCTTCACAATTTTAAATAAAGTTGTCAGAATGGCCGAGTGGTCTAAGGCGCCAGACTCAAGGTGTTATCTTCTTCCCACATGTTGAGGTTTCTGGTCTCCGAGTGGAGGCGTGGGTTCAAATCCCACTTCTGACAAAAGGAATTTTAGAAATGTAACTAATGTTGAGAAAGTAAAAATTATAGTTTTTATTCATTCTTTAGCCCTCTGTCCAACTACATTCTTAAAATTATTTTCCACAACTTTCAACATAATTTTAAGAATGGTCGAGCGGTCAAAGGCGCCAGACTCAAGGTGTTATCTATTTCCCATTTGTTGAGGTTTCTGGTCTCCGAAAAAAGACTTGTGTTCAAATCCCACTTCTGACACAGGCTGTTTTAGAAATGTAACTAATGTTGAGACTGTAAACATTATTGTTTGAATTTATTCTTTTGCCCTCTGAAAGACTCCATTCATAAAAAATTTTCTTCACAATTTTAATGAAAGTTGTCAGAATGGCCGAGTGGTCTAAGGCGCCAGACTCAAGGTGTCATCTCCTTCCCACTTGTTGAGGTTTCTGGTCTCCGAATGGAGGCGTGGGTTCAAATCCCACTTCTGACACAGGCTATTTTAGAAATGTAGCTAATGTTGAGACCATAAACATTATTGTTTGAATTCATTCTTTAGCCCTCTGACCAACTCCATTCATAAAAAATTTTCTTCACAATTTTAAACAAAGTTGTCAGAATGGCCAAGTGGTATAAGGCGCCAGACTCAAGGTGTTAGCTCCTTCCCACTTGTTGAGGTTTCTGGTCTCCGAATGGAGGCGTGGGTTCAAATCCCACTTCTGACACAGGCTATTTTAGAAATGTAACTAATGTTGATACCGTAAACATTATTGTTTGAATTCATTCTTTAGCCCTCTGTCAAACTACATTCTTAAAATTATTTTCCACAACTTTCAACATAATTTTAAGAATGGTCGAGCGGTCAAAGGCGCCAGACTCAAAGTGTTATCTCCTTCCCGCTTGTTGAGGTTTCTGGTCTCCGAATGGAGGCGTGGGTTCAAATCCCACTTCTGACACATGCTATTTTAGAAATGTAACTAATGTTGATACCGTAAACATTATTGTTTGAATTCATTCTTTTGCCCTCTGACGAACTCCATTCATAAAATTGTTCTTCACAGTCTTCAGCAAAGTTGTCAGAATGGCCGAGCGGTCTAAGGCGCCAGACTCAAGGTGTTATCTCCTTCCCACACGTTGAGGTTTCTGGTCTCCGAATGGAGGCGTGGGTTCAAATCCCACTTCTGACAAAAGGAATTTTTGAAATGTAACTAATGTTGAGAAAGTAAAAATTATAGTTTTTATTCATTCTTTAGCCCTCTGTCCAACTACATTCTTAAAATTATTTTCCACAACTTTCAACATAATTTTAAGAATGGTCGAGCGGTCAAAGGCGCCAGACTCAAAGTGTTATCTATTTCCCATTTGTTGAGGTTTCTGGTCTCCGAAAAAAGACTTGTGTTCAAATCCCACTTCTGACACAGGCTGTTTTAGAAATGTAATTAATGTTGAGACAGCAAAAATTATAGTTTTTATTCATTCTTTAGCCCTCTGACCAACTCCACTCATTAAAAATTTTCTTCACAATTTTAAAGAAAGTTGTCAGAATGGCCGAGTGGTCTAAGGCGCCAGACTCAAGGTGTTATCTTCTTCCCACATGTTGAGGTTTCTGGTCTCCGAGTGGAGGCGTGGGTTCAAATCCCACTTCTGACAAAAGGAATTTTAGAAATGTAACTAATGTTGAGAAAGTAAAAATTATAGTTTTTATTCATTCTTTAGCCCTCTGTCCAACTACATTCTTAAAATTATTTTCCACAACTTTCAACATAATTTTAAGAATGGTCGAGCGGTCAAAGGCGCCAGACTCAAGGTGTTATCTATTTCCCATTTGTTGAGGTTTCTGGTCTCCGAAAAAAGACTTGTGTTCAAATCCCACTTCTGACACAGGCTGTTTTAGAAATGTAACTAATGTTGAGACTGTAAACATTATTGTTTGAATTTATTCTTTTGCCCTCTGAAAGACTCCATTCATAAAAAATTTTCTTCACAATTTTAATGAAAGTTGTCAGAATGGCCGAGTGGTCTAAGGCGCCAGACTCAAGGTGTCATCTCCTTCCCACTTGTTGAGGTTTCTGGTCTCCGAATGGAGGCGTGGGTTCAAATCCCACTTCTGACACAGGCTATTTTAGAAATGTAGCTAATGTTGAGACCATAAACATTATTGTTTGAATTCATTCTTTAGCCCTCTGACCAACTCCATTCATAAAAAATTTTCTTTACAATTTTAAACAAAGTTGTCAGAATGGCCAAGTGGTATGAGGCGCCAGACTCAAGGTGTTAGCTCCTTCCCACTTGTTGAGGTTTCTGGTCTCCGAATGGAGGCGTGGGTTCAAATCCCACTTCTGACACAGGCTATTTTAGAAATGTAACTAATGTTGATACCGTAAACATTATTGTTTGAATTCATTCTTTAGCCCTCTGTCAAACTACATTCTTAAAATTATTTTCCACAACTTTCAACATAATTTTAAGAATGGTCGAGCGGTCAAAGGCGCCAGACTCAAAGTGTTATCTCCTTCCCGCTTGTTGAGGTTTCTGGTCCCCGAATGGAGGCGTGGGTTCAAATCCCACTTCTGACACATGCTATTTTAGAAATGTAACTAATGTTGATACCGTAAACATTATTGTTTGAATTCATTCTTTTGCCCTCTGACGAACTCCATTCATAAAATTGTTCTTCACAGTCTTCAGCAAAGTTGTCAGAATGGCCGAGCGGTCTAAGGCGCCAGACTCAAGGTGTTATCTCCTTCCCACATGTTGAGGTTTCTGGTCTCCGAATGGAGGCGTGGGTTCAAATCCCACTTCTGACAAAAGGAATTTTAGAAATGTAACTAATGTTGAGAAAGTAAAAATTATAGTTTTTATTCATTCTTTAGCCCTCTGTCCAACTACATTCTTAAAATTATTTTCCACAACTTTCAACATAACTTTAAGAATGGTCGAGCGGTCAAAGGCGCCAGACTCAAAGTGTTATCTATTTCCCATTTGTTGAGGTTTCTGGTCTCCGAAAAAAGACTTGTGTTCAAATCCCACTTCTGACACAGGCTGTTTTAGAAATGTAACTAATGTTGAGACTGTAAACATTATTGTTTGAATTTATTCTTTTGCCCTCTGAAAGACTCCATTCATAAAAAATTTTCTTCACAATTTTAATGAAAGTTGTCAGAATGGCCGAGTGGTCTAAGGCGCCAGACTCAAGGTGTCATCTCCTTCCCACTTGTTGAGGTTTCTGGTCTCCGAATGGAGGCGTGGGTTCAAATCCCACTTCTGACACAGGCTATTTTAGAAATGTAGCTAATGTGGATACCGTAAACATTATTGTTTGAATTCATTCTTTTGCCCTCTGACGAACTCCATTCATAAAATTGTTCTTCACAGTCTTCAGCAAAGTTGTCAGAATGGCCGAGCGGTCTAAGGCGCCAGACTCAAGGTGTTATCTCCTTCCCGCTTGTTGAGGTTTCTGGTCTCCGAATGGAGGCGTGGGTTCAAATCCTACTTCTGACAAAAGGAATTTTAGAAATGTAACTAATGTTGAGAAAGTAAAAATTATAGTTTTTATTCATTCTTTAGCCCTCTGTCCAACTACATTCTTAAAATTATTTTCCACAACTTTCAACATAATTTTAAGAATGGTCGAGCGGTCAAAGGCGCAAGACTCAAAGTGTTATCTCTTTCCCACTTGTTGAGGTTTCTGGTCTCCGAAAAAAGACTTGTGTTCAAATCCCACTTCTGACACAGGCTGTTTTAGAAATGTAATTAATGTTGAGACAGCAAAAATTATAGTTTTTATTCATTCTTTTGCCCTCTGACTGACTGCATTCATAAAAAAATTTTCTTCACAATTTTAAAGAAAGTTGTCAGAATGGCCGAGCGGTCTAAGGCGCCAGACTCAAGGTGTTATCTCCTTCCCACTTGTTGAGGTTTCTGGTCTCCGAATGGAGGCGTGGGTTCGAATCCCACTTCTGACAAAAGGAGTTTTAGAAATGTAACTAATGTTGAGACCATAAACATTATTGTTTGAATTCATTCTTTAGCCCTCTTACCAACTCCATTCATAAAAAATTTTCTTCACAATTTTAAAGAAAGTTGTCAGAATGGCCGAGTGGTCTAAGGCGCCAGACTCAAGGTGTTATCTCCTTCCCACATGTTGAGGTTTCTGGTCTCCGAATGGAGGCGTGGTTTCAAATCCCACTTCTGACAAAAGGAATTTTAGAAATGTAACTAATGTTGAGAAAGTAAAAATTATAGTTTTTATTCATTCTTTAGCCCTCTGACCAACTCCATTCATAAAAAATTTTCTTCACAATTTTAAAGAAAGTTGTCAGAATGGCCGAGTGGTCTAAGGCGCCAGACTCAAGGTGTTATCTCCTTCCCACATGTTGAGGTTTCTGGTCTCCGAATGGAGGCGTGGGTTCAAATCCCACTTCTGACAAAAGGAATTTTAGAAATGTAACTAATGTTGAGAAAGTAAAAATTATAGTTTTTATTCATTCTTTAGCCCTCTGTCCAACTACATTCTTAAAATTATTTTCCACAACTTTCAACATAACTTTAAGAATGGTCGAGCGGTCAAAGGCGCCAGACTCAAAGTGTTATCTATTTCCCATTTGTTGAGGTTTCTGGTCTCCGAAAAAAGACTTGTGTTCAAATCCCACTTCTGACACAGGCTTTTTTAGAAATGTAACTAATGTTGAGACTGTAAACATTATTGTTTGAATTTATTCTTTTGCCCTCTGAAAGACTCCATTCATAAAAAATTTTCTTCACAATTTTAATGAAAGTTGTCAGAATGGCCGAGTGGTCTAAGGCGCCAGACTCAAGGTGTCATCTCCTTCCCACTTGTTGAGGTTTCTGGTCTCCGAATGGAGGCGTGGGTTCAAATCCCACTTCTGACACAGGCTATTTTAGAAATGTAGCTAATGTGGATACCGTAAACATTATTGTTTGAATTCATTCTTTTGCCCTCTGACGAACTCCATTCATAAAATTGTTCTTCACAGTCTTCAGCAAAGTTGTCAGAATGGCCGAGCGGTCTAAGGCGCCAGACTCAAGGTGTTATCTCCTTCCTGCTTCTTGAGGTTTCTGGTCTCCGAATGGAGGCGTGGGTTCAAATCCTACTTCTGACAAAAGGAATTTTAGAAATGTAACTAATGTTGAGAAAGTAAAAATTATAGTTTTTATTCATTCTTTTGCCCTCTGACTGACTGCATTCATAAAAAAATTTTCTTCACAATTTTAAAGAAAGTTGTCAGAATGGCCGAGCGGTCTAAGGCGCCAGTCTCAAGGTGTTATCTCCTTCCCACTTGTTGAGGTTTCTGGTCTCCGAATGGAAGCGTGGGTTCGAATCCCACTTCTGACAAAAGGAGTTTTAGAAATGTAACTAATGTTGAGACCATAAACATTATTGTTTGAATTCATTCTTTAGCCCTCTTACCAACTCCATTCATAAAAAATTTTCTTCACAATTTTAAAGAAAGTTGTCAGAATGGCCGAGTGGTCTAAGGCGCCAGACTCAAGGTGTTATCTCCTTCCCACTTGTTGAGGTTTCTGGTCTCCGAATGGAGGCGTTGGTTCAAATCCCACTTCTGACACAAGCTGTTTTAGAAATGTAATTAATGTTGAGACAGCAAAAATTATAGTTTTTATTCATTCTTTAGCCCTCTGACCAACTCCATTCATAAAAAATTTTCTTCACAATTTTAAAGAAAGTTGTCAGAATGGCCGAGTGGTCTAAGGCGCCAGACTCAAGGTGTTATCTCCTTCCCACATGTTGAGGTTTCTGGTCTCTGAATGGAGGCGTGGTTTCAAATCCCACTTCTGACAAAAGGAATTTTAGAAATGTAACTAATGTTGAGAAAGTAAAAATTATAGTTTTTATTCATTCTTTAGCCCTCTGACCAACTCCATTCATAAAAAATTTTCTTCACAATTTTAAAGAAAGTTGTCAGAATGGCCGAGTGGTCTAAGGCGCCAGACTCAAGGTGTTATCTCCTTCCCACATGTTGAGGTTTCTGGTCTCCGAATGGAGGCGTGGGTTCAAATCCCACTTCTGGCAAAAGGAATTTTAGAAATGTAACTAATGTTGAGAAAGTAAAAATTATAGTTTTTATTCATTCTTTAGCCCTCTGTCCAACTACATTCTTAAAATTATTTTCCACAACTTTCAACATAATTTTAAGAATGGTCGAGCGGTCAAAGGCGCCAGACTCAAAGTGTTATCTATTTCCCATTTGTTGAGGTTTCTGGTCTCCGAAAAAAGACTTGTGTTCAAATCCCACTTCTGACACAGGCTGTTTTAGAAATGTAATTAATGTTGAGACAGCAAAAATTATAGTTTTTATTCATTCTTTAGCCCTCTGACCAACTCCACTCATAAAAAATTTTCTTCACAATTTTAAAGAAAGTTGTCAGAATGGCCGAGTGGTCTAAGGCGCCAGACTCAAGGTGTCATCTCCTTCCCACTTGTTGAGGTTTCTGGTCTCCGAATGGAGGCGTGGGTTCAAATCCCACTTCTGACACAGGCTATTTTAGAAATGTAGCTAATGTTGAGACCATAAACATTATTGTTTGAGTTCATTCTTTAGCCCTCTGACCAACTCCATTCATAAAAAATTTTCTTCACTATTTTAAACAAAGTTGTCAGAATGGCCGAGCGGTCTAAGGCGCCAGACTCAAGGTGTTATCTCCTTCCCGCTTGTTGAGGTTTCTGGTCTCCGAATGGAGGCGTGGGTTCGAATCCCACTTCTGACAAAAGGAATTTTAGAAATGTAACTAATGTTGAGACCATAAACATTATTGTTTGAATTCATTCTTTAGCCCTCTTACCAACTCCATTCATAAAAAATTTTCTTCACAATTTTAAACAAAGTTGTCAGAATGGCCGAGTGGTCTAAGGCGCCAGACTCAAGGTGTTATTTCCTTCCCACTTGTTGAGGTTTCTGGTCTCCGAATGGAGGCGTGGGTTCAAATCCCACTTCTGACACAAGCTATTTTAGAAATGTAATTAATGTTGAGACAGCAAAAATTAAAGTTTTTATTCATTCTTTAGCCCTCTGACCAACTCCATTCATAAAAAATTTTCTTCACAATTTTAAAGAAAGTTGTCAGAATGGCCGAGTGGTCTAAGGCGCCAGACTCAAGGTGTTAGCTCTTTCCCACTTGTTGAGGTTTCTGGTCTCCGAATGGAGGCGTGGGTTCAAATCCCACTTCTGACACAGGCTATTTTAGAAATGTAACTAATGTTGATACCGTAAACATTATTGTTTCAATTCATTCTTTAGCCCTCTGTCAAACTACATTCTTAAAATTATTTTCCACAACTTTCAACATAATTTTAAGAATGGTCGAGCGGTCAAAGGCGCCAGACTCAAAGTGTTATCTCCTTCCCGCTTGTTGAGGTTTCTGGTCTCCCAATGGAGGCGTGGGTTCAAATCCCACTTCTGACACATGCTATTTTAGAAATGTAACTAATGTTGATACCGTAAACATTATTGTTTGAATTCATTCTTTTGCCCTCTGACGAACTCCATTCATAAAATTGTTCTTCACAGTCTTCAGCAAAGTTGTCAGAATGGCCGAGCGGTCTAAGGCGCCAGACTCAAGGTGTTATCTCCTTCCCGCTTGTTGAGGTTTCTGGTCTCCGAGTGGAGGTGTGGGTTCAAATCCCACTTCTGACACAGGCTGTTTTAGAAATGTTATTAATGTTGAGACAGCAAAAATTATAGTTTTTATTCATTCTTTAGCCCTCTGACCAACTCCATTCATAAAAAATTTTCTTCACAGTTTTAAAGAAAGTTGTCAGAATGGCCGAGTGGTCTAAGGCGCCAGACTCAAGGTGTTATCTCCTTCCCACATGTTGAGGTTTCTGGTCTCCGAATGGAGGCGTGGGTTCAAATCCCACTTCTGACAAAAGGAATTTTAGAAATGTAACTAATGTTGAGAAAGTAAAAATTATAGTTTTTATTCATTCTTTAGCCCTCTGTCCAACTACATTCTTAAAATTATTTTCCACAACTTTCAACATAATTTTAAGAATGGTCGAGCGGTCAAAGGCGCCAGACTCAAAGTGTTATCTATTTCCCATTTGTTGAGGTTTCTGGTCTCCGAAAAAAGACTTGTGTTCAAATCCCACTTCTGACAAAAGGAGTTTTAGAAATGTAACTAATGTTGAGACCATAAACATTATTGTTTGAATTCATTCTTTAGCCCTCTTACCAACTCCATTCATAAAAAATTTTCTTCACAATTTTAAAGAAAGTTGTCAGAATGGCCGAGTGGTCTAAGGCGCCAGACTCAAGGTGTTTTCTCCTTCCCACTTGTTGAGGTTTCTGGTCTCCGAATGGAGGCGTTGGTTCAAATCCCACTTCTGACACAAGCTGTTTTAGAAATGTAACTAATGTTGAGAAAGTAAAAATTATAGTTTTTATTCATTCTTTAGCCCTCTGTCCAACTACATTCTTAAAATTATTTTCCACAACTTTCAACATAATTTTAAGAATGGTCGAGCGGTCAAAGGCGCCAGACTCAAAGTGTTATCTATTTCCCATTTGTTGAGGTTTCTGGTCTCCGAAAAAAGACTTGTGTTCAAATCCCACTTCTGACACAGGCTGTTTTAGAAATGTAATTAATGTTGAGACAGCAAAAATTATAGTTTTTATTCATTCTTTAGCCCTCTGACCAACTCCACTCATAAAAAATTTTCTTCACAATTTTAAAGAAAGTTGTCAGAATGGCCGAGTGGTCTAAGGCGCCAGACTCAAGGTGTTATCTCCTTCCCACATGTTGAGGTTTCTGGTCTCCGAGTGGAGGCCTGGGTTCAAATCCCACTTCTGACAAAAGGAATTTTAGAAATGTAACTAATGTTGAGAAAGTAAAAATTATAGTTTTTTGTCATTCTTTAGCCCTCTGTCCAACTACATTCTTAAAATTATTTTCCACAACTTTCAACATAATTTTAAGAATGGTCGAGCGGTCAAAGGCGCCAGACTCAAGGTGTTATCTATTTCCCATTTGTTGAGGTTTCTGGTCTCCGAAAAAAGACTTGTGTTCAAATCCCACTTCTGACACAGGCTGTTTTAGAAATGTAACTAATGTTGAGACTGTAAACATTATTGTTTGAATTTATTCTTTTGCCCTCTGAAAGACTCCATTCATAAAAAATTTTCTTCACAATTTTAATGAAAGTTGTCAGAATGGCCGAGTGGTCTAAGGCGCCAGACTCAAGGTGTCATCTCCTTCCCACTTGTTGAGGTTTCTGGTCTCCGAATGGAGGCGTGGGTTCAAATCCCACTTCTGACACAGGCTATTTTAGAAATGTAGCTAATGTTGAGACCATAAACATTATTGTTTGAGTTCATTCTTTAGCCCTCTGACCAACTCCATTCATAAAAAATTTTCTTCACTATTTTAAACAAAGTTGACAGAATGGCCGAGCGGTCTAAGGCGCCAGACTCAAGGTGTTATCTCCTTCCCGCTTGTTGAGGTTTCTGGTCTCCGAATGGAGGCGTGGGTTCGAATCCCACTTCTGACAAAAGGAATTTTAGAAATGTAACTAATGTTGAGACCATAAACATTATTGTTTGAATTCATACTTTAGCCCTCTTACCAACTCCATTCATAAAAAATTTTCTTCACAATTTTAAACAAAGTTGTCAGAATGGCCGAGTGGTCTAAGGCGCCAGACTCAAGGTGTTATTTCCTTCCCACTTGTTGAGGTTTCTGGTCTCTGAATGGAGGCGTGGGTTCAAATCCCACTTCTGACACAAGCTATTTTAGAAATGTAATTAATGTTGAGACAGCAAAAATTAAAGTTTTTATTCATTCTTTAGCCCTCTGACCAACTCCATTCATAAAAAATTTTCTTCACAATTTTAAAGAAAGTTGTCAGAATGGCCGAGTGGTCTAAGGCGCCAGACTCAAGGTGTTAGCTCCTTCCCACTTGTTGAGGTTTCTGGTCTCCGAATGGAGGCGTGGGTTCAAATCCCACTTCTGACACAGGCTATTTCAGAAATGTAACTAATGTTGATACCGTAAACATTATTGTTTGAATTCATTCTTTAGCCCTCTGTCAAACTACATTCTTAAAATTATTTTCCACAACTTTCAACATAATTTTAAGAATGGTCGAGCGGTCAAAGGCGCCAGACTCAAAGTGTTATCTCCTTCCCGCTTGTTGAGGTTTCTGGTCTCCCAATGGAGGCGTGGGTTCAAATCCCACTTCTGACACATGCTATTTTAGAAATGTAACTAATGTTGATACCGTAAACATTATTGTTTGAATTCATTCTTTTGCCCTCTGACGAACTCCATTCATAAAATTGTTCTTCACAGTCTTCAGCAAAGTTGTCAGAATGGCCGAGCGGTCTAAGGCGCCAGACTCAAGGTGTTATCTCCTTCCCGCTTGTTGAGGTTTCTGGTCTCCGAGTGGAGGTGTGGGTTCAAATCCCACTTCTGACACAGGCTGTTTTAGAAATGTTATTAATGTTGAGACAGCAAAAATTATAGTTTTTATTCATTCTTTAGCCCTCTTACCAACTCCATTCATAAAAAATTTTCTTCACAGTTTTAAAGAAAGTTGTCAGAATGGCCGAGTGGTCTAAGGCGCCAGACTCAAGGTGTTATCTCCTTCCCACATGTTGAGGTTTCTGGTCTCCGAATGGAGGCGTGGGTTCAAATCCCACTTCTGACAAAAGGAATTTTAGAAATGTAACTAATGTTGAGAAAGTAAAAATTATAGTTTTTATTCATTCTTTAGCCCTCTGTCCAACTACATTCTTAAAATTATTTTCCACAACTTTCAACATAATTTTAAGAATGGTCGAGCGGTCAAAGGCGCCAGACTCAAAGTGTTATCTATTTCCCATTTGTTGAGGTTTCTGGTCTCCGAAAAAAGACTTGTGTTCAAATCCCACTTCTGACACAGGCTGTTTTAGAAATGTAATTAATGTTGAGACAGCAAAAATTATAGTTTTTATTCATTCTTTAGCCCTCTGACCAACTCCACTCATAAAAAATTTTCTTCACAATTTTAAAGAAAGTTGTCAGAATGGCTGAGTGGTCTAAGGCGCCAGACTCAAGGTGTCATCTCCTTCCCACTTGTTGAGGTTTCTGGTCTCCGAATGGAGGCGTGGGTTCAAATCCCACTTCTGACACAGGCTATTTTAGAAATGTAGCTAATGTTGAGACCATAAACATTATTGTTTGAATTCATTCTTTAGCCCTCTGACCAACTCCATTCATAAAAAATTTTCTTCACTATTTTAAACAAAGTTGTCAGAATGGCCGAGCAGTCTAAGGCGCCAGACTCAAGGTGTTATCTCCTTCCCGCTTGTTGAGGTTTCTGGTCTCCGAATGGAGGCGTGGGTTCGAATCCCACTTCTGACAAAAGGAATTTTAGAAATGTAACTAATGTTGAGACCATAAACATTATTGTTTGAATTCATTCTTTAGCCCTCTTACCAACTCCATTCATAAAAAATTTTCTTCACAATTTTAAACAAAGTTGTCAGAATGGCCGAGTGGTCTAAGGCGCCAGACTCAAGGTGTTATTTCCTTCCCACTTGTTGAGGTTTCTGGTCTCCGAATGGAGGCGTGGGTTCAAATCCCACTTCTGACACAAGCTATTTTAGAAATGTAATTAATGTTGAGACAGCAAAAATTATAGTTTTTATTCATTCTTTAGCCCTCTGACCAACTCCATTCATAAAAAAATTTTCTTCACAATTTTAAAGAAAGTTGTCAGAATGGCCGAGTGGTCTAAGGCGCCAGACTCAAGGTGTTATCTCCTTCCCACATGTTGAGGTTTCTGGTCTCCGAATGGAGGCGTGGGTTCAAATCCCACTTCTGACAAAAGGAATTTTAGAAATGTAACTAATGTTGAGAAAGTAAAAATTATAGTTTTTATTCATTCTTTAGCCCTCTGTCCAACTACATTCTTAAAATTATTTTCCACAACTTTCAACATAATTTTAAGAATGGTCGAGCGGTCAAAGGCGCCAGACTCAAAGTGTTATCTATTTCCCATTTGTTGAGGTTTCTGGTCTCCGAAAAAAGACTTGTGTTCAAATCCCACTTCTGACACAGGCTGTTTTAGAAATGTAATTAATGTTGAGACAGCAAAAATTATAGTTTTTATTCATACTTTAGCCCTCTTACCAACTCCATTCATAAAAAATTTTCTTCACAATTTTAAACAAAGTTGTCAGAATGGCCGAGTGGTCTAAGGCGCCAGACTCAAGGTGTTATCTCCTTCCCGCTTGTTGAGGTTTCTGGTCTCCGAATGGAGGCGTGGGTTCGAATCCCACTTCTGACAAAAGGAATTTTAGAAATGTAACTAATGTTGAGACCATAAACATTATTGTTTGAATTCATACTTTAGCCCTCTTACCAACTCCATTCATAAAAAATTTTCTTCACAATTTTAAACAAAGTTGTCAGAATGGCCGAGTGGTCTAAGGCGCCAGACTCAAGGTGTTATTTCCTTCCCACTTGTTGAGGTTTCTGGTCTCCGAATGGAGGCGTGGGTTCAAATCCCACTTCTGACACAAGCTATTTTAGAAATGTAATTAATGTTGAGACAGCAAAAATTAAAGTTTTTATTCATTCTTTAGCCCTCTGACCAACTCCATTCATAAAAAATTTTCTTCACAATTTTAAAGGAAGTTGTCAGAATGGCCGAGTGGTCTAAGGCGCCAGACTCAAGGTGTTAGCTCCTTCCCACTTGTTGAGGTTTCTGGTCTCCGAATGGAGGCGTGGGTTCAAATCCCACTTCTGACACAGGCTATTTTAGAAATGTAACTAATGTTGATACCGTAAACATTATTGTTTGAATTCATTCTTTAGCCCTCTGTCAAACTACATTCTTAAAATTATTTTCCACAACTTTCAACATAATTTTAAGAATGGTCGAGCGGTCAAAGGCGCCAGACTCAAAGTGTTATCTCCTTCCCGCTTGTTGAGGTTTCTGGTCTCCCAATGGAGGCGTGGGTTCAAATCCCACTTCTGACACATGCTATTTTAGAAATGTAACTAATGTTGATACCGTAAACATTATTGTTTGAATTCATTCTTTTGCCCTCTGACGAACTCCATTCATAAAATTGTTCTTCACAGTCTTCAGCAAAGTTGTCAGAATGGCCGAGCGGTCTAAGGCGCCAGACTCAAGGTGTTATCTCCTTCCCACTTGTTGAGGTTTCTGGTCTCCGAATGGAGGCGTGGGTTCAAATCCCACTTCTGACACAAGCTATTTTAGAAATGTAATTAATGTTGAGACAGCAAAAATTATAGTTTTTATTCATTCTTTAGCCCTCTGACCAACTCCATTCATAAAAAATTTTCTTCACAATTTTAAAGAAAGTTGTCAGAATGGCCGAGTGGTCTAAGGCGCCAGACTCAAGGTGTTATCTCTTTCCCACATGTTGAGGTTTCTGGTCTCCGAATGGAGGCGTGGGTTCAAATCCCACTTCTGACAAAAGGAATTTTAGAAATGTAACTAATGTTGAGAAAGTAAAAATTATAGTTTTTATTCATTCTTTAGCCCTCTGTCCAACTACATTCTTAAAATTATTTTCCACAACTTTCAACATAATTTTAAGAATGGTCGAGCGGTTAAAGGCGCCAGACTCAAAGTGTTATCTATTTCCCATTTGTTGAGGTTTCTGGTCTCCGAAAAAAGACTTGTGTTCAAATCCCACTTCTGACACAGGCTGTTTTAGAAATGTAATTAATGTTGAGACAGCAAAAATTATAGTTTTTATTCATTCTTTAGCCCTCTGACCAACTCCACTCATAAAAAATTTTCTTCACAATTTTAAAGAAAGTTGTCAGAATGGCCGAGTGGTCTAAGGCGCCAGACTCAAGGTGTTATCTCCTTCCCACATGTTGAGGTTTCTGGTCTCCGAGTGGAGGCGTGGGTTCAAATCCCACTTCTGACAAAAGGAATTTTAGAAATGTAACTAATGTTGAGAAAGTAAAAATTATAGTTTTTATTCATTCTTTAGCCCTCTGTCCAACTACATTCTTAAAATTATTTTCCACAACTTTCAACATAATTTTAAGAATGGTCGAGCGGTCAAAGGCGCCAGACTCAAGGTGTTATCTATTTCCCATTTGTTGAGGTTTCTGGTCTCCGAAAAAAGACTTGTGTTCAAATCCCACTTCTGACACAGGCTGTTTTAGAAATGTAACTAATGTTGAGACTGTAAACATTATTGTTTGAATTTATTCTTTTGCCCTCTGAAAGACTCCATTCATAAAAAATTTTCTTCACAATTTTAATGAAAGTTGTCAGAATGGCCGAGTGGTCTAAGGCGCCAGACTCAAGGTGTCATCTCCTTCCCACTTGTTGAGGTTTCTGGTCTCCGAATGGAGGCGTGGGTTCAAATCCCACTTCTGACACAGGCTATTTTAGAAATGTAGCTAATGTTGAGACCATAAACATTATTGTTTGAATTCATTCTTTAGCCCTCTGACCAACTCCATTCATAAAAAATTTTCTTCACTATTTTAAACAAAGTTGTCAGAATGGCCGAGCGGTCTAAGGCGCCAGACTCAAGGTGTTATCTCCTTCCCGCTTGTTGAGGTTTCTGGTCTCCGAATGGAGGCGTGGGTTCGAATCCCACTTCTGACAAAAGGAATTTTAGAAATGTAACTAATGTTGAGACCATAAACATTATTGTTTGAATTCATTCTTTAGCCCTCTTACCAACTCCATTCATAAAAAATTTTCTTCACAATTTTAAACAAAGTTGTCAGAATGGCCGAGTGGTCTAAGGCGCCAGACTCAAGGTGTTATTTCCTTCCCACTTGTTGAGGTTTCTGGTCTCCGAATGGAGGCGTGGGTTCAAATCCCACTTCTGACACAAGCTATTTTAGAAATGTAATTAATGTTGAGACAGCAAAAATTATAGTTTTTATTCATTCTTTAGCCCTCTGACCAACTCCATTCATAAAAAAATTTTCTTCACAATTTTAAAGAAAGTTGTCAGAATGGCCGAGTGGTCTAAGGCGCCAGACTCAAGGTGTTATCTCCTTCCCACATGTTGAGGTTTCTGGTCTCCGAATGGAGGCGTGGGTTCAAATCCCACTTCTGACAAAAGGAATTTTAGAAATGTAACTAATGTTGAGAAAGTAAAAATTATAGTTTTTATTCATTCTTTAGCCCTCTGTCCAACTACATTCTTAAAATTATTTTCCACAACTTTCAACATAATTTTAAGAATGGTCGAGCGGTCAAAGGCGCCAGACTCAAAGTGTTATCTATTTCCCATTTGTTGAGGTTTCTGGTCTCCGAAAAAAGACTTGTGTTCAAATCCCACTTCTGACACAGGCTGTTTTAGAAATGTAATTAATGTTGAGACAGCAAAAATTATAGTTTTTATTCATTCTTTAGCCCTCTGACCAACTCCACTCATAAAAAATTTTCTTCACAATTTTAAAGAAAGTTGTCAGAATGGCCGAGTGGTCTAAGGCGCCAGACTCAAGGTGTTATTTCCTTCCCACTTGTTGAGGTTTCTGGTCTCCGAATGGAGGCGTGGGTTCAAATCCCACTTCTGACACAAGCTATTTTAGAAATGTAATTAATGTTGAGACAGCAAAAATTAAAGTTTTTATTCATTCTTTAGCCCTCTGACCAACTCCATTCATAAAAAATTTTCTTCACAATTTTAAAGAAAGTTGTCAGAATGGCCGAGTGGTCTAAGGCGCCAGACTCAAGGTGTTAGCTCCTTCCCACTTGTTGAGGTTTCTGTTCTCCGAATGGAGGCGTGGGTTCAAATCCCACTTCTGACACAGGCTATTTTAGAAATGTAACTAATGTTGATACCGTAAACATTATTGTTTGAATTCATTCTTTAGCCCTCTGTCAAACTACATTCTTAAAATTATTTTCCACAACTTTCAACCTAATTTTAAGAATGGCCGAGCGGTCTAAGGCGCCAGACTCAAAGTGTTATCTATTTCCCATTTGTTGAGGTTTCTGGTCTCCGAATGGAGGCGTGGGTTCAAATCCCACTTCTGACACAGGCTATTTTAGAAATGTAATTAATGTTGAGACAGCAAAAATTATAGTTTTTATTCATTCTTTAGCCCTCTGACCAACTCCATTCATAAAAAATTTTCTTCACAGTTTTAAAGAAAGTTGTCAGAATGGCCGAGTGGTCTAAGGCGCCAGACTCAAGGTGTTATCTCCTTCCCACTTGTTGAGTTTTCTGGTCTCCGAAAGGAGGTGTGGGTTCAAATCCCCCTTCTGACAAAGGGTATTTTAGAAATCTAACTAATGTTGAGACAGTAAGCATTATACTTTGAATTCATTCTTTAGCCCTCTGACCAACTCCATTCATAAAAATTTTTCTTCACAATTTTAAAGAAAGTTGTCAGAATGGCCGAGTGGTCTAAGGCACCAGACTCAAGGTGTCATCTCCTTCCCACTTGTTGAGGTTTCTGGTCTCTGAATGGAGGCGTGGGTTCAAATCCCACTTCTGACACAGGCTATTTTAGAAATGTAATTAATGTTGAGACAGCAAAAATTATAGTTTTTATTCATTCTTTAGCCCTCTGACCAACTCCATTCATAAAAAATTTTCTTCACAATTTTAAAGAAAGTTGTCAGAATGGCCGAGTGGTCTAAGGCGCCAGACTCAAGGTGTTATCTCCTTCCCACTTGTTGAGTTTTCTGGTCTCCGAAAGGAGGTGTGGGTTCAAATCCCCCTTCTGACAAAGGGTATTTTAGAAATCTAACTAATGTTGAGACAGTAAGCATTATACTTTGAATTCATTCTTTAGCCCTCTGACCAACTCCATTCATAAAAATTTTTCTTCACAATTTTAAAGAAAGTTGTCAGAATGGCCGAGTGGTCTAAGGCACCAGACTCAAGGTGTCATCTCCTTCCCACTTGTTGAGGTTTCTGGTCTCTGAATGGAGGCGTGGGTTCAAATCCCACTTCTGACAAAAGCTATTTTAGAAATATAACTAATGTTGAGAAAGTAAAAATTATAGTTTTTATTCATTCATTAGCCCTCTGTCCAACTACATTCTTAAAATTATTTTCCACAACTTTCAACATAATTTTTAGAATGGTCGAGCGGTCAAAGGCGCCATACTCAATGTGTTATCTCCTTCACACTTGTTGATGTTTCTGGTCTCCGAACAACAACAAGTGGGAAAGAAATAACACTTTGAGTCTGGCGCCTTTGACCGCTCGACCATTCTTAAAATTATGTTGAAAGTTGTGGAAAATAATTTTAAGGATGTAGTTGGACAGAGGGCTAAAGAATGAATAAAAACTATAATTTTTACTTTATCAACATTAGTTACATTTCTAAAATAGCTTTTGTCAAAATTTGGATTTGAACCCACGCCTCCATTCGGAGACCAGAAACCTCAACAAGTGGGAAGGAGATAATACCTTAAGTCTTGCGCCTTAGACCACTCGGCCATTCTGACAACTTTGGTGAAGACTGTGAAAAATAATTTTATGAATGGAGTTCGTCAGAGGGAAAAAGAATGAATTCAAATGATAATGTTTATGGTCTCAACATTAGTTACATTTCTAAAATAGCCTTTGTCAGAAGTGGGATTTGAACACAAGCCTCCTTTCGGAGACCATAAACCTCAACAAGTGGGAAAGAGATAACACCTTGAGTCTGGCGCCTTAGACCACTAGGCCATTCTGACAACTTTCTTTAAATTTGTGAAGAAAAATTTGGTAACACTTTATTTCGATAGTCCACTTTAGACATTTTACTAACAGTAAGTAACTTTGCAACTACATGTCAACTAGAAGTCATTAGAGTATTAGTAGACTGTCTGCTTAACTCTCTGGGGTCGACGGTATCGCCAGCGATACCAGATCGTTTTTTTTAAGATAAGTGCAAAAGACACTAAAAATTCTCTGTTGATTTTAGTCACACAAATAAGTGTTATACATCAATCGAAACTGTTAAGTGTCTACTTTTTTTTGTGTACACTCACAATAACAACACAACTTTATGCTTTTGGAAAAATAATAAAACAAACAGTGTGCGCTCTTTGTCTTCTCCGTCTCCGCGAACTGTTTTTAGAAACACGTCACTAAAATGAACTGTAACTCAGCGAATACTCAACACAGAGACATGAGAAATATATCTATAGAAAGCTTGAAGTGTCTACTTTGAAATGAAGCAAGTCTTATCGAAAACAAACATTCTGTGATGAAGTAATCCGTGTGAGACCAACACAATGTTCAATCTGTCCCGTCTGACTCATTATCTCTAAAGTGTTCCCGCCCACGCTCGGCTCGCACAGTTCATATGTAAATAGCCACGTGGTAAGTGCGCGCTTGCAAACGCCCAAAACAAACAAAGAGTGAGGAGAAGCATCGCGGCTACTGTTCGTTTCTGGAAGACGCGCCGAGTAAAAGCAGGATTTCCCTCGACAGAAGAACACGATTTCATCCAGAAGAGGAGCTCAATCTGATGAGTAAGTAATGTTTCTTTTTTTTTTTTGCATTAGTTAACGTTTTATTGTGTCATAAACTTGAACAGATTTAAACAGTTAGTTGGGTTGTTCCCAAACGACAACATGATGAATGCTACGCATCTAAGAATGTTTAGACCATGTTTATTATTAATACTCTGTTCACAAATATATTTTAATAGTGTGCTAAACAATAATAATTAGTTTCTCAGATATAAAATATCATTTTTTATAGTACAAAGTACATCCTTTTATTGTACAAAGCTTGCTTGAGTCTGTGGCTACAGAATCATGTCATAGGCTACTATAAAATCATACATACTAGACTATATGACTACAAAATCATAGTCGGGTTTTTCCCAAACTATAATTCCTGACTACAATGTTTGAAATCGTGTAAAACATTTTTAATATGAGGGGCAATTCACTGTATTTAAATTTCTTATGGCACGATGATGTTTTCATGCTCTATATAAAACAATAAAAGTAATACCAGTGTGCACTGTAACATGATGAATGCTACGAGTCTAAGTATGTTTAGTACATGTTTATTATTAATAGCCTACTCTGTTCAGAAATAGATTTTAATAACGTACTAAACAATAATAATTAGTTTCTCAGATATAAGATTGTTTTATGATAGTACAAAGCATGTGTGAGTCTATGGCTACAAAACATATATATATATACATATATACATATATATATATATATATATATAGATTTTCCTGATATTAAAGAATGGCCGAGGGGTCAAAGGCGCCAGATTCAAGGTGTTATCTCTTTCCCAGTAGTTGAGGTTTCTGTTCTCCAAATGGAGGCATGAACTGAGAACCACTGCGCTAGACAATACTCGGCAATCTGGGAGAGGAAATCTATGGTTTATGTAGAGTTTTGACACTTTAACGAGCCACAAAACAGCATTTATTATTTGAATTTCTTTAAGAAATTAAAAAATTTGAAAGCTGAGTCCTTGTTTCATACTAGAAGTCACCTGCTCAGTGTTGTGTGTTGGCGTGTTGTCAGTTTCCTCTTTGCTCCATGATGTATTTTTTACTGCGTGAGAATATTATGTGTAGTGTGAGAGTGGCATTAGTTTGTTGGACATAGCAACAGTATCTAAGGAGGGCAGGTTTTTGCAAACAGCCAATTGCATCTAAACCTCTCTACTTAACTTTAGGTCATGCATATCCGCCATGTTGGCTTTTTCTTTTTTCTTTTTTTTTTTTTTTTTTTAGTTTTTTCCTGTATGTATTTCTAAACTGATTCCTTCACTAAAAAAGCAATGGATTGTGGACAATATTAGCCATAAGACTGTGCACAGATCCACACTTCCAAAATCTACCTGAAATAATAGACCATCCGGGGACTTTTGGCACACTCTGTTCAACATACTGTGCTTTGGGAAACACTTATTCTCAACTCACATATTATTTAGGATGGACAGTATGAACATTGGGATAGATAAAAGCCAGTTATTCTCTCGCCAGAAACTGAACCTGTTTATTCTGCCCAGGTTTAATGATTTTCAAGCTGTGTGTACTTACTGATTATGTAATAATGAGCTAACGAGCAGTCCAGGTGGAACTAATTGTTTTCTGTTTGGCTTTAAAAGTCCTGGTTTGGTTGGCGCTATGCGCATGTTTTCTTTAGCTGTCTTAGTGGTTAAATTTGTGTTTTTAAAAAAAACAACAAAAAAAAAAACACCTTAATTAGACTTACTGCTTTAGTGTTTCTTTATCACCAGTGGGCATGGCAAGGTGAGTTTTAATATTTTGTTCTTTGTTTGGTTGTAGGCATTTTTGTTTGTTTCAATATCTGTTCTTACAATATTAGTGATTAGAAGAGCCAGTTATTTTATTGACTCGTCTGTTCCCATTCATCTAAATTAACTAATTTAGTGTGGGTTTTTTTTTTTTTTTTTTTTTTTTTTGTAAATAGCAAAATTCCACATACGCATCCACCTATGCAATCCTGCTCATATTCTGAACCTAGAAGTGTTCATAATGCAGCTAAAAATTATTTGAGAAAAGTCAGTCAGTCAGGGCTCTTTACATCTTACAAGATTGTTTCAGATTACAAAACCAAGTATCACATCTCAATTAATAACCGCTCCGATGCTTTACAGAAGATGGTAGGAGAAAATTCACGTGGAATCGCAAGTATGAAAGAATCGATCAATGAAAACACCAAGCAAATCTCTGGGATAAAAGATGTTATTGACTTTATGAGTGCCAAAGCTAAAGATCTAAAAGTTAAACTCTGTGTGACTTGAGTCATTAGCCAAAAGAGCTGAACTCAATTTGCGTCAACCGGAGGAGTGACTTCTTCACCTCGAGGCTTACTCCCATCGATGGAATCTAAGAGTTCATGGGGTTCCTGAAAATGAGAGAGAGGACGTCCAAGGAAAGATCGATGTATGCCAGCAGCTTCTGCCAGATGCCAAGGATAAACTCCCAGATGTCATGGACACTGTTCATCGGCTGGGTCTCAAGCGGCTGAACGACAACAAACCCAGAGGTATCATCGTCCAGTTTACCTCCTGTTTTCAACGCGACGCAGTCTGGCGTGCTGCCAAGGACTCTGTCTTTTTGATAATCTGAAAATTTATAAATAATCTGAGGATCTGTCGCCTGCAGACATGGAGTGAAGAAACAAGCTCTTCATCAAAACCACTGGAAAACTCTTGCCTATATAAAAATGCTCATGCAAAGATTCTCTTTAATAGATAGTTGGAGGGAGTCACATCCTTTTGAAAAGTTCACATGGTGCAACAACTCTCTCTCTTCTCAGTCTCAAATTGATTTTTGGCTGATTTCTAAGGAATTATGCAACACATCTACCAATATTTTGCCATCACCATTATCTGACCACAAGAGTATTTTTATTCACACTCACTTTCTAGCTTCCGATAACGTGAGTGGGTTTTCCTCTTGCTGTAAAGTTAACAATTCAGTTTTCCATTATGATGAGGTGAAAGACAACATTATTCAAATAATTAAAAATTATTGGAATAAAGCGAAAGAGGAGAATAGGTACAGTAGCTCTTGGGAATTTACTAAGTACGAAATTGGTAAATATATTAAATTTTGTAGTGATTTGGCAAAAAAGAAAAAAATGGATGAAACTATTGTTATATGTAGAATCACAAGTCTCTTATCTAAAAATGTAGATAGTTTACTTAAGTGTGAAAAAGCAGATTTGGCAGATTTACAACACAAATTGGATAACTTATGTAAATCTAAAGCTGAAGGGGCATTTATTAGATCGCGTAGGAAATGGATTGAGGAGGGTGAACAAAATTCTGATTTTTTTTTTTTTTTTTTTTTTTTTTTTTTTCAGACTGGAAAGAGATCAAGCTAAAAATAACCAAATTAAAACACTTATGGTTGATGGCAATATTACTGATGATCCAAGAAATATTGCAAATTCTGTGGCAAATTTTACAGCGATTTTTATATACTTCAAAATTATAACTAAAACATATGAATGATTTTTTTTTTTCAGACGTTGGCTAACATAAAACAATTGAGTATTTCAGATCAGCATTTTTGTGATGCATCTATCAAACTAAAAGAGACTGAGGAAGCTATTGACTCTTTAAAAGCCAACAAATCTCCTGGAACAGATGGACTTAGTTCAGAATTTTATGAACTGTTTAGTCACGTTATAGCTCCTTTTTTATTAAAAGTTTATGAAGTAAGTATAGAGAAGACAGTACTTCCAGCAACATTATGCCAAGGCCTAATTACTCTTATTCCAAAATCGAAAAAAGATCCCCTCTTCATAGATACAAATAACTAAAGATGAGCATAGGTGCTCAGCCAATTTTAAACCTATTATCGCAAAAACACAAAGAAGATGCAATTGCTGGTTACAAAGAGATTTGTCTTTAAAAGGCAGAACACTGCTTACCAAGGCAGAAGGTCTGTCTCGTTTGGTGTACGCAGCTCAATCTCTCTTTGTGGATAAGCCCACGTAAAATAATTAATGTCTTAATAAAATTTTTATGGAAAAACAAAACTCATTATGTAAGAAAATTAGTCATATTAAACTCCTATAATAATGGTGGTTTGAATTTCATTGATTTCGATTCCCTTAACAATACATTTCAAGTTAATTGGCTGAAGCAATACTTATCTAAGCCGACTTCTATTTGGAATGCTTTTCCTCAACTTATTTTTTTAACAGTTTGGTGGTCTTCCTTTTTCTTTTAATGTGTAATTATGATATATCGAATCTCCCAATCAAGCTTTCCAACTTTCATCGACAGGTTCTTCTAGCATGGGTTTTAATTTATAAACACAATTTTTCGCCTCAGAGGTGTTTTATTTGGAACAATAAGAACATTTTATTTAAGAACAACTAATGGTTTGGTTTTGGAGCAGCAGTTGTTTAAACTCTTTTGCTCAGGTATTCAGAATTTCTTTCGAAATATCAAATACCTGTAACTCCAAAAGAATTTGCTGTAGTTATGGGAGCTATTCCTTCTGGTTTGTGTATGCTTCTTAAAAACTGTAGGTACTCTTCAACAGTTACTACATCTTTTCTTAATCACTGTGACACTACTGTTGGTCAAATGTGTTTTTCTGCATCAAGAAACAAGAACTATAAAATAAGACAATTATTTCTTGAGAACTTAATTTTTGCTCCACGAGTAACTTTTTTTTTTTTTTTTTTTTTTGAATATTTATTTGATAATCTCAATTGGAAAAAAGTATGGTCACTACAGCAAAAATTATTTCTCACAAATAAGGTGAAAGAAGTGTATTTTAAACTGATACACAGGTTTGATCCTATCAAGAAATTTATACAAACATTTTAGAGCTGATGTAGAGCTATCATGCTCTTTCTGTTTGAATGCTGATGAAACAGTGGAACACTTATTTTGGTCATGTCAATACACTCAGGAGTTTTGGTATGATACTGGTGCTTTTGTTAAGTTGAACCTTTGCCAGAATTTTCTATGCAAATGAGAAATATTACATTTGGGTATTTTGAAAGAATATTTGTTTTATTAGAAATGTAATTCACTTCTTATGCAAATTATTCATAAATGCAAATTCTCAAATTGTAAACCTGTCTTTGTGGTCTTTTTAAGAGACATGGAGAATTTATATTAATTTGATTTCAGTATCTAATAATAAGAAAGCTATGAAGACTGTCCGAATTTGCTCTACACAAGTTTTCGTGTAGGGAATCTTAACTTGTTTTAGTAATATTGGCAACACCTTATTTTGATGGTCCCTTTTAAAGCCTGGGACACAATGCATGATTTTCGTCGGTGCTAGACGAAAGATTGCCATTGTGAAACAATCGTGGCAATTTCTAGTACATTTTGTGCCAATTTCTAAAAATGTTTTATTCTTCGATAGTAACTTGTGCTGTAGCCTACGAGTCAGGTGTCATCATCGTACAGTCTGCATACATGTCATACCCAAGTTTTTTAAATCCATGATGCACAGTGTGATTTGTAATGATCTTATAAGATTGCTGAAATTGCAAAGTCTTTAGAAGGTGTTAGACATTATGCTGACTATAAGTAAAGTGCACTGACATGTCAACTCTCATGACTGTTAGTAGACTGTCTGCTTAATATCTGCTCACACTTAATCGTGATGGCTCCCCAATAAGCATTCTACTGACTATAGGTGCAATGTGAAAATGTCTAAAGGGGACCATCAAAATAAAGTCTAACCCTAATATTTATTAGGAATTTACTGATTAAAGTTCCAACAACATATTTCTTGAAATGCAAGTGACATGAACATGAGCACAAATGCCATTTTATACAGAGCTCATGTCTTACAGAGCACCTTGCATTCTTTCCTTTAAGCCTGAGACACACTGCATGATTTCCGGCTGTCCCAGAAGAAAGATTGGCATTGTGAAAAAATTGTGCCGATTTCTGTGATCATGGCTCCAAATCGGTGCTCCTATATCATACAGTAAGAGAGGTTCAAAGATGGCCATTGTTACAGTCTAGCGATCGAAGACAGCCTATAATAATTTTCTGATACTGTCAGAAATTCAGCAGGATCATCGCACAGTGTGTTTGCTGCTACAACCTAAGTTTACTGACCAGCCAATAAAAATGCGACATGAAATCAGCGCGACATGGCGCTAAAACATAAAACTGCTAACCTCAAGCTCTTATCACTTCCTCTTTCGCCGCTTCCACTTCTTTTCAGTACACCTAAGAACTCCAACTGCCAATGTGTAATTCACTAGTGCATGCGGATAATGTTTTATTCTTCTATTGAAATGCGCATCATAGTGTACATCAATGGGTATCATCATACAGTCTGCATACATGTCGTACCCAAGTTTATTAGATCCATGATATTATAGTTCTCCATCTTATAGAATTGTTTTGTAGCTTTTTGTCATTAATTGTGTTAAACTGTTTAAATTAAATAAAGCTGCTAGAAATGTCTCTTTTTTTTTTAATTTAAAAGATTTTCTCCAAACTTTGAAATGGTCAGGAATTTGTTGATGTTCCACTGAAGTGTAGTTGAAATATTACCTTGATTAGCATCAGATGTCAACATTGTTTTATGTTGATATTTCAGTAGAATTTTCAGGGTTTCAACAAGAATCAACATCACATTGTAATATTGATCCAACAATATTACCAATGTATTTTTTAAAGTGTTTTTTTTTTTGTTTTTTTTTGTTTTGTTTTGCTTTGAAAATTCAACAATTTCGATATTGATTCAACAGCAGTAATGTGGAATCAGCATCATAGTTGATCTGTGTACTTTTGCGTCCGTTCATTTTTCGTTTTTTAACCCAGAAATGAAATACAGAAAATGCAGTTTCTTCTATAATGGTTCAAACACTGATGAATAGCATAAACAGACACAAACAAATTTGTATTATTCAAAATTTGTATTTCATTAATAACCGTAAAAAAAAATCATATAAAGCCTGATTTTTTTTTTTTTTTTTTTTTTTTTTTTTTATGTATATAAATGCTAAATTTAATTTCTGGCTTTTTTAGCGTCTCTATACAGACATTAAGTGCCCTCTCCTGCTATGATGTGGCTACCATAGTAACCTACTGCTTTATGAAAACCTTTGGGTTCGATATTTTCATGATCTTAATCATTTTTCATGCCTAAAAACATGTATGAAATACTCATTAGATATTTCTTTGCAATTAAGTGTATCCAGGGCAGGCTCTACGGGAGTGCTGGAACGATACGAAAGCAAGAGAATGTCAGTTGAAGCTGCAGAAGTAGGATACTGGTGAAACATACTTTATATAAATTCTAGAGGTTTCTATTTTTAATGTGTTTTTGATCAACACTGATCAATAGCCAATCACCAACATTTTCTGTTGATTTCCTGAATGCAGTAGCCAAGCGTTTAAGTTAGAGTCAGCTCCACAGTTTTGTTCAGTGCTGCAAGATCAAGATTCTCTCATTAAAAAAGTGTAACATGATTTAAACGAGATTCATTGTGCAGAGCTTTATTGATTATAATCGAACTTTGTGAGATCACCATACACTGAAATGAATGACAGCTTTTTAATTATTATAAAGGGAGCGCTCTTTACATGCTTTCTTGGCTAATCCATTCCCTGTCCATTGATAGATGTCCAAAGATGGCTCTAGTTCCCAATTGTCCAATGTCCACTTAATTTTTACTTTGTAATGAATATTTTTTGTATTGGTGTACCTTGCAAAGTGTCCTTGAGCCTGGGAAAGGTGCTATATAAATTAAACACTATTATTATTATTATTATTTGGCCAAAGAAAACTTGTTAAAATCAACATCTTTCTATAATAATTTGTGCATTTTTCAAATGTTTATTAAAAGTGCAAAAATTCATAAACAAAAATCTGAAAAGAAGTCAATATTTTACTTTTTCAGGCAGCATTTTGTGTGTACGGTTCTAATTTCAATTTTGGTTTTCAGCATAGCATTTAAAAATACAACAATCATTCTTTAAAAAAAAAAATCGTCATGAAATGAATGGACACAAAAGTGCATGGACCACAGTTTCACTTTTTTATTTATTTATTTTTTAATTCAACATTGTTTTAACATTAACTGAGGGTCAATAAGCGCATCATCATCATCACTTTGTTATCTTTAAATGTCATTACTATTGATTTTTCTATTTATTTTTTATCTTTTTGTTGAAGTATCCCCATTGTTCATTGTGGTTAGCATTGACGCATCAACATTAACTTAACTTTGTTTCAGTGGTTGCTTGCTATCTAGGACAGGATCACATTTATCCAGTTTTGTCCTCTATCACATCATTTCACCCTCTCAGGCAATTCTGTGTCAACACTTGCAGGTTATACAAGAGTCAGTCATCTCAGCTTTAATTTTTACATAGAATTAGGTTGGCTGCAGAGGGTAAATGGTACTTTTAAATAATTCAAAAGCCACTATAACTTGAAATTTCAATGTCTCAACAAACAATTTGGTACACATCCTTTAAAGTGTTTAATTTATGTGCTACCTTTTTAGCATCACCAAACAGAATTGAAAAAATAATGATTGTATTGCATATGCACACTGTCTCTCTGGCTATACCCTGTCAATTCAGGTGGGGTTTCCTTTTTGGGTGGGTTTAGGTCACTCTTATTCCCTTGTTGTGAAGTGTTGTTCTTGTGAGAGCTGATCATCATTAGCTTGTAAACAGAGAAGCAGCAGCTTCAATTGTGTCAGGACAAACATGGCTGAAAAAGCCCAAAGAATAAGTGGCTGCCACAGCGGGCAGGTTTGGCCCAGGTCAAGCGGAACCGCTCTCTCCTCCCATTTGTCCTCCCTGGTCCTCCATTGTTCTCAGGCTCATTAGTTCCTGCTGAAGATGCCAGTCAAGAGAACCCAGTGTTCATTTTAAACTGGATCGCAAGCAGGGTGCTGAAAATCCTCTCAAAGGGTCCGGTTTGGGAACAGGACCTTCGGGATAAACCGTGTGAGACTCTGGACGCGGGCTGAAAGAGTGCTCAGGATGAGGAGGAGAGGAAGTTATGATGGCACCACTGCCCCCATACAGCCAGTGAGTAGCTCTGAGGGTGGATGTATAAGCAAGCTTATTCAGAGACTAGCTTCTAATTCTCAAGCTTCACATTTACAATAATATGGAATATTATAATGTTTATAAATAATACTAAATATTTTTGTGTCAATAATATTAACTTTAAAATAAAATAATACAGTATTAGCAGATAGTTGTGCCATGTTTGTAAATAATGTGGACTCGTTGGATTGAGTGGCTTATTTTAATATATGGCCAGTGTTTGAAATAACTGTGACAAATATGCACTTATTGGCATGCCAATATTTTTATTATTTATTTATTTATTTTACTTGTTTTTTGTTTTTTTGTTGGTTTTTTTACATTTACTTTCACTACAGTATGACTATATCAGAAAGACACTATTCAGAGACTACAGCTTCTCTGTCTCAAGTTTCACATTCAGAATTATATGAATAGAATATTACACAAAAATACAAATTACAGAATTTTTGATAACACTTTATTTTAAGTTGTCCTTGTTACATGCTACATGTACTTACTATTATAATAACAATAAATTATGCATTATTACATGCAAGTAACCCTAAGCCAAACTCTAACTTTATAGTAAGTACATGTAGTTAATTAATATTAATCAGTACTTAAATGTACACTGTAATAAGGACACCTTAAAACAAAGTGTAACCATTTTTTTTCTGTTAGTTATATTAACTTTAATATGAACTATTATAGCATAATTAGATGTTTGTGCCATGTTTTATACATGAAGTTTATGCAAGTTGTAGACAACTTTAGAGGCAATATTTTATTTTATAAATAAATAAATAAATAAAAAGGTGACTTCTCTGTTACCTACAGTAATAAGCACTGGTTAAAGTGGGATATTGTGAGTGGAGTCTGGCTTGCCATCTCTTCAATGTTATACACTGAAGAATTTCATACAGAAGAATACAATTTCTAATAGAGAAATCTGATGGCATAGAATTGACTTTGCAATGAATAAAGTGCCTATTTCTCCCTTTTGCAGCCAGAGTTCATTGCCAATCTCAGACAGACTGATAAATTGGCTCCATGCTATACAAATGACACAGTCTTGTTTTTCACTGGCTGCGTGAACAAGTGATCATTGTTTGGGGCCCCATAATTGCCCCAGAATGCAATAGTGCGGAAAAAGGTTCCAGGAAGGCTCTGTAATTATGCCATGTTGCATTAATATATACTAAATAACTGATGCATGCTGTGCTTGAATAGTTTTTGCCTCTATAGTTGGACTCATGTCGAGTTTCTAAAACCCTGATGATATGTGAATATTAAACGCATAGTAAAGGGAATGCTTAATTGTTCACATATATGAAAGCATAATTAATTATGTATGCATAATGACAGTCTGCACAATCACTTTAGAAATGCATCTTCATTATCCAACATGACTGCTTTAGAAACCTCTTGACAGTGCTTGTGTTTCGTAATGAATCGAATAGGAAAATTGTCAAACAAATTTGTTGGCTTCACAAGTAAATAAATAAATATTTGATTAAAGTCAAAGGTTAAAGTAGCTTATCCACTGTAATACAGTGGCCCCAAAAGTGGCCCCTTTATGTCAAAATAAGTGGCGTGTATTTTTAAGAAATATAGCGCATTTGAAGCAAATATTTACCAAAAAAAAAAAAAAAAAGTGATATCAAAAGTATTTGGACATTTTTGGTTGTCAAACATTAGTAAAATACGTGGTAAACTCGACCTATGGTTATTCTGCTTTTACACAAGTTACTTTGCTTGAGACTAGATTATTAAAAAGTATAACACTGACTCACTCAAAAGTGAAATTTACTAGCAATTTCTGTGTGAAAATTGTTCCTACATTTTTTTTTTTTTTTTTTTTTTCTGTGTGCAAAATGGCTCCAAAACAACGTTCTAAGAACACCTCCAGACTCATTTGTTTGCCTTTGTTTGATATTTTGCATCTCATCCAATGTCATTCATGACCTAAGGGATCAAATGGTTTTCGGGGTCACTGTGTGATAGAATTTAGCCTGACTGTCACTGAAGAAGCCAAATCGGTGAAGATCAGTGACGAGTTTTGTGATGAAAAAGAAAAGAAGGTGAAAGAGGAGGTTTAATTTTGCATAAAGTGTAAATGACCCTTGCTCAAATTAATGAACTTTTACAAACAAAGAGTGTAAAACCATGTTCAATCTGAGCCAAGGCCAGTCCTAATAAGGGAACAGAATGTTCTGTCTCATTTTAGATGTTCAGTGGTTTACAAAAACTGATTTATTTGAAAAGAAATAATGAGACCCACACTTGAAAGATCAGAGTTTAGGCCTGCTTTCTACACTAGAGATCATTCTTTCCTTAACCAACAGGAGGTGCACAAACAAAGCATTTGTGTAAAGACTGAAAAAATGATTGCAGAATCATCATTAACTGTTAAAGTAAAACATGATTTATATGGGTGACCCCTAAACTTTCTTATGCTCTGAATCCCTGCTGCGTTAAAGACACTAAACCACATAAGTGCTGAGTTGTCCTTATATTACTGCTGTGCATTTTTGAAGTTAATTCAAACTCTATCTTTTATATTCTGCTCTGATGCAGTAGTATGCCTTTAAAGAAATTAACCTGCATGTCTCTTAAAGGTCAGTATGACCTTCTCTACTGGCCTTTAGTTACTATGGAAATGGGAACTCAGCTGGCCATTTCCTGTCTTAAGTTTCCTAATCTTGCTTGAATGAGCTGTCAGCTTTGACAGGTCATAATCTTATTTACGTATTCATGCTTTACAGAAGCCGTAGAATTTTAGTGAGTACAATCTGATGCTGTGTAGCATATTTTAGTTTGTGAAAATTTTAAGTGCCTCATTATTTTGTTTTCCTGTAACACCATGGGCATGGTTTGTCATTAAACATTCTTCATAATACTATACTGCATATATACTTTATGCTATATTGGGCCAGTGATCAAAACACTGCACAAAGTGCCTTAAGCAGTCATCCAAAAAAATGGCGAATAGGAAATATGACATTAAAATTATGTACAGTCACAGATATTAGGAGTTAATGACTTAAGGCTTAAAACTTAATGTTGAGACCAAATAGCCAGCTGTGTCATGCAACTGACCAAGTTATTACTACTACCCAAAACGACATGTTAAAAGATTTAATATGCTTTATATTATATAGAGACAGTTGATACTAGCACCACACAAAGCATAAAATAAAAAAAATAAAAAAAAATGCATAAAAGCATAAATAAATAAATCACTGTGCCTTAAAAATGTGTAAATAGTGAAATAAAATGGCAAAAATCAGCTTTTTTTCAGTAAAGCTGTTGTTTTATCTTGCAATTGGAATTTGTTCTCTTCTTTCAT
The DNA here is from genome assembly GCA_036784905.1 of Acrossocheilus fasciatus. Lineage (NCBI taxonomy): Eukaryota > Metazoa > Chordata > Actinopteri > Cypriniformes > Cyprinidae > Acrossocheilus > Acrossocheilus fasciatus. The sequence goes on along the minus strand of CM071957.1, from coordinate 9,902,499 downwards.
CCTTATAGTGTGTGGGACTTGTTTTGGCCATTTTGCCAAAGCATAAACATAAAACATCCAAACAAGCAGTGGCGGCTGCAATGCTGAAATAAACCGCAGTGACACACAGCTCCCATGGCGCAAATCAGGGATGAATGCCAGGACATCAAGCGCAGAGCGTAAAAACACAATGGCCACATCATGAACTGTGTCCACCAAAACACAGCCATGGCAGAGAGAGAAAGAAAAGCCTAGATAATAAAGAATTAACAAAACAAACAGCCGTACATGGCAGCAGTTAATAAACCAACTTCATTCTTTACACCAGAAGGTTTCAGTGTAAAATTCAGTATCACTGGGAAGAAGATCCAGGGAAATGAAAAGCTTGTGTTAATGCGTAAAATGTTGCCAAACAACAACTTTTTTTTTTTTTTTTCAGATATTCACTAAGAAAGATTATTTCATTATTTAACATACAGTTGTGATGACATAACTTTAAATATGCAGTATTTGACTGCTTAAAGTACACTTGGAAGCTGAAGATGTGCATCATCTGACTCTTTCATCTGCTCGATACAAATGATTTTTATTGTTCAATAATATTTATTTAACAAAATTAAGTAAAATGAAAGAACAATGATTAAAACATTGACTGCTCTATACAGCACCTGCGGGGTCTGGCTCAGAGGAGACGTTCTGCACCAAACCTGGTGCTGGGCAAAGCTTTAGGAATGACATGGAGTCCAATAAGGTATGTTTTATAAAAAATTTTTTAAAAAAAATCTAGTGTTTTTCTTTTGTGAAATCTAATGATCTTTCAGTACAGATAGACCATGAAATGAACTCAGAAACCTAGGAACTTTTAACTCAGGAAATTGTGTGACACATGCAAACAATAATTCATGCTTCTCTTTCAGATATTCCAAGTGCTGTTGCTCATTGATATTTTACAAAGCACATTTAAACTAAAGCAACCGTGCATTACTGGATTTTCCCAATTGTACTATTTTGCATTCATCTGTGGTCATGCTGTAGTTGTTGAGTTGGTGTTTTATAGTGAGAACTTTTCTCATCTTCAGGGAAGAAGCTCAGTGTCTGGTGGCGGTGGATCAGTGTCCCTTCGTGCTGGGATTGACCAGTGAGAACTCAGAGCTGATTCTGGATGAATGGGCTCAGCTGACCGAAGGACTGAAGACCAGAGATAGACACCTCTTCCTCCTCAGTGACGCCCTAGTCATCGCCAAGCCCAAGTAAGAATCGTGAATTCTGCTGATATGCATGCATAAACATACTTTTACAAACTAAAAGTGTCCATAAACCATTCTGCTATATTTAGAGCTGCTTTCGTTTTTTAATATGATATGGGAAACACCTAGCAAACACAGATTTGTGATGGGATTCCCCCAGTCTAGTTGAGGCTAAATTTATTATTTTGGTCTCACTATATATTACATGTCTTTGAATGCTATATTCAAGATTTAAATGAATCATTTAATGCAATGCAAATGAAACAACATCTGCAAATCATGTACCTTCTATTATCATTTTTAAAAATAGGCTGAAAGCGTATCTTTATTCCAAAGCTTTATTTCATCTTTATGCTATTGGATTTGTGTTTTCTCTGGTTAGCACTTTGGTCAGATTTTCATTTTCATTTTCATTTCCGTAATTATTTACAGATAATTACCCTTAACCCACCCTTAAACATAACCATACCAGGCAAGTTCTTATTATACAGTATAACTAATTTAATAAACAAATAAATCTGGATTCTTTATTGTTATATTATTATCTTTACCACACCTCTAATACCGCATCAAATTTGACCTGCATTTATTCACATGAATAAAAAGTCTATAAATTTATACATTCATGACTGTATACTATTTAGTACAGGTCTTAAAAAAGAAATACATAAAATAAATAAATAAATAAAAAAGGTATAAGGACTTAATATGTGAAATAATATGTGACCCTGGACCACAAAACCAGTCATAAGTAGCACAGGTATATTTGTAGCAATAGCCAATGATACATTGTATGGGTCAAATTTATCCATTTTTCTTTTATGCCAAAAATAATTAGGATATTAAGTAAAGATCATGTTCCATGAAGATATTTTGTAAATTTCCTACCGTAAAAATATCAAAACTTATTTTTTTTATTAGTAATATGCATTGCCAAGAACTTCATTTGGACAACTTTAAAGGCGATTTTCTCAATATTTAGACTTTTTGCACCCTCAGATTCCAGATTTTCAAATAGTTGTATCTAAGCCAATTATTGTCCTATCTAACAAACCATACATCAGTGGAAAGCTTATTTATTCATTTTTTTTATTATTATTATTCATGTATAAATCTTAATTTCCAAAAATTGACCCTTATGACTGGTTTTGTGATCCAGGGTCATATATGTTTTTATTCTAGTTTTAGAGAAGAATATGTTTAAGGGATTATATCTTAAATACTGCATATTTTGGGTCAAATATGATTCCTACATTTTTTTTTTTTTTAAAAAGGAACAGAAAGCTGCAATGTGAAAAATTTCAGGCACATGTCTAAATGCACTGGCACGCTCTTGTTTCATTGTCATATGTAAACACAGTGACCTTTATCTGTGATTTATTCCTACACAGCAGGTATGATTATATCTGTCATGCACACATAGTTCTTCTGCTGCAACAGAATGTTCATTTTTAAGTGAACTATCCCTGTAAAAATATATTTCTATATCAAGAGTATTTTCATTTGGTAAATAAATTTACCATGTCACCAGGGGTCCAAGTATATAGGCTAAAAGGCAAAAGTGTTGAATAAAAGTGTAGGGTTAAGACATTTAAAGATAATTATCTTCATTATTGACTGTTTCCTTCCATATTGACAAGCTGTTTGACCTTAATGTGATAACGAACAGATGGATGGTTCAGCCAGTCAGTCACCACCTGTGTAAACTCTCATTTAGAATCTGAGAAAGGCAATAATCTCAGCTGCAGTTAGTTACGAGACCATTCAAATACTTCAGGGAGTTTTAATGGTCAAAACAAGTGACCCGATATTTAATGCTAAAATACTAGAAGGTCCTTTAATCTGCAGAGAACTGTTGCTATTACATAACGCAGGAACCATGGTGAGGCTTATGCAATACATGTTGCTTAACAATCTACCAGAGGTGCTGAAGGCACAAAAACAACAAATAAAAAGTCTTAAATCATAACACAAAGAATGCACAAATGGCTGAGCAGCTTTGGTTTCTTGTGAATTTGTGTGATAATATTAATTTAGTTTTAGTTTTCAGTTTTTGGAACAGTGTCTCTTTGCCAAACTAATGAAATGTGTCATTGAAATAGGGAAATTAAGCTACTTCCTTCTTTTTCTAAATGTGGCATCTAAAGTAAATGCTGGTATTGCATTAATTTCATTCACTATTCACTTTTAAGCAGCTGTTATATATGAATACATTGAAATAAGTATAAAATAAGTACTGTATGTAGTTTGATACCATCAAAGTCTAATCTTATGGGAATGGTGATGATGATGATGTTTAAGGTACATCAGGGCTAAAGGTCACCAATGGGGTTAAAGGCCATTTTGATTGCATCTTCTCCCATACCGTACATGGTTTCACTTTATTTTGATGGTCCCTTTAACACATTCTATTGACTATAAGTAACATTGCACCTACATTTCTACTGACTCTCATTAGAGTGTTAGTAGTGTATTAGTTGACTGGTAGGGTTAGGGTTAGATTAAGTTGACATGTTTTTGCAAAGTTACTTATAGTCAGTTGAATATCTGTTGGGAGACCAACACAATAAGGAGTTAGTAGATATGAAGCAGACAGTCTACTAATACTCTTATGAGAGTTTGTTGACATGTAGTTGTGACATTACTTAGTGTCAACAGAATGTTCAAAAGGGACCATCAAAATAAAGTGTAACCCAGTAAATAAATAACAACAAAAAATCATCTACATAACTCTACTTGGACTTTGCACTTATGAAGTGCAATGGCAGAGTTTACACATTTGTGAGTTGATATTCTGATTTAATCATTTGTAAAATGATGCCAAGCACACTTTTTTCATCTCTGTCTCAAAACATGCGATGGTTTCAGTTTTGTTTTGAATGTGATTAAATCAGCAGCTTTTTAGGTTACTACGTTGTTTGGGTCAAGGTCAAAAAGGAAAATTTCAGAATGCCTATAAATAAGCAATTAACTGTCTTCCATAATTTTTAGAGAGTAGATTTGTTTTGAGATGTGCAAAGTTGTCCCATACTGACTGATTCAATTTAAAATGTGTTCAACCAAAGCTCAAACAAGCTTACTTGATACACGAGAACCAATGAAGTTTGTTCTCGCACCATAAGCAAGTACAGTTTATCCTCCCTTTCCCATATTTGACTGATAAATATTTATATGTAAAATAAGCCTAAATTAAATCTTTAAACTATAGTGATTGTGCCTCTTCAGAATACTTGGAATAAATTGGTCAATTCATATGGATGTCTTTTACAAAGTCCTTTATGATGTCTTTGACAAAAGCATCAAAATACTTTTTTTTTTTTTTTTTTTTTTTGTTCATTATTATAATTAGGGTTAGTTTTTATATAAATGAAATATTATAGCATAATATGCAATGGGTTTCTGTTTTAAAATAGTAATATAATTACCATGCTATTTCATCATACATGTGAAGGTGATAAATTAGAATGTGGTGGAAAAGTTCATTTATTTCAGTAATTCAACTCAAATTGTGAAACTCGTGTATTAAATAAATTCAATGCACACAGACTGAAGTAGTTTAAGTCTTTGGTTCTTTTAATTGTGATGATTTTGGCTCACATTTAACAAAAACCCACCAATTCACTCTCAACAAATTAGAATATGGTGACATGCCAATCAGCTAATCAACTCAAAACACCTGCAAAGGTTTCCTGAGCCTTCAAAATGGTCTCTCAGTTTGGTTCACTAGGCTACACAATCATGGGGAAGACTGCTGATCTGACAGTTGTCCAGAAAACAATCATTGACACCCTTCACAAGGAGGGTAAGCCACGAACATTCATTGCCAAAGAAGCTGGCTGTTCACAGAGTGCTGTATCCAAGCATGTTAACAGAAAGTTGAGTGGAAGGAAAAAGTGTGGAAGAAAAAGATGTGCAACCAACCGAGAGAACCACAGCTTTAGGAGGATTGTCAAGCAAAATGGATTCAAGAATTTGGGTGAACTTCCCAACGAATGGACTGAGGCTGGGGTCAAGACATCAAGAGCCACCACACACAGACGTGTCAAGGAACTTGGCTGCAGTTGTTGTATTCCTCATGTTAAGCCACTCCTGAACCACAGACAACATCAGAGGCTTCTTACCTGGGCTAAGGAGAAGAACTGGACTATTGCTCAGTGGTCCAAAGTCCTCTTTTCAGATGAGAACAAGTTGTGTATTTCATTTGGAAACCAAGGTCCTAGAGTCTGGAGAAGCTCATAGCCTGAGTTGCTTGAAGTTCAGTGTTAAGTTTCCACAATCTGTGACGATTTGGGGTTCAATGTCATCTGCTGGTTTTGGTCCATTGTGTTTTTTGAAATCCAAAGTCACTGCACCCGTTTACCAAGAAATTTGTGGAGCACTTCATGCTTCCGTCTGCTGACCAGCTTTTTAAAGATGCTGATTTCATTTTACAGCAGGATTGGGCACCTGCCCACACTGCCAAAAGCACCAAAAGTTGGTTAAATGACCGTGGTGTTGGTGTGCTTGACTGGCCAGCAAACTCACCAGACCTGAACCCCACGGAGAATCTATGGGATATTATCAAGAGGAAAATGAGAAACAAGAGACCAGAAAATGCTGACGAGCTGAAGGCCACTGTCAAAGAAACCTGGGCTTCCACACCACCTCAGCAGTGCCACAAACTGATCACCTCCATGCCATGCCGAACTGTGGCAGTAATTAAAGCAAAAGGAGCCCCTACCAAGTATTGAGTACATATACAGTAAATGACTTTCCATACTTTCCAGAAGGCCAACAATTCACAAATTGTTTTTGTTTTTTTTTGTTTTTTTATTGGTCTTACGAAGTTTTCTAATTTGCTGAGGTTTTTGTTAAATGTGAGCCAAAATCATCACAATTAAAAGAACCAAAGACTTAAACTACTTCAGTCTGTGTGCATTGAATTTATTTAATATACGAGTTTCACAATTTGAGTTGAATTACTGAAATAAATGAACTTTTCCACCACATTCTAATTTATTGAGATGCACCTGTATTTGTTATTATGTACAGTATATTCACAGTAAACCGCATGGGAACTTGTCAGAGTTTATTTTGTAATGCATTGACTGTCCATTATGCTTTACATAATCCCTCACTGATTAAGAATACTAAAAGATTGCTTACAATAGTGTATGTCTGTCCACATTTAATATGCATGTGCCTGGAGATCATCACCATATTGCAAAACATAAGACAATAAAACCGAGATTTCTGTGCTTACAGGTCAAATGCAAGTTACAGACTGAAACACAGGATTGATCTGAAGGACCTGTGGGTGTGCAGCTTTGAAAATGATGACAACGAGACAGAGGACGAAGATACAGATGTTGATCTAAGAACATCTATCGTATTGGCTTGGTCTGTTTCTCTTTGCTTGGCCTCATTCTGGTGAGGTTTTATTTTTTTTTACTTAATTTTTTATGAAGAAATAGTGCAGGTTTGTAACTAAGCTTTGCAAGTCAGTAAATCTCCAGGAGTATGATTTAACACTCAAGAGAGCATGTTCACACGACCATGTAACAAACAGCAGAGCATGTGGGTAGTCTGTGGGCATGTTGCTGACACTGAAACTAGGTTGTGTACCAAAGACATACGTAGCCAGGATGCTACTGATAGCATATGATGGCAAAGCACAGGGCAATTAGAGCAGGAGTATAAGGTCTTTGTGTAGTCATTGCGAGATAGTGAGTAGGTGTTCTTCGTAGCCTTTTTTGAAAGTGGTGTATGTAGGTGTTCTCACAGGTGTTGGTAGGTGGTTGCAACATTGAAGAGCAAGTTGTAACACAAAGTTTGGCTGACTTGAACAAGTAGAACCCACTAATGTAATAAAATATGAAACCAGAAATAGCAGATCATTCACACTGGTTTGCACAGCATGAATATGTGGTTTTAGGCAAAAGCCATTAAAGGGAAGTCAGTGATGATCTTCCTTCAACATTAAATGGCAGATAGTATAACAGGAATAGTGAAGTTAAGCTGTGGATTCAGTCACATGATTTAAAAGCCAAGAGGCTTTCCAATAATGCCACAATACTTAATCGGAAACAAGGCAATGAGAGAGAAGAGAAAGAATAACTTTTTAATTTACTTAAAGGTGCTGGGTACTAAATATATTGAATGCACACTTGTAGTGTACTTCATATGTGTCACAGTTCAGTTCTGTTTTAGTTTTGTTTTTATCTTGTGACCTAGTTCTCGAGTTCCTGTCTTTAATTAGTTAATTTGCACATATGATTTGACTTTTAGTTGATTCCCCTTTGTATATAGCCCTCTGTTTTCCTCATCCTTGGTTCAGTCTCATCGCCACTTTGGTGTTTGTGTACAGTATTTCATTCTCGTGGTTATCAGTATTTGAATTCTTCTTCTTCGTGCCGTCTGTGTGACTACACTTCACCACGTGACAGAAGACCGAACCATACCTAATATGAAAAATAGGCGCTCCATCGCTGCCATCAACGGTCCACCACCCAGTTTGGGACTTCAGGGAGATGCAGCGGTGGTGTTCATTTTTCAAAACGGCCGATGTTTGGAGGAATACACTGAGGAGTTTCTGGACACCTGCCACCTTGCTCACTGCAATGAGGTCTGCTTGATGGAGGGATTTTGTTACAGGCTGGACGAAGACATTTGCTTCAGGAGATCCGTGCTCGCTCTCCATTCATGGTCGACGAAGCAGATGTTGAGGATTTCATCAGCATCCAGCATCACCACGCAGACTTCTCACAGCGTGGCCCACAGCCCAGCGAGCCATCATCCCCATGCAACACAGATCGGAAGCCTGTGCTCACCGCAGACACAAAGCCAGAGCTGGTCGTGTTTAAAGAGCCAGATAAGGAGACTGCGCTATACAACACCATAGAGCCCGAGCCCAACGTGAGGTCTGACCAGGAACCTGTTCCATAAAACAAGTTTACCAAATAAGCCAGGCTTATTTCAGTTAGTCTGACTTATTTTGAATCAAATCAACTAACAAAAAGTCAGACTAACTGAAATAAACCTGGCTTATTTGGTAAACTTGTATTATGAAACATGCCCCAGGTGTGTGAGCCAGCTACATCATTCGTGCCTGTGGGAATATTAGTGGAGTATGAGGGCATGGAGGAAAGCCCCATCCACATTCCTACCACTGAAGGAGAGCTGTCACTGGCCTCTGGAGATCTGATGGAACGGTTAAATCCTCTCTTCCTTGTAGTTCTGTCTGTCCATCTTCACTTGTTCCATCAAGCCCTTGTCTTCAGTCTTCGATTTTTTTTTTTTTTTTTTTTTTTTTTTTTTTTTTTTTTTTTTTTTTTTCTCCAGCCTGGTTCCATCCAGCCCCAAATCTTCTGTGTTTCCGCTGGTTCCATATGGCTTTAAATCTTCTGTTTTCTATGTGTCCCTCCAGCCCTGACCCTCCTCTATCCCTCAAACTCCCACCCATCCTCCCTATCCCTCCGCTGTCTAGTCCTTCTGGTCTAAGACATCTATTGCCTGTCACCTCCCCTGCTCACTCTCTGCCAGCTGCCGCTGATGCTGCTCCTCATCAGCCTCAAGTCCTATCATCTCCACCATGGCCCGTTATCCTACCTGCTCTTCCTCGTCCCTTGGGCACCACTTTGGGCAAGCATCCATCTACCTCCACCTTCCATGCCAACCAAGCACTCAGTCCTGTCTCCGCTGCCACCTGTCATCCCCTCAGCTCACCCTCAGCATGCCATCACCTATGTGGGTTTGCATCGGGTCTTTCAGTCACCAGCTCCGCGTAGGCATGAGGACCCCTGTCTCTTCCTCTAGCCACTGGATCCCTGACTCCACTTCAGCCCTTCGACTCATCGGCTCTACCTTGGCTCCTAGCTCCCTGGTCTCTACCGTGGCCTGTCATCCCTCCAGCTCCACCTTGGTCAGTTGTCGACCATCCACCACCTTAGGATTCCACTCCTCTGGCTTTACCTCATCGCTCCATCTCTCTGGCTCTGTCAGGCTCCTCCTTCCGTCTGGCTCCACCTTCGTCCTCAGTCGCTCTGTCTCCACTGAATCTCGTCTTCGCCTTGGTCACCAGAGCCTGCTGCTCCACCTTGGCCCTTCAAATCCTCTGCATCGACCCAGGCTCTGTGTCTGCTCAGCTTCGTCTGGGTCTTCATGTTTGCCGTCATTGCTGGAGCTAGAATTTTAGTTGATTACCCTGTGTACATAGCCCTCTGTTTTCCTAATGCTTGTTTTGGTCTCGTCGCTACTTTGGTGTTTGTGTACAGTAATTCATTTGTGTGGTTCTTAAAGTATTTTAATACAAATAGTAATAGAAATTATATTAAAATATATTTTAGTTTTCCATAAATGCTTGTCAGTGCATTCAACAGTACACTTTAACCATATTTCATAGACAGTAGAAGTAATTATGAAATTACCTATAAAGATATTATTGAGTCCAACTTAAGTAGGTCAAGAAAACAAAAAGGTAAAATTCAGCTAATTGCATTTAATGTACTATAATACATTTAGATTTAACTACAACTGACATGCAATTAAATGTCCGAAAACATTATGTTCAGTTTGCACATCTGTCAGTTATCACTAAAATAGTTGTTCTGGTGTCTAACGAAACTGCTAGGCTGTGTAACATTAATAAACTAACTAAATAAATGAATAAATGACAGATTGATAAATGATTGATTAATATTGGATATTTCACAACCCAAATATTCAGTGGATAACTCATATAGATTACTCATATGTGTATTTCACATTTATACACCTAACCTCACACCTAAAGTGTGAAACAAGATGTGAGAAAGGCAGAACTTAAAAAAAAAAAAAAAAAAATTCTGCAGAAAGGATCCATGTTTCATACTCATCCAAAAATATAAATGTTTACACACATTTCACAGTCGCCCATCCTACGTGTCTTATTAGGCCTAACCTACCTTGCATCTATGAACTGCAAGTCGCACAGATAAACTTTCCACTCGTCGCCAAGCCACTCTGAAATGAGGAAGTGGTAGCTGTAGCTGTGATGCTGCTTCCTGCCCTCATGACTCACCGAGACTTTCCTGCCCTTTTTGTTGTAAAGAGGTCGAGAGAGTGTGGCCTCTTCATATTCACAACATATTCATGCGCACTGCACTGTCTGTGGATTACTAACTCACACCATGCTGTTCTCTCACTTGCAGTTTGCCTGAGCTAAAGGACCACTGGCTAGACACTCTACACAGGTGAGTAGTCATTTAGTACCTGTCGTACATATAAGTGGAGCATAATAAATAAGCATTTCTGAAATTTACATTCAACTTAAATCAATATGCTAAAAATACAACTATCACAAGTGGACTTCTGAACCCAACATAAAATGCAAATCTCTTGAGTTAATTACGTATGTTTACCAGCTCTGTATACAAAAGAGTTTTGTGAACTGTTCACTATATGTGTGGCGCATAACAGAAAATGTTGCAATTTCAAATGTCATGATAGGAAAACTGCAGAGGCAAGATCGAGAGCAGGCAGCACTTCTCCACCGCCCAGCGTCCTCATGAAGGTGCTGAGTGGCAATACCACGGTACGCGATTCTGATTCGTTAACTTTAGTGATCAGCTTTCCAAAGGTCAGAACGCATAAATGCTTGGAATGGGATATTTTTCTTCTGTGGCTTATATCTCAGATGACGTAAGTCCTCGGCCCTGGTCTGTGTATGGAAACATCTTTTGGGTCTTACAGTGCAAATACTGAACTGACATTATTTTTCTGTCTTTCTCTGTCTTGCAGAATAAAACTCTAAGTGGAGTTGGGATGGACTCTGCAGAGTTGCCTTTTGATGTGAGCGCTCAATATTTCTCATTTTCGTCAATTCATATTAGGTTTACACTCTTGACAAAAACAAAATTACTTCCAATGACACTTGAAAATGACTGCAGCAACAAAAGGATGCTAAAATGAATGAAAAAGTCTACCATAGTTTTGACAGTTGCATGTGTGTAATTTGAAGTCACACCCTACTACTTCATGTCCTCATGACAAACATGTGCCTGTTCCCAGGGCAACGGCAAAATCTCCACCCTCTCGAAGCAGTTTCATAACCAAGAGGCACATGCACAGCATTCTATTGGTGAGTTTAAACTTGTCAAAATGGCTGTTCGAAATCACATGTTGGGTTGCGTGCCCGCCAGAAGAAAAAAAACAAAACAAAAAAACAGTGAAACTGGGTGGGAGTGAAAAAAATATAGTGCAAGAAAACAGAGGTGTGACAAACTAAGGTCTGAAGACTAAGTTGACAATCATTGCTTTACGTTAGTAATAAATCTTTTAAATAAATTGTAAATAATCTTTATTGGTCAATTCAACAAAATTAAAATCATTTGAAGAATTACTAATAATGTACTTTTTTGGCCTCAGGAGAGAATGGAGGCAAAAGGAACTTTTTCTTCAAACTGAAGAGAAGCTCCACCAACCCAAGTGTACCTGCTCATCCTGAGTCCAATGCAAAGAACTTGCTGTTTGGACGACATCTCCAAGATGACACCACACTTCCAAAACCAATTAATGTATGTCAGTGTATTGTACTGATGTATTATTGTTTACTTCATGATTTGATAAAGACAACACACATGATTTTTTATTTAATTTTTTTTGTCAGAGAACAAGTAATCTGTCTACAAAAACATCTGCACCACAGATGCAATCAGTACAGTAGCACATGTAATGTTTCTATTTATAGGCGTCATGAAGTTTCTTGCTAACCTTATCCAGACCTCAATCAGAAGTGTTCGAGATAGTTTTGATTAAAGACAAAAATATGGCCAAAGCTACAGCAGGTTTAGTAGTTTTTGTAGAATCACTCGAAATCCTTGCCAAACAGGCCTTGGAAACTGATGGCATGCAAAAAAAAAGTGAAGCTGCCTTGATGTCATTCGAAAGGAAAAATTGTTTCAGACATGTAGTGAGTCATTTTGATGAAGGATTATGAAGACATACATTTGACTTTTTCTTTGAAATAATATGCAATGACGAATCATGCGCAAGACCAGAAATGTATATTTAAGAAAGTAAACAGGGTGCTTTTTGGATTCTATAACTTCCATCTTTTAGTCGGTTGAAGATTTCTATTCCTCAAACTTCTCATGCTTTTGGTCCTCCAACAGGAAATACTCCTGTTGTTGTTCAGGAAGGGTCCATTTACTGAGGGTGTCTTCAGAGTCTCATGTAACAGCAAAAATCTGAATGCTCTCAAAGATCAGCTGAACTCTGGAGCCCAGGTGGACATGGAAGCCCTGCCTGTGACGCTCCTGGTTGGAGTGTTGAAGGTGAATGATACTCCATCTTTACAGTAGGCTCAGCCTTTGCCTGTGTATGGCTTTTGTCCACGCCTTTTTTCCCATTCTGACATGTCTGTCAAACAATGAATCATTTCTTTATTTTTATGTACTGACAGATTTTCCTGAAGGAACTCCCTGGAGGCCTGCTGATATTTGAATACTTTGAAAGCTGGATCAGTGCTCTGGAGAAAGAGAGGACAGAGGATGCTCAGAGGGAGCTGAGGAGGTAAGTAGTACTATCTCGTGACCTAGCAATAAACTCAATGTAGTGTCAGGGTGAATGGTAGAGAGAAACTTGCAGCAGGTGTGGGGGCTGTTAAAAAAAAAAAAAGTCCCTGGCACAGGCAGGGTGGTAGAAACGGGGCTTTTCTGTGGACTTTCTATGTACTCTTCAGAGATTTGAAAATAGGGAAATTAGAAGCTGAAGTCTGACCACAAAATGTCAGAAGGACAGTTCTGTTTTTGTTGTTCCTCCCTCATCAAAAAAAATGGAAGGAGCGGTTAATAGAAAAAGGACCTAACTGTTTTTTCTTTTGTTCTCCACTCTCAGAATGGCCGAGAAGTTGCCCAAAGCAAACAGTCTCCTCCTGCAGCACCTGCTGTGCCTGTTTCACCACATCAGTCAGCGTTCAGAAACCAACAAAATGGATGCCAAGAACCTGGCAGTGTGTATTGCTCCAACCTTGCTGCATCGTGACAGCCAGCCCCTAGACAGGGACGATGTAGCAAAGGTCAGAAACTTCTAGATAATAATCTGTTATGTCATGGAATTATTTCTTTGAAGTGTGCCTTGGTTCTGGCAACATGGGCTTATAGCACTAAACTTAGTCTGGATCAGTGGGTGAGCAAGAATGTATGTCAGAAGTCTCAGTAATGTGTTTGTTTTTTGTTTTTTTGATACACCTCTGCAGTCTCGCTTTGACTAATCTGTCGAAGACACACTGTCATATGCATGATGTGGTTTTAAATGCATAGAAACCACAACACCAAAAGCACTGTGACACTGAGTTGCATACAAAACTCGATACATTACAGAATGTGAAATAGACATTAATATATTTCTTTTGTGTTTTTATTAAGGCCACAAATCTTATCCAGTTCCTAATTGAAAATTGCTGTGAGGTATTTGGAAATGCTATCCTGAAGCTTTTTGGGGATTTAGAGGATCAGGAGTCCATTGACAAATCAGGTAAATAAATCTTAACTATTTAAAAAAAAAAAGAACCAAAATATCATTCTTAAATTTACATTAACATCTATGCATGAGCCCTTTCTGAGGCCATTTTACTTCCTAATATCTTAACTTAACATCTTTCCAATCGAGAGTTATGATTTTGAGGTTGACCGCAACCTCAAGTCTTAACAAGACGCTCACTAAACTATTATTGTAAAGATCATGTCTGACTATAATACTTTTGCATTTTCAAAAATGGCCCTAAAGCAGATATTTCTGCACCCCTAGTGTGGCCACATCAAATTGCATTGCATCAATCCCTGTTAGAAAATCCAGTTTAGGCTGCTAGCTGTGTTTTGGAACATGACAGTTGATCTAAATGGTTTGGCCATTAGCTATTGCAAGTTTTTTTGTTCCAAAAATCAGCTTGATCACCTAGAGCTGGTATAACAAACTATTAGCTGGTTTGTTGCTGGTTCATGAAGTTTACCAATTTAAACAAGCTAATGATCAGCTTGGACCAGCTAAAGGTCATTTAATTAACATGTTAGACCATCTACCGGGTTTCGAAACACAGGACAAAGTCTCAAATTTACCAATAGCAACACCAATAGTCTAGCACCAACTTCATGCCAATGGTTGAGCAAATGTTGCTGTTTTGGGCTGGCCGGGATGCTCCAATGAACAGAACACAGCCACCTAGACCTTTAACTTTGATTTATTTTCTACAGATTCAGCCTCCCTGATGTCCCCTGATATCTCTTTTGATGTCCACCAGCATGACTCAGCATACGACAGCACAGATCCTGATGTCGATTGTGATTGTGTGGAAGCTGAGAGCCGGTCTCAGGATGACAACATAATGCCACATGGGAGCCCAGGTCTATGCAAACTAGAACGCTCTGACATTCATTCATGTTCCTCTGAAGCTATATTTGATACTTTCACAAATCCCTTCAATCGGCGGTGCTCTGAGCCCTCCATTTATCCTTCTGCCCCCATGGCGGGTTTAAGAGAGCTTGCCCGCAGCCATGACAACTTTTCGACAGAGAAGGAACACTTTGACGACCAACCACTCAAGAAGCAGAACTCGGATGACTCTTTCTTGCATCCCCACCGCTGTGAGAACAGAAGATCCCAGATGGCCAGTTTGGACTTGCCAATTAGTGTGTCTTCTGCAACATCTAAGGCTGGTTCCTGCCCATCATTCTGTTCCTCAGATAGCACCTCCTCAAATCTCTCAGAGCAATCAATAACCACATCACCCCTGCCGTCCCCTGCAAGCCCCCGCAAGTCTACTAGGCATTCATCCTTCATGAGTAAACCTAGACAAAGCAATGGCCAAGGAGACCTGGAGGTGACCCGACGATCCCTCTCAATGAGGGCCAAAAGCCTTGGAAGCTTTACATTTAACAGAGGCAGTCTGAAGAAAGGAGAGTCCCAGAAGGAAGTGGTCTTCCCATGTGAAACTCTCCAAGAGGACTCACAAAATGAGACAGAGAACATTGATGAGCTTGTTCGGCGTCGACGGCCTCTCTCAGCCATCGAGGTCTTCCAACATGTGGATAGTCGTATGCCATGCAGCCCCCCATCCTATGAGCAGGCGCTGCAGACTGGAGCACAACCAGCCCCTCCGCAGTACAGGGCCATGACGGTCCAACTCGCCAGAGAGCTTGGCAGGAAATCTCGCCCCATATCCATGAACGACTACCTGCTGGACAATTACAAAGTTAACGAACCCACAGAATACACAGAAACATTCACAGAAAGCGTTCAATTAGAAGAACCACAGCCAGTGTCATTCCGGCAGAGGGCCATGTCTGAGTCAGTGTCCCAGTCAAGGCATGAACGAGTGTCCCGCAGGTGTAGTCAGCCTGTGTTTGAGGAGTTCTCCTATGCAAAGGAATCTTATGTGTGAGTGTTTCTTTCACAATTGCTATACTGAACTCTTTCTAAGATATAAAGAAGAAGTGTGTAATTTGTTTGTGATTTAGCATCACCAAGTGGAATTGCAAAAACAATGACTGATTTCAAACAGGTTTCCTAAACACTGTGTTGGGCTGGACAGGATGATTAACCAAGCAGAGTAATGTTTTGATAGTGCCACAATGTTTACACTTTTCAGATAATCAACCCATAAAATGGCTTGCTTATAGTTACATTAAGCAATGATAGGAGAATGCATTTTAACATTGCACACTTCAGCTTTAAAATAACCTGCAACTATTAAGCTGTTTAAATTAGTGACACATCGAATTCAATGTGTTACAGCAATTTCATATGCTAATATTGAATCCTTTTTAAACTCTTGCCAGTATGAAGCTATGTAAATAGACAGTTAAAATATAGTAAACTAGTTAGTGGTAACTGAAGAATTTTGACGTAGTAAGAATGTACAGCTGTAAATTACATGATTTCTGTATTATTTCTACTCTTTATTTCACTACAATAAAAAATCTTAGCGATCACATTGTTTGAACTCATCTCTGACATTCTCAAAAAGTTGTTAAGTCTTATCAAGTTTATTTCACTATATGAACACTGGGATATTTGGTAACATTATTTTATTTGATTACCCTCGTTGTTCCAAGTGAATAATGTACTGGTTGCTATTTTCCTCACAATCATAATGAATGGTAACTATATTTCAATCTTTAAAAAGTGGTATAAATATAATATCATCAAAAAAGTAGTCCATATGACCTTTGCATAATATATTCAAGTCTTCTTTGTGTGATGAATAGACTGATATTTTCATGAAATTGGAATATAGATTAAACTTATGATACTGTTTGTTACTTTTTGTGATCCTTCATTTATCTAAAAAAATAAAAATAAGAATAAGTGGCCTGAATAAAATTCAAAAGTTATCTTGAGTGTTCTACAAGAAGAAAGTCGCACTCTTTGTGGTTAGAAAGATATGAGATTGACTTAAAAGATGACATAATTGACTTTTTATTTGAAATATTCCTTGTTCCTTTGGGATGCCAATGGAAAAGAGTTAAAAGAGGTTATGAGGAACCTACAGAAACCTGTACCTTCATACATGTGGCATTTTAAACAGTACTGGTCCCCATGCCTGGCAAGGGGTTACATAACATGCAGAACAAAATGTCATTGAGAACAGCATGTTCTGCGTTAGAGAGGAAGTCAGCGATCATGTGGACTGATTTGGTTTTTCGCTGAATTTGGTCTGTTGTCTCACTTGTCTATAGATATGCTCTATTTCCTCCTCTTTCAGCCTTACTAAGAAACAGACTGCAGTGTGTCAAATGTCAGTTAGCATGGTTTCTATAGCGCAGTGTGCACACACTAACATTAGTCTGTAAATGGGTAATGTGGGTAAATTTTCTAAAGATCCTTATCAAGGCACCGAACGTACTAATGCTCTGATCAGCCACTTAGATGTCTGAAACGTGCACACATATGCAGCCATTAAAAAGGAGAACTTCACCTTAAAATAAAACTTTATTTACTCACCCTCATGCAAGAATCAGAATCAGCAAGTGAAGTAAAATTCAGAATCAGCAAGTGAAGCAAACATTTTGTGACATTTGTAAAGTGAAAATGCTAAGCAGGTTAAGGACTTCTCCAAAATTGACCATAAACATGGCAATGCAAGCCAGTAAACATTCATTAACAGAGACAAAGCAATGGATGAATGTTACATAATGAAACTGTGAATGCTAGCATGTGTTCATGGACAGATTCTCTTAGTTACATAACACAGTGGTTCTTTCTCTGTTGCCATTGCTGTGTCTATTATACAGTGATGAATGGGCACTTTATGTAATGCATGTTTTAATGCTTAAAGTTAAATTAACAACCAATTAGTGACTATTCAGTGACACAAGTATTGGATTCTCTAAATAGGGAACAATGATATTGAATTTCTTAAAAGCAAATGACATAGTCTGAACAGGCAAACGTTAAAAGTAATTACGATGACTGAAAAAGGATGCTCTAAAAATAAAATGATAGACAGAGTTGCACATAAGTTCAAACACAACAGATCGCATATGCAAGGAATTATGTAATGTGATAAAACAGGTATGTAAGTATGCATAATCAATATTAAGTAGGAATTGTATGTAATGTAGGGAGGACCAGTCATGGTTATGAGAGTGACAGCAAAAATATAGACATATATGTAATATTTTAGCGTGCAACCAACAGGTACCCCAATACTGCGAGGTCTGCTGAAGTAATCAAGTTGAGGTTACCCATGATGGCTCAGTTCCTCTAAATATATCAAAGAGAGTTCCTTAAAGAAATAGTTCACTAAACAATGACAATTTTATTAACAATGACCATTCTATAATTGATCATTTGGCACACTGAACTAATTTAATAAATTGTTGTGCTTCACAGAAACATTCTGGATGAACAAATCATGTAGATGACAGAAAATAGCGTGACAGAAAATATGTAAAAGCAAATAGCTAATATAATGTTATTAACATATATTATTTTACAAGACACAAAATATGTTACACAGTGTATAATAAGTATAAGTGTTTTTCAATCTCTGATAGTAGGCTGCTATTTCTGACTATCTGGAAGTTCTTGTATTGATCGGAAATCGGAAAGGTATTTCCTTTCGATCCCCGTTTTCTCAGATGAAAATTAAAAAATAAATAAATAAATAAAATGCTGTATTATGCATGCCAGGCCAGTAGATGGCGATGTCACATTGTAAAGAAACACTTTGTGTCTGCACACATGTATGATGTCACTGTTTTCATAAATTTGCCGGGGGTGTTTTATATTTTACACAGAGACGAAACCAATTTTCAGGTCTCTCAGGGCTGTTGTCGCATAAATGAATGGGCACAATGCATAAAAAGTTTTCCATTTTAACTTTAAAATGGTGTCGTGTAAATGTAGAAAACATTATTCCATTGAGTTGTTCAATCCTTTTTCTTCCAAATCTCTGGGCATCTGCTGTAAGCCGTTCCTCCAAAGTATCTTATGCTCACTATAGATGTTGGCTTAAATATAATTTGATAATGTTAAAACTGCTAGAAAATAACACATTTGTTAAAGTGAACAGAACATTTGAATGCTAACACAAAAGCACACCACACCACAGCTTGTTTAGCAAAATTCACATGTATAAAAAAGCACTGCATGGCAATCAGACCTTCTTTTTTTAATCAAAATTATTAAATGATATATCTATTGGAAATTCATGTTTCAGCATAATGCTCGAGACAGTAAATGTGCACTGCAATGCCTGTTCAGTGACATATGTTTGGCATGTTTAACCATGAACGCAGTGTTGTTTATAATAAGAGCTAATCACTGGTGTACATTTGTGGTGACTAAAAGATTTCTGTTAGCATCGGTCTCTTGTTTTTTGTTTTTTTTTTCTTTCAGACTGAGAACCCAAAACCACTTCCTTGTGTCACAAATTTCAACTTCTTAATTCAAGAACTATCTGATTTGATTTAGGAAGTGTAAGAATAATGCTATACCATGTGAGTTAAAATACCCAGGACAATATATTTTAAGATTTTAAAAGATGATTAAAATAAATGCTCTGAGTGTATTATAGATGCCCAAGGTACACAAGTGAAAGTGCCCCAGAAATCACAGAGCAAACTGTTTATCTAAACATAGCAGATGGAACAAACTGAAACTTATAGAGGCCTTTGAGCCCAACAATTATTTGTTAAACACATCAAACATTTAGTACACCTTTTGTAAGTAGTGCATTAGTAGGCTACATTTCTGATCATGTTAGCTATATTATAAAAACTACAAATGAAACTTTGTCATTTTCATGTCAGCTTGTGTGCAGGCAGCTCCTCCTTCTGTTTAGTTTTGTTCACAACAGGCAGAAACATGCATCAGTTTACCTGGCTCCCCCTACTGGTTGTTAAGATTTATTACACTAATAAGTTATTTGTTTTTTTATTTAAACACATATTTATGTGGCAGCAGAGATTACTACTCTTAAAGAATTACAGGTTTGTTACTGAACACACACATTTCCATGTTTTATTGGAACATTCCATAGATTTGATTTTTATACTGAACTGTATTTACTATCCCCCTTACTACAACCCTTAAGTCTCCACAAGGTCAAAATGTACTATCCTTGAGAGGACAATGGATAATGTAGGGAATACCAGGTACACACACACACACACACACACACACACACACACACACACACACACACACACACATTTTCTCTCTCTTGCTCTCTCTCTCTCTCTCTCTCAACAATGGCACAAAACTTGCACACAACTCCTTCATGATTCTTCACTGAGGAGGTTAATACAAGATTCAGTTTAGGTGTGATTTATTTCATCATATTAAAGTGAATCAAGACAAAAACACAAAGATACAGTTTCAGTTCTGAGTTTATTATGTCACTGAATATTAATGTGCCTTGCAATAGTTTATTTTTTTATTTTTTTTAATGTTATGACAAAATTTTAAATTTTAATAATTTTTGTTCTTAATGCTATAAGGTTGATAGCAGGTGAAAACAGTGGGCGAATTAAAAACCTTTTTTGCGTTTTTTTTTTAAAGCTTATTTTATTACTGTAGTAAAAGCAGTGTATTATATAGTAGAGTATTATGAAAGATTGACTCAGCGAGTGTGATTACCTGCATCTGATATAGCATTCAGATCAATCTCATATTCACAATAAAACATTATTTTTAATGTCCGATAGGCTCATACTATCCTTTCAACTGTTAAGGGTGAATGTGGTTCCTAAAGACAGCGCTGCTCAGTGCATTTGTTGTCTGCATACAAGTTTTTTTTTAAGCAAAATAGCTTCCTTGTTCAAAACTGCACTTTAGTATTTTTCAATTTAAAAGTCTTTACTGCTGACTCGTAAAAACAGCTCTTGTTGGCATCTAAAGGCGGAACAGTTGTAAAATCACCATCACGAACACACACCCACACACTGTTTCTTAATACTAAATACTACTATTTATATTAAATATGATTTATTGAATAATAATATTTAATAAACAACAACAGCCATCATAAAAGTTGCTAGGCAATTCAGTCAAAAGTACAAAGGCAGCGCTCTGTTTATACAGCATTGAAGTTACATAAACATGATAAGATTTTGCCAGAACTATTTGCTCTGGAACAAATAATAGATTAGTGAGACCAAAGACTGCCCATTAGATTTACCCAAAACGAAATATATCTCATGTTTAACCACTGTAGAGATGTGTAACCACTGTAGAAATTCCAGAAGATCTGGCCGAGGTGAGGCACTCTTGGCGAGTTTGTGAGCGCTGAACAGCCGCCCGCTGATGTCCTGGAGCTCACATCTGGCGCACATCTTTAAAAACTCTGAAGCAAATTTTCAAATAGATGTTATCTTTATTAACAGACCACATATTTGAACACCAAACAAGTACATTCTTGCCTAAAAAGCTGTTAAAACTACATTCTGTGACACAGTATTTTCTGATTGGTTTTCTGACTGTTGTAAATTACTCTACAAACATAGCCTACACCTGCGCCAGTGTGTATGTTTCTGCATCTCTGTGTTGCTCCGCAACCACTTTGTTGAAACCACAGCTGTTTCTGAGGAACTACATTGTTTGGCAGAAGAATAATGATTGCATTAATGTCATTAGCCTACATTTTATTTGCTTTATGTATATTAACATGTCCCAAACAAAGCGTCCCATTTTTTACTTTTATTTTCAGGAAATTCTGACAATAAATACCGTTTTGACGCTCTTTGATACTAACGCCTCAGTGCTAATGGCTATGGCAAGCCGTTTTGACTTTCATTCCTTCTCAGGATATGACTTCTTGATATCAACAATTCAGTTTTTACTAGTTAAAATGCTAATTCTTGATATCAGGAATTAGATTTGTACTAGTAACAATGGCTATTTTTGATATCAGCAATTGCATTTCCACTAGTAAAAATGTAAATTTTTGATATCAACAATTGATTTTGAATGGCAGCCTATGGTGACATTTAACTAGTGAAAATACAATTACAGATATCAACAATTTAATTCTTGATATCAAGAATTAACATTTTAACTAGTGAAAATCGAATTGTTGATATCAAGAATTACAATTGTTACTACTAGAAATCTAATTCCTGATATCAAGAATTAGCATTTTAACTAGTGAAAATTTAATCCTTGATATGAAGAATTCATATCCTGCGAATGAATAAAAATCAAAACGGCTTGCCTATTGCCATTCCCATTATATACATTGATATCAAGAATATTTTTTTTACTAGTAGAAATTTAATAACTGATATCAAGAATTAACATTTTAACTAGTAAAAACTGAATTTTTGATATCAAGAATTCATATCCTGAGAATGAATAAAAGTAAAAAAATAACAAAAAATCAAAACGGCCATAAATGGCAGCATGGAGTGCGAGTGCGCGCGATCATCACTTCCTCTTTATTACTAGTTAAACAATTACTTTTCAACCGCGGAAAGACATCTTAAAGCAGTTGTAAACAAAATGTCACGTAGCATTTCATTTACCTCAGGCAAGTCAGTGATGCCTAATTATTTAATGTAGGCTATACGTATAAATAAATATTTTATGAAACAAGTTATGACTCAGTAAATTACTATATTTCAACAACAAATAGAAAATGCATAATTTAGAAGTTCATTTAAAAACAGTTTACATGTTTGCATACAAGTTTTTAATTTAGTAGCCCAATTGAATTTAAGTTTGGGCTCTGTTGTTAATTGTAACCTTATAGTAATGTAAAAGGGCTCCCTATAGAGCAGAGCTGAGGTAGATTTTTATCCCTAAGAAATTTGTAATTATAATTGAATTTATTTAAAGAAAGAGCAATTTGTTCAGTAGTTAAATTTGATTAGATCGCTTATAATTACACAGGCCTAATAGGGACACTTTAAAATCGTGTAACCAAAATGTTTTATTACAATTGAAGACATGACCAATTTTAACGTGTATGATGGGTACAGTACCATCACACCCAGGGTACTGGTTTGAATACACACACAGAAGACCTAAAAAATTGCCTAACCACACCGGAAGTAAACAAAGCGGACCACAGTTGTTGGATACGGTCGCCATGGTAACAGTAACAACAAAACTGTAACAGTTGCAGATGGGGAAACGAGTCCAGCTCTCAACAGCCAAAAGTTAATGATTCCAGCCTTCAGTAACGCTTTTGATATCACAGTTAAAAGGAAAAATGGCATCTAGTTTACAGACGCAACATGAGACGCAAAGCGGAGTTTATACGTTCTCCAGCCGTCCGCGTGCGGTTCTCAACCGCCCCAAATACAGACAAGCCGCTCCGCTGCTGTGAGTCACGCACCGCATCTCACTTCAGCTGATAATTTTGCCAATTTGACAGTATGAACACGTTAAATATCATTGATAGGCTGATATATTTGAGATTTACCTAGATTTTTACCTTTATAACGTCCTTAAACAAATCCATGTATTTTGTCCATTATAGAGGTCCTGTAAACATCAGGTAAACATAAGGGTTCTGCTTTATTTTTTATTTGTTTATTTTCTCTCAGTTCGTTTTTTGACAGCTCTCTCTTTACATAGGCTACAAAGTTATCTGAAACCTAATAATTGTAATAATTACTAGAAAACTAAGGTTACATAAGCCTTTTTTTTTTTTTTTTGTCTTGGGCTTATACCAAATTTATCAGGGTTGGGGACTTAATGTTAATATTATTAAAGTGCATTATTTATTTATAAAAAAGATTTTTTTTTTTTAATGGATAAAAATATGCAACATGCTGATTATTTTAATCTATTTATTGTAAAAAACAAAATATTCACTGTATGCAGAAATGAAGAACAGAGCAGTTATGGAAACATCATGTATGACCGACGTGTTGTCAGAGGAAATACATACGCTCAACATATCCTACCCGTTGTGAGTATCAGTACAGATAGGTTAGATAACTCTCTTATAAGCAGATAGAGTTGTGTGTATTTGTTTAGTCTGACAGCCAAAAGCTCATTAATATTACAAACCATAACACAGTGTTTGCTCATTACTGTGATGAGAGCGCAGTTGATGCATGAATAGAAAATAAATGAATATAAATATGTTTAATAGACATCTGAGCCAGATCCAATTGAGTTCCTGAGACAGCAGGAGGCCAGAAAAAGAGCTTTGTCCAGAAAACGACTGAAGGAGCAGTTTGGCCCGAAAACACCAGAACCACTAGAGGGCAGAATGAACATAGATGTGCAGACAGGTATAATGATTTTGCACAACAAAGTGGAGTGCTGCACAGATGACATATTTTTGTAGGCCAAATTAGTTATTATTTTAGCACTTCCATTTCCATAGTCCTGAAAGTCAATGGATTTTTGAATGAATTTTGGTTAAATGCCTGAAATACAAGATCAAGATATTGTCATGTTTTATTTAACGACATAAACTGTATCAGTTATACCCTCTTTTTTAAAGCTTTTGTCTTGAAAAGGCAGTTGCTGTCAAGTTGCTAAATGAGGTTTTCTGGGACATTAAACATCATCCCACCAAACAGGAAAATCCATCCACTCAATAGTCTGCTTTTACAGCTTAGTTGTGTTTATAATCACACTCTCGCAAACTATTCTAACTCAGACTTTCAGGGAAAATGTTTTTTTTTTTTTTTTTTTTTTTTATGTTGGAAGCTTTATAGTGGCTATGTTGAAGTCATGTGATCCTGATGTAGTTTGTTTATAGCTAGCATTCGAATTCTGGAAATTGTATATAGGCTTTAAAATTCTGAAGAATATGATGAACAATCATGTAAGCATCATATACTTTTGTTCGTCACAGAGCTTACTTTCTTCAAGAATACAAAAGCCAACAGAAAAGATCCTATTGGGTTTTTGTTAAAGGAACCAGGGTGATACTAACTTCCAGGTCGGCCTGCAAAAATAAGTCATCACTGCAGCACATATCAGAGCCAAATGTGTGTGTCAATAAAATGTGGCAAAAAGCTCCTCAAAAGAACCTTGGCCTACTTTCATTGTGTAACATTTTTTATAAGCGACCTTGTATAACAACTCAACCTAACCAACTCTTCCATGCGCATAAGTGTAAATCTCAGAATGGACTTGCATCTTTCCATCTGATAATACTGTGATAAATTCAGAAATCAAGTGCTGAAATTTCTCACTGATGTGTATGTTAGAGATGTATCTGGAAGAGCTGAGCGATCACATAGAGGATGTCAGCGTGGAATGCCAAACAGACATGTTCCTGGACAAACCAGCCACTCCCCTCTTCATCCCAGCCAAAAGTGGACGAGATGCAGCCACACAGATAGAAGAGGGAGAGGTGCAGTATGGATGCTCTCGATTGGCTGTTGTTACATGCATATTTTTCCTTCTATTATCTGTCTGTTCTCGCACCCATATCTCTGCTTATCACACCTGTAGTCCTGTTGCATTTAGTAAAGTGAATCAATGAATTATACTGTATAATCAAATTAATAAAATCTGTAAATGAATCATGCCGATGACTAATTCTAAAAAAAAAGAGAGAAAAAAATGTGTATTTAAAAGGATAGTTTACCCAAAAATGTCAATTCTGTCATCATTTACTCACCCTCAAGTTGTTCCAAACCTGAATGAATTTCTTTGTTCTGCCGAACACAAAGGAAGATATTTTAAAGAAAGTTTGTAACCAGGCTGTTTTGGGGCACCATTATAGAAGCCCATTTCCGCTGCTGAATAAAAAAATGTAAAAAGTTTATTGCGACTTTTTATCTCACAATTCTGATTTTTTTTCCACAGAATTGTGAGATATAAACTCGCAATTGCGAGAAAAAAAGTCAGAATTGTGAGTTTATATCACGCAATTCTGACTTTATTTCTCTGAATTGCGAGTTTATATCTCACAATTATGACTTTTTAACTCACAATTGCGAGTTTATATCACGCAATTCTGAAAAAAAAAAAAGTCAGAATTTCGAGTTTGTATCACACAATTATGAGAAAAAAAGTCAGAATTGTGAGATAAAAAAGTCGCAATTACCTTTTTAAGTTTTTATTCAGTGGTGGAAACAGGCCTCCATTTACTATTGACTTCCATAGTAGGAAAAAAAATACTATGGGAGTCAATGGTGCCCCAGAACTGCTCTGTTTCCCACGTTCTTCAGAATATCTTCTTTTGTGTTCAGCAGAACAAAGACATTCATACAGGTTTGGAACTACATGAGGGTGAGTAAATGATGACAGAAATTTCATTTTTGGGTGACCTATCCCTTTAACGTTTCTAAATCTGCCGATCGTTTCCCAGTGGTAAGACTTGCATGTGTCTTGTCCTGCAGCTGTTTGATTTTGACGTGGAGGTCCAGCCCGTGCTGCAGGTGTTGGTGGGAAAGACAATCGAGCAGGCATTGCTGGAAGTGCTGGAGGAGGAGGAGCTGGCCAACCTGAGGGCCCAGCAGCAGGTGTTCAAGGAGATCCGTGACGCTGAGCTGGTGGAGGTGCAGAGGCTGGAGGAGAGGGAACGGCGCCTCCGTGTGGAGAAGGTGAGAATCACTAGAAACAATATCATGACAAGTTGCTCAGCAAAATAAAAAAACAGCAAGGTTTTCAGGTGATACTGCAGTTTTATTTAAGTCAAAGGTAAATACTATGGCAACAGACCACAAAACCATTTTTTTGTTTTTTTTTCTGAAAATAAAAGCACAATTTAGTGGCCGGAGGTCAAACTGGTACAAAGTTTATAGATAGGTGGTCTGAAATAGATTTAGTTTTTTAGGGTTTTAAGTTTACACTGGTGTTATACAATTAAGTAACTTGTAACTGTATATCTGTATAACTGATTAGGACTTGTCATATAATGGTCGTATATTAATCTAAAACTACCAAAATGTGTTTATTTACATATTTATTTTATAATTATTTACCATACTACCATAATATGTACTGATAACCACCATCACAATATAAACAGTAAATCAAAAAGCCATGGCTAATACTCACATATAGACAGTGCACAGGGTCAAAACACCATCTGAGTGACACATTCAAAATGATGAAATAAACATGAATATTACACAACACACCCTAATGTTACCAATAACAGCAGTAAGAAGAAACAAAAACATTTATTTAAAATATAATTATATTCGATGTGTTATGCAAAGACTTCTGGGAATGTCTTTTTATGTAAATTATATGGTTTTATTTATTTATTTTTTCAGATTCTGTAACTCATAAACACTCATTTGAAATCTTTGAATTACCTTTTAACTTTTTTTTTTTAGTTCACTTAACTGATCCTTTGGTGAGACAAATATATTTTCAAAAGTAAAAACATTCCATTGTCTCAGTTTATATTCATAATTTAAAAGTTGACAAGCCATATTTGAGGATCGATGATTGATAGCCGAGCACATGGATTTTCTGCCCAAAATACTGTAATTACCTCTTTTTGTTGATTTATATTCAGAATCTGAAAAATCATTTGAAAGACTAAATTCCAAAATTAATTTCATTCAAATGCATTTCTTGATCTTATGTTTGAGCAGAGTTCTAATAGTAATAGATCTAATATCTAATAGTTTTAATGCTTCTTGTGTTTCAGTATAATTTTAATATTGTTTCCTTAATGCAGGAGAACCGGATAAAGCAGCAGAAGGCAGCGCTGGAAAAAGAGAAGGAGACAGCAGATAAAATTGCTGCAAGAGCATTTGCTCAGCAGTATTTGTCTGACATGTTGCCCTCAGTCTATTCCAATCTGAATGATTGTGGCTACTTCTATGACCCTGTGCAGAGAGGCAAGTGTCCCAGCATGTCGATTAATCTCTGTATTAATTCATTTTAAAAGGTCTTTAATGAATGAATACATTAATTATCAGTCTACTGTCTAGTGAATGAACGATCATTATCTCTGCTCTAGATATAGAGACCGAATTCCTCCCTTGGCTGATGGAAGAAGTCACCAGTACTTTAGAACGAGGATATGTAGCAAGAACGGTGCTTGACAGTGAGTTAACAATTTTCAGGGAATCATTCCAATTGTTTTCTCAGATTACATTTTTTTTTTTTTTTTTTTATATTTTCTGCTGTCTAATACATAACATGGGATTAATCTATCAAGTCTGTTGCTGTCTAGTGCTCATTCAAGACGTCACTAACCAAAGACTTGAGGCCTTTCAGATGAAAGAATAAACTCCTTCATGCAATTTCCCATTAGAGGTAAACAGGATCAAACATTTAACACTTTCATTTGTAAAATAAAATACAATACAACACACATTATCAGTATTGAATGATTTCCATTTAAATGTCAGAAAATCAATATAAATTTTGCTGTTCAATCTGTTTAATTAATAGTTGAGGTGAAGAGTTAACCTGTTTTCATTTCAGGTCATACCAGGAAACAAGTCAAATCTGAAGGAGTTCATGCATTCTTCATAAACATCTGAATAAATTTCTTCTTATTATAAATGTATTTTTCATATATTATTTGAATAAAATTTCGAAAAATATGCCCTTGTGTTTTGAACTGCACTTCAAGAACAACACTGTAGTTGGCGCTGCGGAGTCTGAAAATACTGACCTTCACTCAAACTCTATTTCTAACCTATTATTGCTGTAATGCAGCTGTACTGTATGGAAAACTTGTGACCGACTCTCGTTAATATTTAGAGTCTATTTAAAATTTGTAGAAGTGGCATTATTGAATTATAGGAGTATTATGAACATATTAATTCTGATTAACATGTCCTCATATGCTGTAGCACAGAGGAGCTGTCGTCCAAACTTTGACCATGATGCTGTACTGTTTAACTATAAAGATATGCTGTTAATTTTTTACGACTGAATAACTTTCCAAACACCATTTTCAGCGGAATGACTGTTTCATTTTCCCGCCTATCTGTCTCGCCTGGTTCTTTGACTAAACACCGTGACTTAAACTGTTTGACGGCTCCGCTTCAGCTTTCATTCAGCTCGCCTTTATACGGCTCTATTTTAGTCCTGCTTCTGGATTGGTCAACTCCCACCTTTGACCACGCCCACTAGGTGCATCGGAGTTTCACTTCCGTCGGTGCAGCTCTGGCAACACAAATAGAAACAGGCGTGTTGATGTAAATACATCGTTAAGGAAAGACCTCTGAGTCACATCACAGTGTACTTACTTATTCAGACTTCGACCGACGTAAGTGTTTGAATGACCTAATTACTATTGTAGATCGTTCAAACATAAGAGGTTTCAGTACAAAATAAACACGACATAAAAGATGGATGTACTCAGAGACCTTGTATGGGCAAAAACTCCATCTCCATCTGACTGAACAATATAAGACTCTCTCTCTCTCTCTCTCTCTCTCTCTCTCTCTCTCTCTCTCTCTCTCTCTCTCTCTCTCTCTCTCTCCCTCTCTCTCACTTAGATGAAGTGATAACCTTTAATAATTCAACAGTTTGCAATAGTCATCTGAATGAAAGTGCTGACAGAGGTTTTTCTCATGTTAACGCAGTAAATTAGCGAGCACAGGTAAGTTACTGACTGTGAAAGAATGCCCCATCCGTTTCATATTAAGATTCTTCTGTAGTCTGTAGTTATGTAATGACTAATGGGTCTCTTTAGTGAATCACTGATCAAATTACCTGTTTATCATTCTTGAGGTTGAAGCACACACACACGTTTATTTAAGTGAAGATATACGTCGTCGTCGCCCCCCCCCCCCCTTTTTTTGTTGTCAGATTTAATTCACTTTAATTTATGTAAGTTAGGCCACACTCACACCTCTCTCTGTCAGACAAGCAAGGTCATTATTATTTTTTTAATAATAACAACAATAAACACATTGATCAAATAATAGCCTAAGACAGTCCTCAAAAGGTGTGGAGGTGGCATGAGGATCATATTCTTAGCAGAGAGCACTTGAGGAGCAGAATCATGTAGCCTAATGATTTTTTTTTTCTTCTTCTTCTTACCCAGCTGTCCGAAATAGCACATGATTAGAGTTCGTAGAGAAAATAGAGCATAGCCCATATTTTTAAATCTGAGCTCAACATCCTCAGGTTGGGTAAGGAAAACCCAGTGCACTTCGAAGTAACTGACTTGTATTCCCAGCAGTGTTGTGATATAAATCTGTGTGTGTGTGTGTGTGTGTGTGTGTGTGTGTGAGGTACAGAATGGCTGTAAAAGAATGCCTCATCATGCATATACACACACACACACACACATACACACAGTTTTTATTTTATTATTATTATAATAATTTTGTGAGTTAGAAATAGAGCAGAATCGTCTTATTTAATGTAATAACATAGCCTATTATTATTTATTTTTCTCAAATTCCTAAAACGTTTATGTTTAGATTTTCAAATTCAGATTTTTGAACTTGCTCTCAGGCAGTAATTAGCCTATAATAAAGTTCCTAGCAGAAGTGATATATATATATATATATATATATATATATATATGCTGTTTGATGTGTTGGTCCAAATGTGTTTTAAATCAGGAGTTTATTTAAACCATAGGCATATCAATATGTTAACTCAATGCTTTGTTATTAAACTTGTGATATCTTCACAAAATATTTAATTTCCTGAAAAATAACTATTTTAGAGGAGGTGATGTCAATAATATCTCCAAAAGCTCAGTTCCTCTGTCAGACTTTCACTTTACTAACAGATGAATCAATTTATTTATTTGTTTATTTTTAGGCCTATTTATTTTGTATTATTATTTTTTTTTTTTTTAACAGAGTTGGAATTAAAGTTTGCATGGAAATAACTGCCTTCGATGCAGTGAAGAAAATATTACAACCAATCAAAAGGGACGCAAAAGAGTAGGCTATGCATATTTATTGACCGTTTGACACAAATGTGAGACCTATAACCAACTACTAGCACACTATTGTACTTGAACACTGCCACACTGTTTTATTAAACACTTTATAATATTTCTGAATTTTGCACGTGCGTTAAACCGGCACCTATTTTACTTAAATGCTGTACATTGTTCTGCTTTTGCATTCATTTTTCAAGAAAACTTTTCAAATCAGTCAGCCTGCATGATGTGAAAGGTTTGAAGCCACTTGAGCAGGGCGCGTTATTGTGGGCGTCGCGCCGCAGCGTGTCTGGAACAGGAACTGGAGCCGCTGTCATTCAGCTGAGCGCACAAAGGTGAGCGCACCGTCAGCCATATTCCCACCGCCGGACTCTGTGCTCATTTCCTCGGAGGGAGGGGAATTTTCGGCCGAAGCTGGACTGAATTGACTCACCGGCTCTGGTAAGATTTGCTCCGATCGATTATCGCCTGGGTCAAAGACCACAACACAGTTAGTGCGTCTATCGTTCGTGCGTTTCTCTTTGTACTGACGCCGCCCAGTTCAAAGAGAAATCTCTACCAACAGGTGTTGCTCTGATTATCGCGGTGGGATAGCCTGTATCTTACTATACAGATGGGGCTTTTTACAAACATGAAAAGGAAAAAAAATGACATGCTTCCCATTTTTATAGGTATGACTAACGTTACCAGATGGACAAAAAAAAAAAACTCTATGCAAATTTATGTTTAGATAGTGACTAACTACGCATGGGAACTGAGAACGGTTTTCAGTTCCATTTAATACAAATATCGAAATCGGATCATTTTTAGTAGCTAACATTACGCTCGGTTCCGTTCATGCTTGTCAGACGTGAATGAATCAACCTAAATACACAACCTGAATCTTCGGCGAAACGCGGCATTGTAGCTAGTTCGAATCCCGAACGAATGACTCTTATGAGCCAGTTTAGTGAATCCGGAACATGCCTATAGCATGACAAAATGAAGCCTAATCCATCTTCCAAGTGCGTGCTTCATATGAGCCGGTTCTTTTTTAAAGAATCAAAAACACAGTGTTTTTTTTTTTTTTTTTTTTTTTAAGTGAATCAATAAATTCAGCGCGAGCCGTGAAATGATTCCCGAATAAATGACTCTCATGAACCGGATCTTTTTAGTGCATCAAAACACGAATACTAATGTAATCTGACTCGCTTAATAAACTCTTTGCTATTAATTTTGTCATGTCCGACTCAAATACACCAGAGCTGTTAGTGTTATATTGTAGAATAGAGGCTCATACGATTGTAATAAGGTTGTACAGGTTCTTATAATAAATATCCTAAATAGCCTATTTTACCGCATTTTCTGTATTTTTAATCAGGAGGCCTATTTGTATAATTAAAAGTCATTGTGTAAGCATAGCTACAGTTTAAGATGTAATGCAATTAATTTATTTTATATTTGTCTGGTCTACTTAATGTAAAATTTAAATAAAACCTCATTATAGATAGACAGCTGAGGGCAGCAAATGCGACAAAAATGTATTTGTATTTCTTTTTTAATTGTTAGTGGGGGTGTTAAAGTTGTCCCCCCTAAAGATGACCTAACTTCTGACAAATTTGCTCTAATGCAAACATATTTAAACTACCATAAATGTCCAAAACTGCGTTCTTCGGCTTTGTCTCATATATAGGCTAGGCTACATACCTACAGTGAGTTTTATTAGCTAGTTTTATATTTTATGGGAATATCTTACATATCTCGCATGATTCAGTTACCGCTATATTTAATAACCGAATATTTGACTTGATTCCCTATCAAGGGTTGGTCTTTGGGAAACAGAGACTGGAGCAAATATTTGTAGAATGGGGTGGGGACTTTAAATTGAAAGGCGGTGTTACCTCTTTGGGGTGAGGCTGTCACAATCCTGAGTTCCAGTTTTTAATCGTGATTCACATGGAGTGCGTCAGATTTTATTCTCAGCGATCTTTAAATGACAGACAGACTGTTCTTGAGTCATTCTCACTAGCGCTGCTCAAACGCGTTTCTCCTCTTTCTGCTTCAGAGGGAGGCTCCGTGGAAATACACAACACTCATTGACAGAAGAGATCTACAACAGGATTCAAAATGCCTAAACCTGTGAGTATTTACCGAGTCTTATTTTATTATTGTTAAAGTGTTTACCAGGCTCATTATGAGAGGGTTTAGCATGTTTTCAACTTCTGTTCAGTGTTTTGAATTATTATGGAGGATTTCTGGTCTGATAAAACATTTTTGTATCTTGACTTTATATTTTATTTTGAAATAGAATTAAAGTCTGATTCTTGTTTGCTCTATCTTCAAACAGTGGTTTGTAAATGTTGAAAATTCCGTTTTGTTTGTGAAAATTCTGTCAGTTCTCATGAAGTTACTTCTTAGAGGCACTTGTGTTTGTTGTAAGGCAGAGTTTATTAGGTTTGGGTCTTGTTTACGTCTGCTTTTGGCTTGTTTACCCTCAACAAAATTGTAGTAGCCTATGTGGGACTTATGTAGTTAAAATGTATTTGTTTTAAACAAACACAGTATTGAATTTTATCTGTGTTTGCTTATAAACCCGCTTAAAATAGCAAGTGCAGCATGTTGTCAGTTTGTTTAAGATGGTAACAGGGTTGTCAGGAAGAGTACAGAGGAAATGACATCATGATGCTTTCCTCAGAGCTTCTCATTCATCCTTGGCCCTCAGCACTGCCTGCTGAATTGCTGAATACAGAGGCTTGTTCTTGCTGCCATGGTCGGTTTGGATGGAAGTGGTGGATTTGAGTTCAAAAGAGTCATTTTTTTTCAAGATTTTTCAGTCATTTAGATGCTTTTAAATCAAGCAATAAAGTAAAAATGATCAGATTAAATTGTATAATTTTGTAAGTATTTTTTTTTTTTTTTTTTTTTAGTTTCTAGAACTCCCATATGAAGATATTTTAAGAGTTTCTGTCTTCTGTCTTAATATTTCCCCTCCTGTTTCATAGCATGTTTCAGGTGTGTCTATAATCAGCACTTTCAGCAGCTGAGGGTGTTTCCTCTCAAATCTTTGTTATCGTTTGTTCTGCTGAATAATTGATAACTAGACAATGCCTGTTACGCCCTTTGGTGATGTAGCACAAAAGCTCATTGTGCTGTAATCAATCCTCATGTGCTCTCGGGCTTTAGCTCAAACCAGCTCAATGAAAGACTAACAGTACCATCCAAATAGGAACTTTAGGCAAAAGGCAGTTCTGAGCAAAGAGAAGTTCATGTAACTCAAGACATGCAACAGAAGTGTCATTAAGTGTTTGCCACTACTTTTATCACAGTACCATTTCAACATGGGCTCCTTGTGCCTCTGCCTACTGTATGTTTTGCAAAAATCCCCAAAAATGCATAGAATTTGCATACAACTCACTGCAGTTGCCAGCTGAAATAAACACTAGTGGCATAAAACACCAACACCTTCTAATCCTTTTCACACAAATGATGATTACCAGGGGTAGATTATTGATGAATAAAAACTAATTTTCTCACAGTTCCTTGTCTATAATATGATCTCAGAACACTTTAGCCATAGTGCGTGATTTGTAAACTAAAACATTTTGGGATTTGCACCATACAACCAGCTCCATATGTATAGCTTTATGTAGTAAATTTGCTTGTTACCTCACCCGGTACAGCATTGCACTTGAAGTGTGCTCGGGTGTGAGTCCTGATTTTAAAAAAAGCTCAACGACTTGTAAAAGCAAGAAAAAGTGACATGGTTGCTTAGCAAATGCATTTTTCTGTCACATTTTCTTTTGTTAACACTTTCCTTATATTTTGCGTTTTAGGTTTCAGCATAAGTCGTTCATTATTTGCGCAATAGGGCATTAACTGTTTAGCGCCACTCACTAGACATTTAATTTCCAAACTGCCACGATTCACAACCAAACATTGCCAGATTCACTTTTCAGTTTTCAGACAAGACACTGAAGACACCACATTGCCACTCGCTGGACATTTCACTTGGAAAGTGTTGTGAAATGTGCAAGAAGCAGCAAAATATAATTTTACAGAAATATCGCCAGAGGCGTGTTTGGTTTTTTTCCAATTTGCTGGGGTTGCAACATTTGCAGATGATAAATATAGGTTTTGAATAATTAGAATAATGGTTTCTTGGCTGTTGTTTTGGCCCAGCTACCATATAATTCAGGAGACATTTAAAATAAAGGAATGGTTAGTAGATTTAGCAAAGAATCTTCCTTTAAAGTGCTGTAAAAATCTCCAATTTAGATTTGGTCAGTAGCTGACTGTGTATGTTGTCTGTAGATCAACAGTAAATGCATGTCTGTGATGTTATATTTTTATATAACCAAACAGTTTTTAGTAGTCAGTCAGAATTTTAACCGCCTTGTAAATGTAGATTATTTGGTTTGGTGACGTTTCTTGCCTGATGATGCTAATGCTGTGCTCGATTTCGCCATGCAGTATACTGCAGCCGAAAAAGTTTGTCGGTCAGCTAAAACCTTTTGGAGAGCAATGCAGAGAAATGGTGAGACTCTATTAAAATGCAGCCTGATGCAGTAGGTGGACCACTGAGAGGATGTTTCTGAAAGAGACCCTTTGTTTTGCAGGGTAAATGGATACCCCTCCGTCTCCCCCTCTTTTGGCGAGTTGGATGCCAGTCTTTAAGCTGAACTCTTCACCACTAGATTTCAGATGTACACAGCAGGCCTATGATTCTTTTTTTATTGTCAGTCGAGGGTCTATATCAAGTTATTTATGAATTATGAATTGTGAGTTTACTATCACAGCGCTGTTTTCAGGACAGGTCCCAGCAGTCCTCTTTAAGCCTGGTACAGGAAGTTCTTTCCATATAACAATGCTTGTGGTGTTGATTGATTATTCACTGACTGCTCATAGTCATTCTCTATAAAGGTTTAAGTTGAGTAGGGATATATATATATATATATGTGTGTATGTATAATTTTTTTTTTTTTTTGTTCCGTTTAGCACATGCGTTAATCTAAAGCAAGGAAATGATAACAAAAAAGCAATGAATCAAAGTTAGAACAGAAGTAATGCTTCCATAGCATATGTCCAGAAGTACCAGAGCAGTGGATTTAGCTGTTCTGGTGACGGTTGTGAGTTTGTTTTTTTCCACTGAGATGTACTGAGTGTCTGTGGAAGTTTTGGGAAAGTGAAAACACTGTGGTGGTATTATCATCTCAGTATTTGTGTACAGTATTTGCTCTGAAATGGCTTAAGATGTTTGTTTGTTTTTTCTTTTACACACAGAAACAGTCATTTCAACCAAACCGTTATTGTTATATAATATAATACAAGAAGCAGTGATATTTTAGTATCATTGTTTTATATATTTGTTCATTTTAATTTTGTTTAAAGCTTTAGTAGTTATGTGTTTTCATCATTTTTTATTATGTTTATTTATATATTTATTTATTATTATTTTATTTTTTTTAATTTAGTTTTAATTTTGTAGTACTTTTTAAAGAAGAAACATTATTAATAAAAGTACCAGCCTCCCATTTCAAATTTCATGTACAAAGGCAACTAACTGTGAAATAATTTTACCTTTTTAAATAATTGTTCTATATTATGTACATTATTATAACAGCAATTACTGTATTTTAAATTGTTTTAATTCTTTTTTTATTAATGAAAAATTATTTTATTTTTAAAATATTAATACGCAAAGTTCACCATATGACACTTTTCTCCTTTTATATTCCATGGAAGAAAGTAAATACTAGTGTTTTTCAGTGGATTTTTTATTCAATGTGGACTGGTGCTTAGAAGCTTAAAAAAATGACACAAAATCACCACTGAATTATCATAAAAGCAGTCTGTATGACTTTAATATTATATATATATTGGAAAACATGACAAGTAGCCTACATTCTGTACACAACCCTTTTTGTGTTCCATGGAAATCAGAAAGTCATACAGCGTGAAACAAATTGAGTGCGAGTAAATGATGACGTAATTGTCGTTTTGATATGAACTATTCCTTTATGTTTGTATTGCTGGAAAGGGTTATTTTTGTATTGCTTTGGTCTGAAGACTTGTGTGAGTTTCTGTTTGCATGGTTATGACATTTCATAGTGGAGCAATTGCTTTAAAGCAGTTACATAATTAGAAATGGTTATTCTTTCTTACCAGACAACACACTCATTGCTCACACCCAGTATGGTGTGTCTGTGATTCTCCACCAGAAGTCTCTTCACTTATTTTTGTTCAGCTGCCATCATTGCTAACAGTTAACACAGTAGTCACATGAATATGGATCATTGCATCAGATGTTCATTTTATGATTGTACTTTACGATCTCAACAATGGTAATTCTTGTCCATTGGAAACTCCTCTTAGACTGCTGTCTTCTTTTCCTGGATGAGAACTAAAATTAATGCTTTCATCTAGAAAAGTTTCATCTTTTTTTTTCAGTTGGCTCTCACAAATGATCCCTTGTTCCTTGGTTCTGTGAGTTTGTTGTCTGTGCATTGTGAGGAAACGCCTCTGTTTCGTATGTCTTGGGAAAGTGCTCTAAAATGACTCTTTGTTGTCCCATAAAATGGTACAAATTTGATTGTAGAGCTGTTTCAGCCTTTTTCTTGTTGACTTAGTCCTGTCAAACATTAACAGTAGAATAGATTGGCATTTCCCCTTTACAAATAGTGGCTGAGGCACATTGTTCTGTGAAGCCACTCCTGCTGTTTTCCCAGTTTCTTTCAAGCCACGTCTGCCTCAAGAACGATAGTCTGGGTCATCAGCTTGCTACACAATCAGACTAAAGTTATCAACATAGATTGTTACTGTCTTCAGTGTTTTTTTTTGTTTTTGTTTTGTTTTGCTAGGATGCTTGTGATTTGTCTCATTGCAGATTTGTTTTATTACCTTTGCCTCTGAAATTGCTTCTATAAAATGAAAACTGTAAAATCTAAAGTTGTAACCATCTTTTAATAGATGACCATTTTCTTCTCAACTGTTTTTGTATTTGACAACACAAATATAAACAGTGATAGCTAATGTAATTTTTCTCTCTCTTTTTAGGTAAATGTTCGTGTCACTACGGTGGATGCGGAGCTGGAGTTTGCCGTTCAGCCCAGCACAACTGGCAAGCAGCTATTTGACCAGGTCTGCAACTAAACATATAGACAAACAATAGATTAATTAACATTGGTTAGGATCATGTGCAACCAATCATGTCTTAAGATTATGTCTTAGCTTAAACTCTGCTGTTTTCTGCCATTTCCCTTAAATTCTATTTATTATTACATGCAAAAAAAAGACAAAACTAACTTAAAATATGAACATAAACCTTAACTTAAAGGTTTCAATATTCAATAAGAGGATTTTTTTTTTTCAAAAGAGCACAGTTGATGAGATATGCACCCCCATTCTGATGTGCAATGAGATGTATGCACAAAAATGCAGACTTGTTTGCAAATTCTGTTCACATTTACTATTCACTTTACCTAAAGGGGTTCCAGGGAATGGGTTCCAAGAAAAAGAGATAACTGATTTGACTCAATTCTTAGCAGTTGTGGTTGTGTAACAGACAGTGTATACCTGACAACTGCAATCAATTATTTTAATCCCTCAATGACAGCTTCTTATTCTCTTCCGACAATTCCTTGATCTAAAACAAATCCATGTCCCTCAGCTGAAGCAGAGAGGAAAAAGATTGTAAACAGTTATTCAGAGAAATGTTAAAAGGTAAATCAAGAATACAAAAGAGAAATTTACATTTGTTTTCTTAGTCAAATACTTTTTGCTCAAGAAAAAACAGGAGTGCAAAGTGTATGTTAAGCACAAAAAAAGAGCAGTAGGAAATTTTTTTTAAATCTAAACTTATATTGGATTATTTGAATATAAAATGTATCAAAAAAATTAAATAATTGTTACAGTTTTTTAAATAAAATTTGTATTTTTAAATGATAATTTTATATATATAAATATAGATGATAATTATTTTAAATAATAGTAACAGTGAAGGATGTCACAGAACAAACTCAGACTTCACTGGGCATCCGTCAGTAGCACCGATGCCTATGACCTAATTTAATTACCGGCTTGGTAACATGGGATAATCCCCTGCAAATAGAAGGCCCAGAACACCACAAAAACCTCACAGGAAGGGTTTTTCTTCTTTAAAAGAGCATATCCCTTGACGTATGACTCACTGACCATTTCACTGATGTGCTCATTGACTGCCACGACTGTGGAAACAGTGAATAAGTGCCGTCCCTCTATGATCGCACTCTAGTTTTCCCATTCATAACAGAACCAACAGATGAAGCAGTCTCCACTTCAGAGTAAGTGCTATGAGCCAGTCATGAACTGTGGATGGCACACAGCATAGATCTAACAACATAGTTCTTAGCAGGGTGTTTAATTTAAATAAAGCTTATGTTACCTAACTTCAGTCTTGGAAATTGGTGCCATGACCCGTGTCTGGTTAACTCCTGTATTTCTTCTCATTGGGTTGAAGCACACCTATTTTTAAAGCCGGTTATTACTGGTTTTTTGAGGGGAAAAAAAAAGTTTAAATGAATTCTAAGTATTACTCTACTTAGGTTAAATCCACTTTTTCGAATAGCTTTGTCAGTGAGCTTAGAGATGCTTATGACCTGTTGAGCTGGTTTACAGCATTTGTTACATCCTTGTCACCAGCTTTTTGGGATTTTTTTTTTGTTTGTTTGTTTGTTTTTGTTTTTTTCCTGGGATGTGATATGATTGTGAATGGTTATAAAAGGGAATCGAAGTTCAATAGAAGATCTGATTGGTTGAATAAAAATATTGTTGATCTGTAAAACATTTTTCATGAGATGGTTTCTGTTTAGACCATAATTTTCCCTCTAACTGAAGTTTTCTTCAGCTGCATTCACACAGAAGAAATAAATACTGTTGTCAGTCCTGTTTGGAGTGCTAAATACAGTTTGGTTGGTTACTAGTGTGACAAGCTCATTTTATAACTGACAGGGCTCCCGTAAATTTTCAGGACAACTAGGCCTATAATTTAAAAGCAGGTTTGTTTGTGTGCTTTATGAACGGAATCACGCTTAGAAACTAATTGTCGGTCATGTCATTGACACACATGCGTGCACATTCTTTGGGGGTAATTCTTTGCTGCCAATCACTATCAAATTCTGGAAAACTGTATTTGCGTTGGTGAAAGAAAGTCCCAGGACGTCTGAGAAAATGAAACCTATTAGTAAATTTGCACTTAACATTTCCTGCAGCGCAGTTTTTGTGTTTTGGAATGTTACAGATGACACACGTCCTGTATATTTATTTTATTTAGGTGGTTATGCATACTGAATATGTGACACTTACTAGATCAATACTAGGTCAGCACTTGTTTTATTTTATACATTTTACGGAGTATCACGTAAAGAGGACAGGAACACCATAGCTCAGTGTGTTAGCTAACTGTTAGCTTAAAATAAAAAAATAAAAATTACTGACATTTGAACAGTGGTGCAAATGTTGAAAATTCAATAATTTTGCATTCTCTGGGGGTGTTGATCTAAACTCCTGTTGAACCAGCAGGTAACTGCACTGCATGAGAACTGCAACATTTACCAAAACAGTAATAAATACCATCTTGCACAAAGCATCTGGGAAATTGTGTACGTGCATGTATACCCATTGAAATCTAAAGTTTTCCCTTCAGGGCACCTGGTGCTCATCACTCTCCACTCCTGCGAAAACCAATGCGTGTGAATGAGCTAATGACTTGCAGTACTTTGTGATTGGAAGAAGGCCAATCAGTATATTATATATATATATATCAGTATATTCTTTAAATATGGCCTTTATTCTGTTTTCATGGAAATGTAACCCTGTGCTCTGTGGGATTTCAAAGCACTGAGTATACAACAGTCGCAAAGCAGCCAGCAACAGCTTAATAATTCATTCATCTGTTTATTGTGTGCTAAAAGGTGTCATTTTTTTTGCTGACAGGTGGTGAAGACCATCGGGTTACGTGAAATATGGTACTTCGGACTGCAGTATATGGACAGCAAAGGCTACCTTACATGGCTGAAACTTGATAAAAAGGTAATTGTTTATTTAGCACAGCAATGATATTCTGATTTTCTCTGCAGATTGTGTTTTAATAGATTTTAGTCAGGGTTTTCACTTTCTATCCTAACTACAGTCAACTACTTCATAAATACATTTGAGTAAGTATTTGACATTTTTGATGACATTTAGATTCTCAAGCATACATGCTTTTCACCCGTTGGACTGTGACACAGTCAGTAGGTTGAACATTTCAATTATGTGTTTCCTCGTTGTTGTCTTTGTACAGCTGATACAATATACTTCAGAGGAAACCGGATTTCCTCATACATGGAAATGAATAACTTTTTGTGAAATTGAATTACATTTTTTCCCCAATTGTGATTTTTGTAGTTTGGTTGTTTTATTAATTATTACAAACATGAGCAACACTGCTTGGTCCTTTAATATAAATTGTAAAATGAATATCAGGAATGAACCATTAAGAATTATTATGAACTTTATCATCATGCGGACTAATTTGAATTACTAATTGATATTGTTTACAACATGAAGAAGAGGATACATTTACATCCACATGGTAATAAATCTACACACAAAACCCAAAACTGAACCCAAACCCTCATTGTTAGTCAAATTTACTGAATACAAGATTTGTCATTTTTTGTAATAAATATGCACCAGTGCATGCAGTGAGAAATCTTAGATCAGTACCACAAACATTTATGAATGTAGAACTTGAATTGTATGTAATAAATTGATATGTGATTTAAGTTGCATTTAATGTGAATATGATTTTTACTAACTAGCTATGGCCAGAACTAAACTGTATGTGTCCTAGAGGGACTGTTATTTTAAAAAGGTGTGAAATATTTAATGCAGCTCATAACTGATATTTTAACCCACCATAAATCAGGAGCAGTCAAAGAAAAAAGGAGATTTTCAGGAAAAGAAACTTGTTTGGTTTCATTCCACTTGTAAACACTTCACAGATCAGAGCTTGAAATGAAGAGACTTGTTTAACCCTGAAACTCCCATATTTGACAAAACTGATTGGTTTGGTGTTTATGGCTGAATGCACAGTTACTTAAAATAAAAACAACCCTGCTGCACGATTAAGCGAAATCATTTGGAATTGCAATATGGCTTAGTGCAAATATCAAATCGCAAAAGCTGTTATGTAATTAAATTAATGTATATGCTGCATGTTTCAGAGAGAAGCACAGCACTGTGTTCATTTACACGTGAGCAGATCACAGTCTGAGGTTTTCAGTGTCTCAGAAAGGCTCAGCTGGGAGAATGCAACATGCGCCAACCGTCTTCCCAAAATTGGAATAAGAAGCTCTTATGAACCAGATGTTGTCAACTAAAGAGAAGCAGCGTGTCTATACTAGACACGACAATAGTTGCTGCGCCGCAACAGTTAAAGTGTGTCTACACTGGACACAACAAAGTCACTATTGAAAATCATTTGAACTTTGAGTCAGCATGTCTTAAATAGAACGCAACAGCAGTTTACTGTCGGGGATTTGTCGCACCGCACCACATCCAGTGTAGACGGCGTCACTGATTATAATGGGTTCAATTGTATTTTGTCGCGCCATGCCACTCGCGTCCGGTGTAGAGTAAGGACTCTCTGTGGTTTTGCCCCAGAGTAAAAGTTGGCTAGTTTTAATGTTTGAAAATGAATTAAGTCATAAATATTCATATTTTAATTCCAGAGTTTTATTTTAATAAATAAATTATTGTATTATTTTAAAGAGAATTATTACAAAGTTGAATATCCGTTACAAATGGAGTTCAATAGAACTTGTGACCATTGTTAAATAACAATGGTTTTGGGAAATGCACCCCAGATTATTAGAAGACAAAAACTGACTGGTGAATAAATAAAAACATTTATTTATATAATATATATCCTTGGCTGTGGCCTAAATGTGCTAAAACATATTCATGAGTAGTCGGCAAAAGCTCTGAATGAAATCTTCTCACACTTTTTTTTTTTTTTTTTTTTGCAGGTCTCCTCTCAAGATGTGAAGAAGGAGAACCCTCTCCAGTTTAAATTCCGTGCCAAGTTCTTCCCAGAAGATGTGGCGGATGAGTTGATCCAGGATATCACTCAGAAACTGTTCTTCATGCAAGTGAAAGACTCCATTCTGAGTGACGATATCTACTGTCCTCCAGAGACTGCAGTGCTTCTGGCCTCCTATTCAGTGCAGGCCAAATTTGGTGATTTCAGCAAGGAAGTGCACAGGCCTGGATACCTAACCTCTGATCGCCTCCTGCCCCAACGGTGAGTCACACGGGACTGGCTTAACTGGGCCATGTGCTCCTGGAAGTATAGGATTTGAATTCTGCCATCATTGCTCATCGGAATTTGGTTTTGGATAACAGTTAAAGGTTTAGAAACTTTGTAAATGAATCTTTGTCCCTCCTGTTGTCTGACTGCAGGGTTCTAGACCAGCACAAGTTGTCACGGGACCAGTGGGAGGAGAGGATTCAGGTGTGGCATGAGGAGCATCGTGGAATGCTCAAGTAGGTTGACGCACTCTCAAAACTTGTTGTTGTTGTAGTATCTTTATGGTTATCGTTCTTGGTGTGAATGGGCCTCAATGCTAAATGTAGAATTGCTAAATGTTAAAATGTCAGTTGATTGTAGAAATAAGAAACTAACACTTCTGTCAGTTGGTCAGTCAAGCACATTTATTGATTGATGCCTAATAATTGACTTGCTTGATGTATCAGTCTATAATAGGCCCTGGTGGTTTGACACATACAGTATACCATGCAATTATAAATGTCACTTGGCAAGTCCAATGTAAACTGTAGGTTGTTTATGGTTGCTAAAGTCTCAACTTTCCATATTAACATAGAATTAAACTGAAGTGCAGTCACAGGTGTGCCTATATCAGCTGTTTAATGTCTAATTTTATCTTTTGATTTCTATTCAGATTTCATATAAAAAGGAAATAATCATTTTGGGGTTATTTTAGTATTATTTATATACTTTTTCAGCATTCGTTAATATTTTGAAATATATATATTTTTTATTCAGTTTTCATTTTAGTTTAAGTTGTATTTATTATTGATTCATTTAATTATTTATTCATTTGTGTATGTAT
The DNA here is from genome assembly GCA_036784905.1 of Acrossocheilus fasciatus. Taxonomy (NCBI): domain Eukaryota; kingdom Metazoa; phylum Chordata; class Actinopteri; order Cypriniformes; family Cyprinidae; genus Acrossocheilus; species Acrossocheilus fasciatus. The sequence goes on along the minus strand of CM071957.1, from coordinate 9,858,886 downwards.
TTATTTAACTTGTATTATACTTTTAGTAATTTAAGTGCTTCAACTAAAATTTATTTCAGTTAGTTTTACAACTAATTTATTTTGGACAACAGTTTTTATTAAGTTGTTAAATCTAATATTTATATTTTATTTCATTTTTATTTAAATTTTCTAAAAAAAAAAAGAATAGCTTTAGTGTTAGTTTATACTAAATTATGTGAAATTAAGTGCCTTTAGTATTTAATTTACTGGATTGTCATTCTAATCTATACCATATGATTATGTTTTATATATATATATGTGTAAAACCCTAGTTATGACTACGTTGTGATATACTATTATTACCATAAAATAACATGTATACTATGCTAAAAGATTTTGGTCACATCATCCACCAGCGTATTAGAACTGAAAGTGATCATTCTGTTTTATTCCCTGTTCTTAGAGAGGACGCAATGCTCGAGTACCTGAAGATTGCTCAGGATCTGGAAATGTATGGGGTGAACTATTTTGACATCAAGAACAAGAAGGGAACCGAGCTGAGGCTGGGTGTGGATGCCCTGGGCCTAAATATCTATGAGAAAGACGACAAGTGAGTTCAGCCTTTCCCTACATTCATTTGACATTATTCACATCTCAAGTGCTATTTCAACTCCAACATGTTTTTCTCTTCTTTTAAATGCAATTTAAATTCTCTCCCTTTACATTGTGGCAGTACTATGGCAAAATAATGGCATAAGATGGTAATGCTAATATTTACTGCATGATTACCATAATACCATGGCAATTTTGTGGTATGCCAAGCTAATTGGTAATACCGTTAGCCTGCCATCCATCATCTCTTAATTTACTTTCTTAATTTTTTAAATTCAAGATACATATTTTTTTTTTTTCCAAATGACATGTTGTGATTTAGTTTGTGTTGAGGACATTGTTCATAGAATGGTGCTCGTCTTTCCACAAACAGAGATCTGTGTGTGTGTGTGTGTGTGTGTGTGTGTGTGTGTGTGTGTGTAAGTGCAGTGGCGACTAATGGCTTTTTCCCCACAATGCCCTCTATTTTAACCATAGCAACAAAGACTGGTTTTTCAAGCTATGCAGTCCTTGAAAACGTTGGGCAAGGATTGTGTATGTGACTGAGAGAAGGCTTCGCAAGTACACACATGTAAAGATAAGAAAACCATGTTGCACAACAACCCGTGAAATAGTTCACATTCGTTGGATCTTTGTTTGTGTTGTTGCGTTAGCTGTGCTCTTTCAGCTTCAAGGTATCTGCTGAGTGGCCCATATCCTTCACATTTGTTTCAGATGAGCTGTCTTAACTGACAACTTGAGTCTCCAAAAGCATGTAGTCATAGTTTAACCCTAACACTATGAGAAGTGATGGAAAATGTAATGTAGTCAATGCTAAAATTTCTTTTTCCATTTATCCCATCAAATCAATGTTAGAACAGTAAATACTTGGAGGAACAAACAAGCTTCTATTAGAATTCTAATCTTAAAAAAAAAAAAATTACATTGCATTGTTGTTATTATTAGATAACACTTTATTTTGCAGTGTCCTTGTTACACATTTTACATTTACTTTCTATAATAATAACAGTAAATTATGCATAATTACAAGCAACTAACCACAAACCAGACCTAATCCTATAGTAAGTACATGTTGTTAATTACTATTACTCAGTACTTATTTGTGTAATTGCAGTATAACAAGGACACCTTTAAATAAATCTATAATTGTTTAATAATAGAAAATGTATTTTTATTTTAATACAATCTAGCTTTTTCCTTAATCTATTAAAATATTGTATGCCTTCATGAGGAAAAACTAAGCAAGGACGTTTTAGCAGCTCTATTCCACCTAGACCAAGTCACACAACAAACTTTCTGGAGCTCTATTCCCATCAGAGCCAATCAAAGCCTAGTGAGAGACGTTTTATAGAGCAAATGTACAATCATAGCACTACGAGGACAAAAACCATGGCCTAGGTAGGATAGGAAAAATGAAACGGTGAAGAGTTGTGTTGTATTCTATACATCTTTATTATCAACCATGATTGTCTTTGACCACACCAGCGACACCAAACACAGATGAAAACCATCATGCTAAATCGCATAGCCTTTTGATTAATAAATCTTCTTTTTATATACTGCCATACCCTGTAAATGTACCATAAATCCACCAAAAGGCCATGGTTGCAAATATAAAACATTAAAATGTGGACTCTCAATGGAAAAGGATTTTCAGTTACTACTATTAATAGTAGTAGTGGTCGTACATTAAACTACAATATTTGCTTCAATTGTTTAAATGGTATAACTTTACAAGAAGATCACATTAGTTAAACTAACAATGAAAAATACTTCTAAAGCATTTATTAATCTTAGTTAATGTCGGTTTCAACATTTACTAATACATCAGTCAAATCAAAAGTTGTATCTGTGGACATTATTTAATGGAAATTTTAACAAAGAAGTTCATTGTTAATGCAATAACTAATGTTATCTAATGTGACCTTATTGTAAAGTGTTACTGTTAAAATATGGTTACCATTATGAATGTTGTTTTTTTTTTTTTAGATTATGTAATGAAAAAAACAACAACAATTGAATGACTTACAAGTGCAGGATGTTACATACCATTTTTATTATCATCATTATTTATTTTAACCATTTATGTCATTGGTTTTAGGGAAGGTTTGCGGTGTGTCATGCGAGGTGGGCCGCGGTAGCTTTGTGTTCTCGTAGCTACGCATAGAGACGGTGTGACATGCACACTAGAAGGTGTAGTTGTAACGCCACTCCCATGAGCTCCACAAAGAGATCACACGGCACACTCCTCACTGCGCTGATGTCACCCGCTCACGTTAATCACAGGCCCGTCCTTGTCTTCACATTCCTCGAGTGTCCCAGCGTTGGACCGTCATGCCTGTGCTGCAACATTCTCACTGCATTACAAACTCATCTCAGTGCTAATATTCAGATTTTTGCTTGATCAGCAATCAGAGGTCTGATCGTTGTCATCCGTGTTTTTAAAATAGGGATTTCATGTTTCATCCACCCTACAGTGTTTGTTTTGCATGACTGTATGTTTGGAATGAATATAGAACACCTCTCATGATTTCATCATTGCCTTTACAGACTCACTCCGAAAATTGGATTCCCCTGGAGCGAAATAAGAAACATTTCCTTCAACGATAAGAAGTTTGCCATCAAGCCTATAGATAAAAAAGCTCCAGTAAGTGAAACTATGATTGCAACACGAGCCGCCTTCATACCTCACAGTCCCACCTGAAACTGAAAAACTGCCTCGACAAGAATAAAACTTGTTTTATTCCACTCTAATATACACTCATTTAATGTCGCACTAATGTTAGAACATCTAGGATTACATTTTGGACACAACACCTAGTTTAAACAGAGGTTTAGGATTAAAAGTGTTGTGGTGAAAAATGAGTAAGAAACATTTCATTGGCTGCATCATTTGTAATTAAATTTGGGACACTAATAACCTTTTGTAAAACGTTTATGTGCAAAGCACAAGATGCTCTTTTAAAAATTATGCTAGGTAACATAATTAGCAGGTTTTACACAAGGGGCTCATACCAAGTATTTATTTATTTATTCAACTCTAAAAGAGTTATTTTATGGTGATTAATTTATAATAAATAAATAAAAATTCTAAACAGCTTCTTAAATTGTTGGTCTCATACTTTTGGACCACACTGTTAATGTGTTGTTATTGGTAATTAAAACTAAATTGATTAAATTATTGTTGTTAATTGAAATAAACATAAACTATTAAATGAAAAATTTAAAAAAAGAAAATTAGAAATATTTGTTAAATGAATTAATACATGAATGAAATTTCTAAAATTAAAATTAAGATAATTTTAAAGGTAGAAAATGTTAAAATATTAAAAACTAATAAAAAAAAATTAGCTTTAACGAACATTAAAACTAAGAAAATATATAAATAAAAGCTGATTTGAAAATATTAAACCCTCATATTGTGTTTCCAGTCAAAAATGTCCGGCCTACAAATAAATAATGTAAATTTCTTACTATGCAATATTATTACCAAATATGTATTTAGTCTCTCTTTATTAACTTTTCTTTCAATTAGAAAATGCATTAGTATTTCTTTTTGGAACTGATGACAAAATATGTGCTAACTGAAAGAAAACAAATTGATGTTGAATCCAAGATTTGGTGATCTTTTTTTTAAAAAAAAAGGCTGGCCAATTTTGACAGGGAACAACAAATTAGATTAAGGATTTTCAGCATGATACTATTTAAAATATTTGAGTGTATAAATAATACTGGAACAACACTGCAAGGTGACACTCAAAAAGACTCGTGAGATGCTTTCTAGGGATGCTTCAGCTTTGCTTTGACACACGAAACACTAAATCACTGTAACGTCTGCTGTTTCACAATTAAGAGTCATTAGTTTTAGCAGGGCTGTTTTGGCTGATAAACACCAGCAGTCAGTCTCCTCTGACAGGCTGGCCTTCATTGAGCGTTATCTCTGAGCGTCAGAGCCAGTTGCTCAGAACAACAGCTTTCTGTAGGTTTTACATTTACATTATCACAGGACTTTATTAAATAAATTCACAGTTAGTAATCTGATCAAAGATCCATAAATTGGCTGATTTATAACCCCTGTATTTACATCTGGTTTCTTCCTTCTTAACCCTGCAGGATTTTGTGTTCTATGCCCCGCGGTTGCGCATTAATAAACGTATCCTACAGCTGTGCATGGGGAACCATGAGCTTTACATGCGCCGCAGGAAGCCGGACACCATCGAGGTGCAGCAGATGAAAGCACAGGCTCGAGAGGAGAAACAACACAAACAGATGGAGAGGTGAGGATGAATCTCCATGGTGATGTGAGGAGTGATGCTGTCTAATCGGCAGATGCTGCAGTATATAAAAGAGACCATATTCTGCACTTGTGTAGCATCTTATTTCATAACTGGAAACTTTGGCTTGGCAAAGCCTGGTATAAATTTGTAATTTGTTTTTTTTGTTTGTTTGACCATATTCTTAGCATCTTATTTCATAAAAAAATTCATTCATACCAGGCTTTGCCAAGCCAAAGTTTCTATGAAATAAGATGCTAAGTGTGGAATATGGTCAAATAAACAAAACAAAACAAAAAACATAAAAATAAAATAAAACAAAACATTTAATTCGTACCAGGCTTTGCCAACCCAAAGTTTCTGTTTTAGTTTTGTTTTGTTTTGTTTTGTTTTGTTTTTAGTGTTTTGTTTGTTTGACCGTATTCTACACTTATTTTATTTTGTTTTTGTTTTTGTTTTTTGTTCTGTTTTGTTTGTTTGACCATATTCTACACCATATTTTACACTTGGCATCTTAAATCACAGAAACTTTGGCTTGGCAAAGCCTGGTATGAATTGAATTTGTTTTATTTCTAATATTTATTTTATTTTGATCTTTTTGTTTTGTTTTGTTCATTTGTTTTGACTATATTTTACACTTTTATTTTATCTTTGTCTGTCTTTTATTTATTTTTTTCTTTTAATTTTTAATTATTTTTTTTCTGTTTTGTTTGTTTGACCGTATTTAACACCATATTCTACACTTAGCATCTTATTTCACAGAAGCTTTAGCTTGGCAAATACTGGTATGAATTTATTTTAGTTCATTTTTGTAGCACTTTTTTTTTTTTTAAGTTTTTTTTGCCATTGGTCAACTCCAGTTGCTTTGTTGCTGCGAATTACTTTCCAAGTATATATAAATTATCTCTGTTGTGATTGACTGATCAAAGTTCATGTTGCTGCCGATCAGGGTGGGCCAAGATGCTGAATGCCGAATAGACGTTGATATGTAAACGAGTGGTCGTATGTCAATCTACTCATGGTTGTAACATCATGAAACCATGAAGATTTCTGAACAAGCTGTTTTTGCAGCTGGTCAATGAACTATGACCACCTTGGGAAGGGCAGTGTGTGTGTGTGTGTGTGTGTGTGTGTGCGCGGGTATAGAGCGGCGTCCTGAGCACACGTCACTATACTTCTCTTTGGTTATGTCTTATCTGCAGAGCTCAGCTGGAGAGTGAGAAGAAGAGGCGAGAGGCGATAGAGAGAGAGAAGGAGCAGATGGAGAGGGAGAAACAGGAGCTGATGATGCGACTCTACCAGTTTGAGGAGAAGACCAAAAAAGCGGAAAAAGGTAAGACACCAGGATCCAGCGTGATCCATATCTTAAGAGAATTTTTTTTTTTTTTTAATTTAAACAAGATAATTGTATTTATTGACTGCATTCACATAAGCAAATAAAACAATCAACGTTTTGACTGAGGAAAATGTGAAGCTTTATCTGATTTTATTTCAGAAAAGACATGTAATTTTAACTGTCAGTATTTAGTTTTATTAAACAACACAATATGGATTATAGTTTTTAAAATCTAACAATCATTGTGACTGTTGTTTTGCTTGTTGTTGTGCTGCGAGTCCGTATGGAAAATTTGACTCATAATTAGAGACGTCAAGCCAAATACAGTCACTTTGGTCTTTTGAGTTTATGTAACCTTTTAGCTTGTTATTCTATAAAGCGGAGACATTATACTTTGATCATGACTGTGCTCCAGCTGACAATACCATTGACTGGCAATACAAACACAAGATGGTGTCATACTGCACCTGTTACTCTGTTTCTGCTGTTTGCATGTCATATTTCTTTTGTGTTTGCCACAAAGCTTTCCTTTCTGATATTCAGTGTAAGACTACATTATTAGACAAGGAATTTTTCATTCAGAAATTAGTAATATGTACAAACAGTAATCTGTGTTGTTATTCTGGATTAAATAATTTCACTGAATTTTGTGGCCATGCATGCTAAAACCATCAGCCATCTCTGACTATACACAGTCCAACAAAGCTTTCTGAATGTCCATTTATGAGCTCTGTCACAATATGACATTACTTCTGCCTTTTTCATCAGCTTCATCAGTCATTGTGTGCTCATTCGTATTTCTTTTGGGACGTATATGACTTTCTTTCATGGAATTATATGTAGCAGCAAGTCCAAGCTTTTCTTTTTACATAAAATGAAAGTGAATGGTGTCCACCGCTGTCAAACAAGAGTTCAGTGGATATCAACTGTTCTACACCGAAAGCTATTGTACAGCCTCACATATTTTTGAATATAGTGCATGAATCATAAGTACTTTAATCATGCTTCAGTGGATTTTTCTGGAGATTGACAGCCCTTGGTTCCCATCCACTTTCATTGTATGGGGGAAAAAAACACCATGAACATTTACTAAAATTCTCCCTTGGTGTTCCATAGAATAAAAGTCATACAGTGTTTGGGATGACATGAGTAAATGCTGACAGATTTTAAATTTTTGGGTTAACTATCCCTTCAAAGTAGAATAATTAGCCTACAGGGACTAAAACTTCTTTGCTAAAGCAAAAGTGCTAAAACATAACTTGGTTGCAACTGTCTTTGGTTAAAGGGGTCATGAGCTGCCTTTTTAATTAGTTTTCTGAGGTCCCCTTATAATGTTTTCAAGATTTTTACACCAAAACAAAAAAAAACAAAAACATAATTTAGAAGTAATAGGCTATTTTCTGTCCTGTTTTTAACCAGTTTTTTTATGTTTGACATCCTTCACAGATATGCGTTTTTGACCTAAATCTCAGCAGCGTCTAAGTAACTCGGTACATATCAAATGATATGTAATAATAGACAAAGCAATAGTGATCACTTAATAAAAACAGTTACTCACTTGTGTGGTACAACATTGTTGTCCGATCAAATCTATTTGGCACAGAATCGTCTTTTAATTTCAATCTTTCTGAAAATCCCCCGTCAAATTGTGCCTTCAGAGCCATCTTTATCATTTGGTTTCTGCGTAGACCTGCATTCAACTCTCTCGTTATTTACACTACATGCGGAAATCAGTGGGCGGGGCTAAACAGGCAGCGATGTGGAAGCAGGTGTTGATCTTCTGCGGAGGCGGAGTTAAGCCACACTATAATGGCACATTCCACAACCTGTTATTTTGGCACAATGCCTTCAATATAAGCTGTGTTTAAACTAACAAGAAAGTTTTGAGGTCTGAAACATACAGTACAGAAACCTTTTATAGTACAATGACCTCTTATATGTCAAAAGATCAAGGGAATTTTAGTTTCTTAGTTCATGACCCTTTTAACATCCCAGATCTGTAACTGTTAGAGCATCACCATCCACAGTGAGGCCCAGACCCATACTTAAGTTAATTTAAAGTAAAGCATCATTACATCTTAAATTTACTTTTTCACTTTAAATTAAATTTGGATGCGTGTTTTCAGACCTGCAGGAGCAAATGCAGAGGGCCATGCAGCTGGAGAGTGAACGGAGGCTGGCAGAAGAGGAGGCAGCCAGATTGGAGGCAGAGAGGCAGGCAGCACTGCTCGCAAAGGAGGAACTGGCCCGTCAAGCCCAGAGTCAACTGAAGGGTCAAGAACAGCTGGTGAGAACCCAACACTCTTTCTTTGAAAAATTACTTTGCCTTTATCATTTTTCCCCCATTAACAATCATCCCCATTCATCTCTTTCAGGCTGCTGAGCTGGCAGAACATACTGCTCGTATAGCACTCCTGGAGGAAGCCAAAAAACGCAAGGAGGATGAAGCCAGGACATGGCAGCACAGAGTAAGACCGTTAAGACATAGACCCTGTCACCTCAAGATCTTTGTCACCTTTTTCACCCCTGATGAGTTTGCATTCTTGCAAATTTGTCCAAAAGCTGTCTGTATATCCATAGCCGTAGTGCACTCTTAAATTCTTCAAGAACTGGATTGGTAGTCTGATATTTGTGATGTTGGATTGTGTTCTTCCAGGCACAAGAGGCCCAAGATGACCTGGTGAAGACCCGCGAGGAGCTTCACATGGTGATGACGGCGCCGCCTCTCCCTCCACCACCACCTGCATATGAACCTGATGAGAATGAGTATGAAGATGGGGAGAGCAACAGTAGCTACAGTGCAGACCTGCAGACAGGCGGTATCAATGACCACCGCTACGAAGAACAGCGAATCACTGAGGCCGAGAAGAATGAACGAGTTCAGAAACAGCTGTTGGTAAGTATAACATTGCGGGAGCAACTGGATGAACTTTCCTAGGCTCCAGGATTAGCCTAAAGCCCGAAACACACTGCACAATTTTAGCAATCCTATAAGATCACTGCATGTCACACTGTGCGACATGGACCTAATAAACTTGGCTACGACGTGTGTGTGTAGACTACGATGATGACACCTATTGACTCGTACGCTAGGTCGCACGTTCCTAAAGAAGAATAAAACGTCATCAGCATGCGCTAGTGGTAAACAAAAAGAGCATGATAAATTACATTTTAGCAGTTGTATTTTTTTTGTGTGTGTGTGCTGAAAAAAAAAGTGTAAGCAGCGAAAGAGGAAGGGATAAGTGCTTGAGGTAAGCAGTTTTATGTTTTAGCACGATGTCGCGTTGAGTTCGTTGCGTTTTTATTGGCTGGTCAGTAAACGTGGATTGTAGCAGCAAACACCCTGTCCGATGAACTTTGTGTATTGTAGGCTATATATCTTTGATCGCAAGACTGTGACAACGGCCGTCTTTAAACTTTTCTGACTGTATGACACCGGACCACCGATTAGGAGCCACGATCACAGAAATCGGCACAACTGATTCACGATGCCAATCTTTTGTCTGGGACAGCCGGAAATTGTGCAGTGTGTTTAGGGCTTTAGGCAGTGGTAGCCAACCCTGCTTCTGGAAAGCTACCTTTAGCTCCAACACACCTGCCTGTTATTTTCAAGTTATACTGAACACTTTGATTGGCCGGTCCAGGTGTGTTTGTTTAAGAGTTAGAGCTGAACTGTGCTGGATGGTAGCCCTCTGAGGGCAGGGTTGGATTTCATACTTCCTTAAGTCTTAAGTTAAAATCTGACTCCAGTGTGTTCCTAACTGAAATCACCATGGTTACTGAACAAAAAAGATGGTATTCTAGAGAGTAAGGGTGTCTGTGTAATATAGCCCCTGTAAAGCTTGGTTCTTTTAGTGCACAATGCATGGGTCAAAATCCTGTCCTGAAGAGTGTAGCTCCAACCAGATTCAAAATACTTGCCTGGAAGTTTCTAGCAATCCTGGAGACCTTGATCAGCTGATTGGGTGCGTTTAATTAGGGTTAGAGCTAAACTCAGTGAGTCTGACATCCCTGTTCTATAGTGCCTTCATGATCTGTAGCCCAACACCAGTGATCCAACTAATCAAGGTCTTTACCAGGTTTGTTTGCTTCAGAACTAAACTGTTCCTGCGCTCCAGAGAACTACCTTCCTGTAATGTCCTATAAGACCTTATTGGTCCTGGATCAGGGGTATTCAATTGGATCCAAGTAATCTTAAACACCTTGGTTAGATGGTTCAGGTGTGTTTGACCCTCCAAATTCAGGTCGAACCCTAATCAGTGTGTCTCAAGGAGCAAGGTTGAATGACCCTGTCCTATACAATATTCCTATAACCTGTCATTGCTTTCTGATTTTAGGTTTAGGGTCTAGAACAGGGTTACTCATTCTGACTCATGGAGATCCACTTTCCCGCAGAATTTTGTTCTAATTGTACTCCCTGAACCAATTTAAGATCTTTGGTTTTACTTGAAAATTAAATCTAGATGCATTGAAGCAGGTTTGGAACTAAACTAGGAATAGCCCCTCTCCCACTGAAGGAACTAATCAGGAAATACTTGCACATAAGTTGGCAGTCGGTAGTTGATTTGTCTCATTGCCTTTCCAACTCCCATGTAAATAACATAAAACCAACAAAAGTATCTAAAGTTATAAAAGTGCATCTCTGATGCTGCCATCCTCTATCATAGATGGGTTCCTATTGTAGGTGCAAATGCAAGAGAACAAAGTCTCTTCGTGTCCACTTCAGGGCTCTAGGCTTTCTCAGGGAGTACTGGAGCTACCGTGTGTCAGAAAGCGGCTAATATAGCTCTCTGTGAGTAGGAATGATTAACCCCTGCCCGAAAAAATAACATCTACTAGCAATTTGCCTTTCTTTCTTTTTAGGAGAACGTTGGGATTAGGTTTAGGGTTGGTTAAACCTAGAGCTAGTCTTGGTTGATAGGAATAGTTAGGTGTCTAACACCAGGGATGCCAATAAACATGAAACACGTCCTACTTTGGTTCATCAGGTTGTCTCATGTGATTACTGTGGTACCGCTAACAGATCTTTGTTGGTCCTGGGCAACACTCTTATCAACCAAACAGATTTTGGAAATCGGATTAGGCTCTTAGGATTTAGGCTTGGGCTGGAGCTTGATTTACAAGCCCATAATTTCCCTCCGCTTGCAGGGTTAGTTAGCAGTTAAGGTTAGGAATCGTTGACGTGATTTTGCCAAGTAGGTCATGTTCCTGAAATAACATACTGTACTTTATCTGTCCTAAAACAACATTACTATCAAACTGTCCAAACACTATAATCCCAAAACAGTTAAAAAACTATCCCTCCCCCAAAACCCAACCGTAACACACCCCTAACCTAAATCGGAGGGAACTATAGATTAATAAGAACGTTATCAACTAGATATCCAGTTGTTCTGAAAGGGTTTAAGGGCTTACATTGGGTTAGGCCTGAACAACAATGTTGTTCTAGGTTGTTAATCCCAGCCCGATCTCACAGCAATTCGTACATATTTTACAAGGTGGCTAATTCATACGAATTTGTACGACCTCACTCATACAAATTCATACGATTTTTGCTAAATCGTATGTATTTTACGAGTTGCCAATTCGTATAAATTTGTACAAATGGCCTACACCTAAATCTACCCGTCACTGGGGTTTAGACAAATTGTGCAAAATCGTACAAGTGAAGTCGTACAAATTGGTCGTGAGATAGCGTTGTTAATCCACATTTATCCTACATGAGGATGTATTGTTAGGACTTTGTTTGATTTAAGTCATTTTCTGCAAAATCACATGGATTTAGCTCTTATTGCTCTCTTCAGTCATGGATCAAAGAAGCATCACTAAATCGCTGACATTATCTTCTTTACAGGCTCTGACCTCAGAGTTGTCCCAGGCTCGTGACGACACCAAGAAGACTCAGAACGACCTGTTGCACACAGAGAACGTGCGCGCCGGCCGAGACAAATACAAAACTCTCCGGCAGATCCGCCAGGGCAACACTAAACAGAGGATCGATGAGTTTGAGGCCTTATAAAATATCTGGACCAGGAAACTTTGGGAGGGAGGAAAGGAGTCTCAAAGCCCTTGTCCATTTTCTTTCTGTCCCTACGTCTGAGTGGTCAATGCAAGGGGCACATACTGCGTACAAAAGCACATAAGTGCGCACACGTACATGCACACAGTAATGCAACAGATTTGATACGTTTGATATGAACGCTGGTTCAACATGCACTAAACGAAATTATTAAAAAAAATGCACACTTTGACACAATGTTTATCCCTTAGTGGTGTACATTGAATTTCAGGGTAATACTTTACAGTAAGGATCTGTACTGTAGCATTATTTAATGCATGAGGAATCATCATCAACAAACAATGAACAATTTCATTTATTAATGTTTGGTAATTTGTTCATTCTTTGTTTGCTGTGCTAATTAGTGATAACTTTTAATGTTTATTTATACAGTATATGTAGCCATAAACATTAACAAAGATTAACAAATTGCTCAGTTAGTTGTGTTAACTAATGTTAACATACACAGCCTTATTGTAAAACATTACCAATTTCACAAACGCACACCAATTTCATGGAATGTACTGAAATAAATCTGCTTTTGCCATAAAAATATGAAGCTAAATACTATATAAACACACGTGCCAACAATGCATCCTCCTTTTGTTAAATATATGTTAGTAATTCAATAATCTGGCCAAAATATAATTTTAAATAGTTTTGGGTTGTAATAAGTGGTACTTTTTCTCCCCCTTTTTCTTATTAATGATCCACTCAGCACAGGGCTTGGCAGTATGATTAATTTGATGTATTGTCTGATATTAAAACGCTTTAATTCATGTTGAATATGGCTTTTGCCAGAATATTTGTTATAGTGTTTATTTATTCAGTCTTTTGGGTTATTTAAGGTTTATGGGTAAGATGTACTTTTCTTCCTTACTAATGACAGTACAGATTCATTTGTTTGTTTGAATTCTGTACTGACCCATCATGATTCCTTTTTGAAGATATTCATATGTAAGTTATACTTTTTATATATATATATGTATTGGATTATGTTCAAGTGCATGTTAAATCCTTAGATTGCCTATATTAGATACAAACTGATTTTTTTTTTATGACTTTGAACTAGTTACTGAATGTTTATTGCCATGACCGTGGGATGAAGGAAGATTTGCTTGATAGACTTTTGTAATCTCAGTAGGTGTCTAAATGGATTATGATATATATGCTGTGTTGGTGGATCGGTGAGCAGAGTTTCTCACGGACTTGCTAGCAGCTCTTCATATTTGAATTAATAATACTATTAAGAATAGCACAAATCAGGTAGTGTTAAGACACCTTTACTCTGCTGGTGGGACCAAATGTAAAATATATCCAACGGATGAATGGAGTTTTATGAGTAACATACAAATGGGCGAATATGACAATTTAGTAAGTTGTTTCTGTGATGCCTGTAACCATGTGGTGCCACTTTCATAAAAAATAGAATAGTATTTTTGTTGCTTTTTTTTTTTTTTTTTTTTTTTTGGTTTTTGTACATAGGCTGAAGGTCTTAAATGTATTTGTTTTCTCCAATTGATCCTGACTGTTAATTCATTCTTGATTTTCCACCATCAAAACCAGCTGTTTTAATCACTCGCAGCACTTTGAGCGCTTGTGTTTAAAATATTACTTGATATCATCCATACACAAATAAGCTTTTCACACGACGCACTACCAACCAAAGGCAGACGAGGAGTGTTTTACAGGGCTTAACATTGTTTTGTTTTTTTTAATCCTGGGTTACAAAGCTAGTAACTAACCCAGGTTAAGAACTAGTTGACCCTGGGTTAACATTTTATAGTGTGACTTATGTGTATAATAGAAATGAGTTATATTACTACTGAGAAATCAGTAGTAATATAAACTCAATTATCAAGCTTCACAATTGGATTTATTTATTTTCCCCTAAAAGGTGTTTATTATATTAGAAATAAAGATTTATGATGAACAGATTTGGGTGTGTTTATTTAAGAACAGAATACTGCACCGCATGCCATCTTTGTAGAAATATTTAGTTTATTAAATAAGTTATGAAATGATGAATATAAAATTAAATATACTGTATATAAAACAACAACAACACAGAAAACAGCTCATGTCTGAAGAAATGGGAATGAGGCACTTTGAAGACAATCTGGGCATTGGTTTGTCAGGATTGAGCTTGTAAGCACAACTGTCACTTGCCAGGATCTGTGGGTTGATGGAAAGGAGCCACGTTCTTCAGTTATGACTTCATGCTTGTGCTGACATTTGCATGAAATGGAAGAACGAAGTCATGCCACTCTCCTGGCATCTGCTGCAGACGTTGCCATGACGATTCTGCCAAAATAAGCAGACAGGATGACATACAAGCCCATATTTTTAATGTGTTTTTGAGTGTCCAGACAGTATTTTTAGAGAAGTCTGCTGATGCTCATTTATAGATGTAAAAAACAACTACTGACGTCAATCATTTATGAGTCTTGATCTCATGTGAGTGTACATCATTTTAAATCCATCACACGTGTTAAACTTTCAGTGGAAAATACCTAGGCCACCTTTAATGTCTGTTTTGTGTGTGGAGCTCACCTCCGGCCAGCCGTGCTGATCTCAGTAAACGGTCAGCGAGGCTGAAGGTGTTCTTCTCCCACAGGTTGAGCTGCAGCGTGGCCAGCTGGAGCTCCTGACGCGTCAGTCTGCTGAAGTTCATTTGGACAGAACCGGCAGTCTTCTTCAGCGCTGGACTTCTCTGCACCAGCTCTCGATCTCCAGGGAGGCAAAGGATTCTGGGAAGACATTAATACCCAATTAATGCACATAAAATCAAGTCATGTGCCATATTTGCCTTCAGATTTTGGCACAACATTTAAATTCTTGTGCATAGTCATTTTTTTTTATTCAGTACTGTTCAAAAATCTGGGGTCAGTATATATATATATATATATGTGTGTGTGTGTGTGTGTGTGTGTGAGTATATATATATATATATTCATTACGTTGATCAAAATGTGTAATATTACAACATTTCGAATTTAAATAAATCCTGTTCAATAAAATGTTATTTTCATCAAAGAAACCTGAAAAAAAAAAAAATTATTATGGCTTTAACCATATGAAATGTTATCAAATCAGCATATTGGAATGATTTCAGAAGGCTACTCTTTTTAAAGTGATAATATTTCACTATATTAATACTGTAGTGTGCATACAAGAGTGTGCATATTATATAACAATGTTATATAATATTATATAATTATAATAATAATACAATGTTAAAATTAAATTACATCTTAGCAGAAAATTATGCATTAAATTATGCATTATGCATTAAAACTCCTTCATAATTTGTAGTCAAATCTAATATTGTATGCCTAGTTTTGCAACCATAACACTGCTCTTTATAAGCGTATTGGAACTACTTCAGACATAGGCTTCATGCACACAGTTAATGTCACTCACCCTTCAATGTAAGCTGTTTTTGACAGAAAGCGCAGCTTCGACACATCAGTGATGACGACTTTGAGCTGTCCTGCTGCTCCAATCAAAAGGTCTGTATAGATAGAGTAATTACACTCCATATGTTTTTATTCTGAAATGGGCCTAATTTATGTTTCAATACATTTGAATTTGCATTTCTCGTTAGCTCTTAAAGAATGGAACAAAGCCCAGAAAAGACAGTCTTTGACTCATGCACACACAGTCATTCATAGTCTTATTCTGGGCTGGCTGACAGTGTGTAATGGAATGCAAGTCTCATACCAGCTGTGTGTAGGTAAGTCTGTGGCAGGAACTGGAATTGAGCTTTAAGCAGCAGCTCGACATCGCCGCCTAGTGGATAGCCCTGCTATGAAAGAACAAGCTTCAGTGTTCAGATCAGCAGATATACAGTACCTCTGAACATGAGCAAATGTGGGCAATTTTAGAAAATGTCTTGCCCAGTAGAAAGCACTTGAAGACTTCATTTAAGAGCAGATAATTTCATAATGTTCTAATGAATCAGTCCAGTTTGACTGATCTTACCTTTGGACCGAGTGCGTAGCAGACAGAGCGCTGAGTGTCTGTGCTCTCCAGACACAAGTCAGCCAGACGGACGAGCGTCTCGCCCAGAAAGAGCTTCCGCTTGAGGCCCCTGCAGTGCCACACTGACACCTGAACTGCACTGCTGCCCAGCTGCTCAGCAGCAACCACACACTGCAAACACACACCAAACACTTCAGCACACAAAAACCTCAAAATACAGTCATACTTTCAATGCATTTCTATCTGTGCAGATTTAAAATAAATAAATAAATAAATAAAAATCTGTAAATAAATAAATAGTACTTTTAAATAAATACAGCTGAATTCAATTTAAAATCACTAAAAAAATTAGTCACAGTTAAAAAATAAATAAATAAATAATAATAATAATAATAAAGCTACTGCTTTTTCTTATTAATTGGTCAGCTGGGTTATAATGCCACAACAAGACCATTTAGAGCAAAGGGACACTTAAAGCAAAACAAAACAAAAGAATAATAAAATAACATAAAATTAAATAAAATTAAATTAAATGTAATTAAATTGTATTAAATTAAAATTCCAGAAACTACAGTATTCTGGTGATTATTAAAGGTTAAACTTTTTTTTTACGCTTTGCTGTAAAGTCTGGTTTTGTTTCCAGTGTCTGGCTGTAAACATTCATTGTGTTATTGTGGAATTTCAAACAATTTTTATAGGTTGTGAGAGCAATAACAAATAATATTTTGCTCACTCAGTATATGTTTGTAAATTTGCTTTTCTTATTGCAAAATTTACTAACTTTGCTAATTTATTGACTCTCACTAATAATGTTTGCTTATCTCACCTCTTTAATGTACACTTTCATTGCAGGGTTATTATAGATAACTAAAACTAGAACAAAAAAAATAAAATAAATAATAATAATAATAATAATAATAATTAAAAAAAATTATATTAACTGAAATGAAATAACATAAAAACCTTAAACTTACTGCCAAAGTAACATGTCTTATTTTCATTTAGTTTAACTTGACTAAAACCTGAAATAAATAATAAAAACTATATTGGCATTTTAATAAAAATAATAAAAATGACAACAACAAAAAAAACAAAAATAAAATGGTTGACACTAACTAAAATTAAATTGGAAAAAAAATAAAATAAAATAAGTCAAAACAATAACAACAACTATAATAGTAGGCCTACCTCAGTGATACTAAAACAACAATTTATTTTTATTTATTTATTTATTTTTAAATTAAAAATTTAAACAAAAAAATAAATTTGTAAACAGTGTTTACCAGTAAATTCTGCTTGTAAATACTCACAGTAAAGGCTTCATTGTAAACAGGGTTATTTCCCCTCTTGACTGCTGTCTTCATCTTATAATCGTGGTATTTCTTTGGAAGCAAACAGACCTTCACATACCTGTTTGTTCAGAAAGAAACAATTTCTTATTAGGCCAACTGTATATGAGCCAAATACGTTACAGCAACAATGTTCTGCTAACATTGTTCAATCTGTAATACACAGCAAACATGCACTCCATCAAAACAACTTACGGATGACATTTCTTCTTCATGTCTCCAAACATCAGATTTTTGCAGGCTTTGATAGTTATCTCCAAACAGGACGTCCTGTTGTTGTAACCGAGGGCAACCTCTACTTCTCCAGTCACACTAGTGTTTTCAAACATCCCACAATCCATTCCTGTGCTACTGTTGCTGTCCTGTACAAAACATGTTTTTGAATGAATTCATATTTATTACCATTACACTTTTTTATGTTGATGTTTAAAGTCGTGAGAGAGAATTAATACACAATACATCACTCATCCCCATGAGCCTGTAAGTGTTATGTAATAAACAATTTTGCAGAAAGTTATCTTGCAGAATTTTGCAGATCAGTTTGCTTCCTGCACTCATCAGTTATCTGATCAAACTGAATTAAATATCGTGTGAATCCATACCCTCTGCTCATCGCTGTATGCAGATGTATATGAAGCGTCGTCATCTGTCAGGTAAAGTGTACTTGTTGAAGCGTACTGCTCTGTGCCTCTGCTGTTCTGGGATAGATTGGGAAGACTTGGTGCTTTACACAGCTGTGAGGAGACAAAATCAATCAGGATGTCACACTAATGTCAAATGTTTTGTCAATTTCATTCTTAGTTAAAATTAACCTTCACACTTACACAGTAAAACTGATTCTCACAAAGGTTCGATTATTAGGGGGGCCTCAAGATGACTTGAAATGATTTAAATTAAAATAAATAAATAATAATACATTTTTGAAGAACCAGGATTTTCAAAGTCTTTGAAAGTATTTGAGGAAGCCTCGTTTAAAAGTGTGATTTCTATACATGGAAAAGTCATGTAAAAACTTACAATTTAATGGGCATTTTTATATTAAATATACTTTTTTTTCTACTTTTGAAATATTGGTAACACTTTACAGTAAGGTTCCATTTATTGACAATAGTTCAAATGAAATAGCAAGCATATATTAATCTTAGTTAATGTTTATTTGGAATTTTATTACTAGGTGTATCTATTAATGTTATTTAATGAACCTGAGCATGAACTAACATTGTGTTAATTAACTAACATTAATAAAGAAGAGTGCTGTCAAATGATTAATCACGATTAATCGCATCCAAAATAAAAGTTTTTGTTTACATAATATATGTTTGTGTGCGCTGTGTATATTTATTATGTATATATAAAGGC
Source organism: Acrossocheilus fasciatus (assembly GCA_036784905.1). Taxonomy (NCBI): domain Eukaryota; kingdom Metazoa; phylum Chordata; class Actinopteri; order Cypriniformes; family Cyprinidae; genus Acrossocheilus; species Acrossocheilus fasciatus. The sequence continues at coordinate 9,839,953 of CM071957.1, read as the reverse complement.
ACACACAAACAGCATATATTTTGAAAATATTTACATGTATTTACACAAATATTTACATGTATTTTATATATTTACACATATGCATATAAATTATATCATATATAAATATATTTAATATATAAACGTAACATATTTTTCTTAAATATATACATGCATGTGTGTGTATTTATATATATATATATATATATATACATAATAAATATACACAGTACGCACACATACATTACATAAACAAAAACTTTTATTTTGAATGCGATTAATCGCGATCAATCGTTTCACAGCACTAATAAAGAATAATATGGTAATAAATGTGCTGCTAATTTTTGGTTAATGTGAGCTAATGCATTAAATATTGTTAAAAAAAGTATAATGTTAACTAAAAAAACTACATTTTAAAAAAAAAGTATTTTACTGGGTACAAATTGTGAATAAAAAAAAAAATATTATTCTTAGTTAATATTCATTTCAAAATGTACATTATTAAAATCCAAATTTGTATGAGTTAGTATCAACTGACCTGAGATAACATGAACTAACAAATGTTAACTACTAACGTTAACAAAGATTAATGAATAATGTAACTATCAATATGCAGCACATTTCTTAGCTAAAACATTCTTATTAAAAAATAAAAAATAAAAATGTTGAGAACGACTGGAGATTTCAAACACAGCAGGCAATGGTTACTAATTGTCATCTGCCCATTTTTCAAGTCAAACCTGGTTGGCTGGAAAACCAAAGTGAATTTAGCAAAAACAGTTTTGACAGATGAACCCAGTCTCAGATTTAGATCGCTCATACATCAACAGCAATGAAGGACGACATCCTTTCTTCTTCGTTTGAAGTGAACTGGTCACGTCCCACATGGCATTGAATGGGAATTACAGGAAATGAACTGCAATACAAATGCTACCGCATAGACCTACATTGACTTTGTTGATGGCGTTCTCTGATCGGCTCTTGTGTCTTGAGTTCTGCAGCAGTCCGTGATCCACGGTCAGCTGACCCGCTTCCACACTCAGATCATTCTGAGATTTAGAGAACTCTAGCATCAGGACAAGACAAAACATCCCGGATCAGGCTGTTGTAGAGACTCTTGTGGCTATATGAGTTATTACAATGTTATTACGATCAACATAGAGTAGGCTCGTTTTGTTTTCTTACTTTTTATGTGAGCACTGACAGACACCATCAGGTTCTCCACAGATTTAGTAAATGGCTTTGATTTTTTGAGGTCCTAGTTTAATACAAAGACACACAAACACATTATTAGCTAATGAATGCAAAGAAATGCAAAGAAAAAAAAACACATTACTGTCCTCACCTGTTCTGTTAAATGAATCAATCTGTTATATGATGGGGTTTCATAAACAGGAGGAGGAGTTGGAGGCACGACTGCAATAAAGCTACAACACAAAATAATAACAATAAAAACACTTTGAAATCATTGATTAAAAGGAGCTTGATCCGTCAAAGTAAATGTGATTATTATATTGATTAACTATATTTGAGGGTTTCCAACCTGAGCCGATGATAAGATTGTAATAGTTTGTCTCCGATGGTTTCATGACAGTTTTCTAAAAACAATACAGAAAGACAACATTCATGGTTAATAAGATTAACACTCAAACCATCAATTGCTTGTGTGTGTGTGTGTGTGTGTGTGTGTGTGTGTGTGTGTGTGTGTGTGTGTGTGTGTGTGTGTGTGTGTGTGTGTGTGTGTGTGTGTGTGTGTGTGTGTGTGTGTGTGTGTGTATATGTGTTATAAACTTATGACTTACTTTTTTTTTTTAAATCCCTATAGTAAAAGTTATTATAGTAAAAGTTTATTTACTTCTATAATGACTGGTTTTAGGATGGAGCTTCATATACATAAAATATGTATATGTCCAAAATGTGTTAATTACATATACATAAACATATATATTTGTTTTGGCTAGGTATAGATGTTAATATATGAAACTGTTCTCATTTCTAATAGGATTCATATATGATTTTACTTTATATGCCAATATATTTAATATATGAAATTTTGATATATACGTACACTGTAAAAATGAAAGTTGACTTAGCTTAAAAAAATTGAGGAAACCCGTTGCCTTAAAATTATTAAGTACATAATAATTAAAAAAAAAAAAAGTTAAGTGAACTTGACAATTCAATTAATTTTTTTTTTTTTTTAATTATCATTTACTTAAAAATTTTAAGGCAACGGGTTTCCTCAATTTTTTTTAAGTTAAGTCAACTTATTACTTTTTACAGTGTATGTACATATATTGCATATCAATGGATAATAGACAGTGCAGACAATGGTCAATTATACAATTAACCAAAATTATTCAAACATTTTGGCTGAGGAATGCAGTGATTGACCAATCAAACTCCAGTATTCCAGTGAGCCGTGTAACAATATTTAAAGTGGAAACTGAGTAAATTCAAAACAACGGTTGTCCTCAGAAATGGTTCCTAACAATTAGCTAATGCAAACAGACAAACCTCTGACATCCGGAAATTTCTTTGCTTGCTGTTCCAGAAACCATTCACCAGATTTGATCTTAAATTCCCTGCAAAGAATTTATGAAAATGTATCTAATGTATGTCATTCATTCAAAGCTTTAAAGACTGTTAAACGATGTATTTCTCACAGATTTGAATGTTTTAGTATAAATCCACGGGGTTTTGTCTTTACCTGTGTGCATGACACATTGTGCACTTCCACTCCTGTGCAGACTGGACGACCCGACAGTGCTTACAGATGCGATGACTGCACCCGCAGCACACCGATCCACAGTCCCAGAACTTTCCCAGAAGCCGCTGACAGCGTGCACACGATCTTTGACCATAGGGACACGTGATGGTCTTGGCACCCTGTCGACAGATACCCTGAAGTTCTACCTTTAACCTCCTAAAACAAATTAGTTTGAAATGTTATTTTAGATTTCATAGTACAACGCATTTGTATTTTTTTCTGCATACTGACAAAATAAGGACACATATGCTCTAAAGGTATGTTTTCATACCTGATTCTGTCTGTTTCGATGGTTCGAAGTGCTTTGTCTCTCTGAAGAACCTCCAGGACTCTTTCTCTCTCCAAAGCCTGGAATAACCCGAGGTCCATAGGGCAGACGTGATCCCAGTTTTCCTGTTCGAGTTTCATTTCCTCCACAGCTCAGTTCAGGTCTGAAGATGCCACTTTGCTCAGATTCTGAAAAAATTGTCCCATGGTCAAGATGTAATGGTGTTCTTATTAGGCTTTTCATCTGATAAAGTGTTCAATAAATATTAAATAATAGGTCAAATTCATTTTATATAAAACCAATGCTAATAAGGCATGTTTTTGTCAGTTCGCAGTCAGCCCCAGCTGCTACCAAGCAAGCACCATTTTGTGACATTGGCAGGGTCATTTTGAAACATTATAATAGGCTGTAGATTAAATATAACATGCTGTAGGTCAAGGGGTGTCCAGTCCTGCTGCTGGAGAGCCACTGTCCTTCAGAGCTTATACCTTCAACCCCAACTGAACACACCTGAACCAGCTAATTCAGGTCTTAGCCATAGCCTACAATAGAAACTTCCAGACTAAGTGTGTTGAGGGACGTTGGAGCTAAACTCTGCAGGACAGTGGCCCTCCAGGACCGAGTTTGGACACCCTTGATTGTAGGTTATTATCTAAATCTAGAGATCAGGGAGCGGAATCAAGTATGGAGTGAATGGTTTTAACTCATCACTCAACTTTCAGGGTAATGCTTCAGATGTAGTGTTGTGATACCATGTAAAAATAACCGAAAGTAATACTTTTCATCATTTTGAATGCATAGTTATTACATTGTTCACATTAAATTTCTTTTGTTTTGTTTAGACTACTTTCATATTATGTTTGCGACTTGAATGCGTGACTCGATTCTGAGGTAAGAGTTTCTCGGCAGCTTTACTTACATACGAGGTGCCTCTATTCCAAGTTGACATACATTCATACGTTTTTATTTTTTTTTATGCCAGTGTTGCCTTCACCTCTTCTAATAGCTGAGAACATCTCACCACATGGCCCACCAAACCACATCATGAGCAAGCAGTAGGCTACAGAGTAATAATAGCTAGACAGAGTAAAAACCGTATACGCATGACATCTTTTTCTAACAGTGAAGGTGTTTTAATTTGTCACATAATTGAAAAATATTTGCACACACAATCCAACAATTCAAGAATAGCGCAGGTGGAACTCAAGAACGCATTCTGTGAGAAAGTTTACCTCGGGTGGATAAACTGAAACTCGACTCGACTAATTCATTTAAAAAAACAAAAGGGTTATACTGAGTTCTGAAACCACTTTTTTTGTAACATTATTCAATAATGTTACAATAACATTGTGTTAGGCTACACAATGTTTTGTAGCACTATTCAATAATCTGCAACAATATGTCTTGGGGTTTTCTCATCAAACATTGATTGAGATATTAATCATTGTATATGCTGTCTATAATGTTTGCATCCCTAGTTAAAACGCATCAGAAAATATTACCATGCATAGTGCGGTTAACAAAAGGAGGGGACCTATAGACACGGTAGATCTGAGTCAACAGAGGGAATTCAGCAGAGTGTGAGAAATGTCTGCTGTCATTTCCCACGTTCTTCATGAGCTCATTTACGTGAAGTGTCTCTGGTGGACTCATATCTGGTGAACTGCACTTGTCATGCAATGATTGGGTTATGCGGGAGCCCACAACGTCTGGCCCTGACTGCTCTCTGCGAGGGGCTTTTGCTGCAAGAGCCACTTCCAGGAAAGGGTTATCTAAGAAATGGCCAGACGTATCTATACACGTAGCTATAAGATGACAATCAGCTTCCCATAGATCAGATGTTTTCAGTCAGATGGCCTGCTTGACATTCAGTTTTTTTTAGTTTTTTTATTAAGACATGTATATGTTTGAATTGCCAAGCACTAGACACTAAACTAAACTGATCTGCAGTGACTGATTCAATTCTTTCAGCTGAGCTACATGCATCATGCACTTAAAACCTTTCTCTAGCAGGGATGTCACAAAAAATTGTGATTCTATACTCTATAGAGGGATTTTTTTGTAAATATGCTTAAAAAAAAACCCAAAATTGGTTATGCTGAAGAAAAATGAAAACACCTTTTTGTACTGCAATATTAGAATCAACTGAATAATCTTTTCAAAGCAGAATGACACTTTGGTGAAATTTGGGTTTTGAAGATATTTCATATTTCACATCTGTCTTTGCACACATTGACAGCCCTAAAAACATTTTAAGCCAGTGTTGGTTAACAGCATTGACAATGCTTCTGTTAATATGACTTTTAAATGTTAAGTAACACAATAACTAAAACAGCAACATTATGAGAACAGCGTCGAGAAAAAATATTGCTTGCAGACTTACCTTCCAGCCTGTTCGATGTGATGATGTGAATTGACAGCTCAGAGATCTGCAATCTCAACTCTATATAAAGAGACAGAGTTGTTCGTCATTTTCCACATCCTTCCTGTTCACACAGGTCTGATGATGACACAGGTCTGTGAAACTGAAATAAACCAGAGCAAGTATATTCAGTTGAAGAGTGCTATGTAAGGCCGCAGAAGCAGTTTGATTCTCAAGCATCTTTAAACAGAACGTTTTCAGTTATTTCATTTAGATTTTCTAACATGCTTTTTTTCCTTTAGCTTATAATTCATGTAAGGTGTGTATACATGTTAATCAGTATTTTACAAAAGGTTTTTAAACATATTTTACAATGCAAAAAGTTTTTTGTTTGATTTGTTTTTAAATCATGAACGTAAATGTAACAACCTGAACTAAACTTGTAATATTATAAGGAGGTAAAATGATCATATTTTTACCTCGAAACAGTCATGAAGGTCTGCAGGGGTCCTGATTTTATTTTATTTTTTATTTATTTTTTATTAAAGGTTCTTGTCATGTGACAGCAAAATTGTTTCCTGCTGGTTCATACCACAAATAGTTTTTAAATATTCATATTTTAAAACAAAACCGCTTCACTGCTCACTTTGCTTAAAACACATTATACACAGCATTAGGCTATAAAATACTTTCAGCCTTTTATAGATTTTCTTCATCATGATTTTAAGATTGTTTTCAAAATGTATGCATATTTATATTTTATTATTATAAATATTAATAAAATATACACTGCTGTTTAAATGTTGGACTGTTTAAAGTCTCCTGTGCTCACCAAGGCTGCATTTTTAACAGACAGAGAGACAGATGAATGAATGAATGAATGAATGAATGAATGAATGAATGAATGAATGAATGAATGAATGAATGAAATAAAGTAATACTGCGAAATATATGCTTCAGAAAGCAAAGCTGACTTGGTGAGTAGTTATATCCAATATTATGTGTCAGTTTGATGATTTATGATATTGATTGACAGGTTGTCATATGTCAAATGTGTACATGGTCAGATTTATGACCTGATTTATGGCTATATGACCCCTCTGTCACCCTGACTGCCATGTTACCGGGGTCCTGTCACCCCTGACTGATATGACAGTATGGTTGGTAAATCAAAAGATCAAAACAGATGTTAGATCTGACATTTGATGGATTTATGATGTTTTTATCTCTCACCTGTGCCATGGGGTTTTATGGTCTTCCTTCCTGACCTGTTTTTCACACCTAAAGACCCTACCTACATCCTGAAAAGCTGTTTTAAATAGTGTGGTTAGAATATTCTGAAGTCTCCTGTTACAATGGCTGCCGCTGCTCCAAAGACTCCTAAAGCAGCTAGGAGAGATGTTAATGCCTTCACTGTAAAAAGTGAAAGTTGACTTAACCCGTTGCCTTAAAATTATTAAGTACATAATATATATATATATATATATATATATATATATATATATATATATATATATATATATATATATATATATATATAAGTTAAGTGAACTTGACAATTCAATTAACTTATTTTTTTAAATGATCATTTACTTAAAATTTTTAAGGCAACGGGTTTCCTCAATTTTTTTTAAGTTAAGTCAACTTATCACTTTTTACAGTGTAGACAGGGGTTCTTCCTGATTGTGGAAAGATGGCTTAGCAAAGGGTGATGTAGTGAGTGACACCTTAACAGGATCAGTGTTTGTGTGATCTGTATGGTATATGTTATTGCCTAGTCACCAATTTGTTCCTACCGGCCCGACTACATCCACCTCTGAATAAGGAGGTTGTCAGGACGTCTACCTTTCCAGGTTGGGGATAAAAGAAAGGTGTTGTGTCTGAGGGTTGTTCTTTGTTTTTGGGGGGATGGAAGACATCCAAACACGTGTCTAATGTCAAACCCCTAGTTTAGTTCTGCTTGATCTATAGGTTAATTGTATGAAAACAGAAACATAGAATTAAAGAATTCACCAACACCATATTTCTATATGCGTCTGAAAAAGGTGCTATGTCTGGGCATGTTTTTCTTTATCACCTCAATGTGTCTATGCTAACACCTCTGTAGGATCAGAACAACCTAATCTGTAGGTTGAATAGATAAACTTATAAGGAGGAGTCTTAAGTTAAAAATGATTCAAACCACCAACTATCCACCGGTCCACCTCACCTGTCCATTTCCTTCTGACAGTGAAGGTGATTGTGGGGTCTAACTGACAGCGGACAACAGATCCTCTTTGTGCTTGTGTTAATGGCTTTACAGCATTCACTCATATAGATGTGTACAGAATCATGCTTTAGTTCAGTTCAGTTCATTTTATTTATAAAGCACAATAAAACAACAATGGTTGACCATTGTGCTAAAGTATACTAAATTTTAAGTATGAACAAAAATGTTGTTTTTACTTTTTGTCATTATTCAATAAATGTTTTCATTTTAATCCAGCCCCTAGATAGTATGTGTACTGTAAAATAACAAATATACATTTCACTTAAAACTTCTCAGTAAAACAATCACACCTCATAAAGTCATAAATCATCAAACTGACACATACTATTGGATATAACTACTTTGGTGCTCAAACTTTATTATTATTATCATTTATTAAAGTTGAAAACAGTTGTGTTGCTTTTTGTTTTTCTTCAGGATTCTTTAATTACTAGAAAATTCAAATGAACAGCATTTATTTGTCACTTTTGACTATTTCAACAAAAATAAAAAATACTGACTTCCTATTTTTGAATGGTAGTGTATATATTTTACATGTTTTGATAAATATATAGGTCCAGACCTATATATACAAAAAATGTAAAAAAAAAAAATCACATTATTGTTCTAAACTAAAAATATAGTACACTTATTGAAGAGGATAATTTTGACAGTGATGCTTAATTGTATTGAACCACAACAAACTGCACGAACAAAATACATATAACACAAATATTAAATATTTAATCAATATTCAACAAATGAGACAATCCACAGTACAATCTCATCTCTGCTTACACGTTATGAACTTTGAATAACAAAAGTAACACAAATGTAATAAAGAATGTTGATGCAAATTTATTGGTATCAAAATTGACCTGAGAGAGTGAATCCATTTAATCTCCAGAAAAAGATGCACAGTGACATAAGTTTTGCTTTTGTTGTCTGATGTAATTCTGCATTCTCGCCTGAAGGGGCAGTACAAACCCCTATTATGCATGAGTAAATAAATTATGAATTGGCTGTGCATGCTACAGACTGCTGGAAACAAGCGTTTGTTTCATTTGTTGTGATAAAATATAACAAAACAATGTATAGCAAGTGACACTTTGAAAGTGATTCCTGTGGAAAACGCAGCTTTCCTGTTGTTTGGACAAAAGCTCACGATACGGTTTCATTTGAGGATCCTCTTTCTTTTTGGAACAGGCTGAATGCAGGACCCACAGTCCAACCACAGTTAAATCACTAACATGTGTGCTGCAAAACAGCTTTCTTTTTTTTTTTGGAAAAGCAAAATTTTAGTTTCTCTAGGATTGCTGGACCAGTTTCTGGTACACACGGTACTTCCCCGGATATAAATAGATTGCCTCTGAGAATAAAGATTTCATTAAAGCAACAAAACGTTTTATTTTCCCATTTTAGCAGTTCAAAGACTCTCATGGTGATCTTGTGTCTTTGTTTCAGAGTCTGGTAAAGCTCAGCTGCGTTTCAATTATGAAAAGATCCATTCCATTCCGAATGTGCTGTTTGTGGCCTGCAGACGCAGTGAAACGAGGTCTAAGTTCAGAAAGTTTTGAGTGTGGTTTTGAGTTGTAATGTTTCAGCAACAGATATCCGGTCATGGTAAAAACTCAAGCCCGTCAGAAGCTCAATGTCTCTGATTCGCGCCACGTGAAACTGAACCCAATCCTGGAGCCATGAGTAGTCTGAGCCATTCTGGAGAAATTAACGATAAAACAAAACAGGGTTTGTAAAAATAAACACATAATCAGATATGAGAGAGAAACACAACAATTCCTTTGTTCAATAGCTTATTCCACATTATGCTTGCCCTCGTGAAAAAGCAGCACACTTTAGCATACTTTTAAGAGTACTTAAGGAAATAATATACTTTAACTGTGAACTGAATGTAATGTTTTCAGCAACTTTAAAGCTATATTAAATTCAATTAGTTGAAATTTTTGACCCATTCAGATAGGACTTCAAGGGATAGTTCACCCAAAAATGAAAATTCTGTCATTAATTACTCACCCTCATGTCGTTCCAAACCTGTAAGACCTTCGTTCATCTTCAGAACACAAATTAAGATATTTTTGATGCATTCCGAGAGCTTTCTGACCCTCCCATAGACAGCAAGGATCCTAACATGATCAAGGCTCAGAAACGTAGCAAGGAGATCGTTAAAATAGTCCATGTGACAGCAGTCGTACGAAGCTACGAGAATACTTTTTGAGCGCAAAGAATCACATACGTAAGCAACGTATGTAGGCGGATACATTGTTTAGGTTGCTTATGTTTTGATCTGAACGTAAACAACGTATCCGCGTACATACGTTGTTTACGTATGTGATACTCTCCAAAATGGCGCTATAGGGTGACACAGAGGAGACAAATTGTTGAATAAAGTCGTTATTTTTGTTTTCTTTGCAAACAAAAAGTATTCTTGTAACTTCGTACAAGCAATAAGCAACCTTCGTAAGTAACCTAAACAATGTATCCGCCTACATACGTTGCTTACGTATGTGATTCTTTGCGCTCAAAAAGTATTCTCGTAGCTTCGTACGACTGCTGTCACATGGACTATTTTAACGATCTCCTTGCTACGTTTCTGAGTCTTGATCGTGTTAGGATCCTTGCTGTCTATTGGAGATTCAGAGAGCTCTCGGAATTCATCAAAAATATCTTAATTTGTGTTCTGAAGATGAACGAAGGTCTTACAGGTTTGGAACGACATGAGGATGAGTAATTAATGACAAAATTTTCATTTTTGGGTGAACTATCCCTTTAAGTACATATTTATATGTAATTTCATATTTAGCTCTATCATCTTTGAAATATGGTTGAAGCGTACTGCGAAATGTTTGTTGTTTAACTAGTTTCATTTTGTTTTTTTAACTTAAGTGGTTAACAAGTTACCTAACAAGCAAGTTACTCAGCTACTTCCTTTGTACAATCTTACGGTCACTGTGGTTTAGATCATGAATGGCTGATTATTACATACATGACATGTTTCCAGACGATCAGCTCGATGAGGCAGAACGAAAGACACAGCATCAAGAGGACCGTCACACTGTCGGATGGGAAGGGACGAGTTCTTACAACTTGTAAGAATCACAAAGAAATGTGTCGGGATGGGAACCCCGTTCCTGAAAGCAGAAGAGAATCATCTATATGAGGAAAGAATTCAGTCTAATGCATTGTTAAATACATTTTTGGCATTATTTGGCCACTAGTGGGCAGTATGTGAACTACCAATAGGTCTGGTCGTAAATGGGGCATTTGGCCTAATAACATATTTTTTCTCATATGATGTTAGACTTAAGCATAAAGTCTGGTCCACTTTGTATCTTGTTCTTGTCATTTTAGACAGGAAAACACCATCTGACCAAACAACTTACGGGGTTCCCTTGTTCATAAAGTCATAGTTCCCATCAAAGTCATTGTCAAATATTGGTCCGCTCACAACATTGACTCCATTCAGCTTTTGTGAATACTTCACCAGCAGATCATCATGAAAGTGATTCCAGATATCTGTCACAAAGACATTAAACATGAACAACAGTGACACTATGAACAAACATGAAAGACCTAAGAGCCACAGAACAGACACAGCAGTGTTATTATCAATATATTACTGATATAAACATCTACTTAAATAAAACAAAGTTTTATGTTAGCATTTTATGTGCGAATGCAGCACTTCATGTTTGTTTAGTTTAAGTTAACATTAAAATAACTAAAACTAAGAAATTTAGACATTTTAAAAAAAGAGCATTAAAAATGCCAATAATTACTAACCAAAATTAAAATGAAAACAGAAAATATATATAACAAAATCTTTGGTACTAAAATGACACTGAGAGACACACAGTACAGGAGAGGTTTATGTAACATGATAACACCAAATGATATGTAAAACAGTGATAACAATGTTCAAGACATAATCACAATGTTAGTGCAGAGTGCTGTCCATAATTCTGTTTATGCATAATTACTGTACTTAAAATGCTTAATTTGCACCTTGCTGTTTATTAAGTGTCTGAAACCAAACAAGTTGTTGCAATGAACCACAAATTAAGGATCCTAATGAACGATGCCATCTTGGATAGGCCTATGATAAATGCATAAACAATATACTTGTGTAATCAAGCGATAACAGATAAATGTGTTATGAAATGCTGGTGCACCCAAAGTACAAACCACAGATTTTCAGATTATCACTGTGTAGATGCACTAAAGCGCAAATGAATGATTTCTAATGAAATGCAGATAGATGATGTTCTACACGCACGTCATGTTGGTGGAGTTAGTTTGAGAAATGAAATGAGTCATTTTCACTTTGATCTAAATACTTGCACAATGCAGAGTAAAGAAAGGGTTTACCATACACGGGTGTTGCAATTAACACTGATGAGGCTCTGAGGTTAAAGCAAAACATCAGTTAATTTGGTTCACAGGCATAAATGACTCAATACTGCTTATTAATTCAGCAGGTCTGCCTTCATCATGACTTGTGAGGATCACCTGGTGTCACGCTTTTTAATTGATTTCTGGAATTGTTGAGATGGATTTTCAGAGTATAACAATTTAACAGGAACATTTCCAAGGTGGGTCTGCGATAATGCCATAATGTGCATCCAAAATGAAATGAAAACCGAAAATCTAAAAAATAAATTAATTCAAAATATTAATAAAACTATAATAGTATTTCAATGAAACTAAAATAACACTGACCTAAAATAGCCTTAAAAAGAAAAAGTGCACTCAAAAATTAAAATTCTGTCATCGTTTACTCACCTTCTCAGTCGTTCCAAACCTGCATGAGTTTCTTTCTTTTGTCAAACAAAACACGTCATGGAATATTTAGAGGAACCAAACAGCTGTTGGTCCTCATTGGAAAAAATTAAAAAAAATACTCTAAAAGTCAATGGCTACCACAAACTGTTTGGTTATCCAGCATTCTTCCAAATATATTTTGTCTTTAACAGAGGAAAGAAACTCATACAGGTTTGGAACAGTTAACTGATGAAAATTTTGGGGTGAATTAATCCTTTAAAGACACGTATACAATATGAAATATCACTGAGGTGCAAATTTTATGTTTGTCAACATATAAACACAAAACAGCATCTCTGTCTCTGTTCTCTCATCAAGCCCATTTTTGTCTCGCTCGGATAACAGAGCCATGAAATTACGCTGAGAAACCTGCAGTTCTTTGGGTGATCTGTTGAGCATTCTTAGGTGTTTTTTGGCAGGTCAAGCGTTCCTGCAGGACTCTTTCTTTGATTTTGGTATAAATGCTTGCTGGCCTCAATTCAGCTGTGATCAACCGATTCTAATTATAGGGCAGCTTTAACTGGAGAACATTTACCTTTTCAGGGAGTGTTGCATATGTTTATTAAATTAGAGCACAGCTTTCTCATATATAGTCTCATTTATTTTGAATGTGGTTTAGTAGTTTAGTAGGACAACGCTCCCTCTGTAGATCTGTAGAGTGACACAGCACTGTAGATCAAGGCTCACACCCATGTCTATGCAAACACTTGCAAAACTGTTAAAGTTCCTACATTGCATTAGAATTAAAACTTTCTACTTGCTTAAAATCAGGCATGTCCAAACTTGGTCATGGAGGGCCACTGTCCTGCAGAGTTTAGCTCCAACTTGCCTCAGCACAAGTTTCTATGCCTAATAACACCTTGATTAGCTGGTTCAGGTGTGTTTGATTAGGATTGGAGCTGAACTTTGCTGGACAATGGCCTTCCACAGGTTTGGACACCCCTTTAAAGTGAATGTTTATCATCAGTATAAATATTCATGGGTGACATTATGTTGGGCAAAGTCTTTTGTTATGTTAAGGATTTCTGCATTAGTTTTTTCCTGACTTCTAGTGTCAACATATTACACTTTTCCAAACCGAAAGTTGTCAATTCTGACTTCATGAGCTGGAATGCAGAATTACAGCCTTTTAATAAAAACAGGCAACATGTTTACTGGCATGTGGAACCCATTCTGAATACAAAGTTCAGTATTTCATGTTGATGATTACTGACAATGGCACTCCAAACCCATGTGTTTTTTTTTTGTGTGTTTTTTTTTGCTATTGTTGACATCAAAGGTTGTGTAAACAGTTTTTTGCACAAATATAAAAAATAATTCATAATGACCATAATGTTTCTTAGCACTTCATTCTTGAATCCCTAATAAAATCTACATTTTAACCAACCTCAGAGCTAATTATGCGTAGAATCTGGATTTGGTGATTCATTCCAGCATGCCATTAACTTTCCATTTACTTTCCAAGTATACAAGTAAACAGCAAATCTTTTGAAAATATTCGAATTGGCAGTCAGAAGAAAGACATCATGCAGTTCTTGCCAGAACAAACATGCAAATTGCAAGCGTACATGACACAACACAATAAATCACAAAAAGTGCAAATAAGAAAGAGATCCCAGTTGTCAGGTTTTGTCTCCCTGCAGTCTGTGTAATGTTATAAGCTGAATGTAAAATACGGCTTACCTTTGAAAGCAGGAAACATGGGCACCATGTTGCTTGTAATTAAAGAGTCTGGCTCAGTTCCTGTAGGACTGAAGTCTGAGGGAGAAAGAAAGCATTTAGAGTCCTGTCATACAAAACACAACAGATATAGCAGAGTAAACACAACTCTTTTATTAGACAGATCTCTGGATACACTGATTGGCCAAATTGCAGAATTGAGTGTTTAAACATGGTGAGCACTAAACTGTACAATCATGTTCAAAAATTTGGGGTCAGTAGGATTTTTGTTTTGAAAATTATTATTTTATTCAGCAAGGATGCATTAAACTGATCAAAAAAGACAGTAAAGTATGGAAGCCCGTTTCCGCCACTGAATAAAAAGAAAAGGTTATTGCGAGATATAAAGTCAGAATTGTGATATAAACTCGCAATTCTGACTTTTTTTCTCGCAATTGCGAGTTTATATCTCACAATTCTGACTTTATTTCTCAGAATTGTGAGTTTATATCTCAGAATTATGAATTTTTAATTTGTGATTGCGAGTTGAAGTCCAGTTTTGAGGGGGAAAAAAGACTGATATGTTCTGAGTTTCGAGTTTATATCTCACAATTCTGAGAAAAAAAGTCAGAATTGTGAGATAATAAGTCACAATAACCTTTTTTATTTTTTATTCAGTGGCGGAAATGGGGTTCCATAGTAATGACTTTTATATTGTTGCAAAATATTTATATACAAATAGTGTTGTTCAGTTGAACTTTTCATCAAAAGAGTCTATTCATCAAAAAAACGTATTACAATTTCCACAAAAATATGAAGCAGCAGCACAACTGTTTTCAACATAGATAATAAGACATTTTTAAAAATATATATTAAGATATAAAGCAGTTATTTCAAATTGTAATAACATTTCACAATATTTCAGTACTGCATTTTTGATCAAATAATTGCAGCCTCGGTGAACATAAGAGACTTGCTTCAAAAACATGAACAAATTTGACCAACCTCAAACTTGTATATCTCCCAGTTGTTAATGGCAACATACCATATTTGCTTACTATATAACAAACAACTGTGGGCTTGTTTTCAATTAAATCGCTTATAAATATTTGTATTTATGGGTTTATTTCCAGAATGTAGCATATTATGTACTTCATTCAAACTAATTAGAAAAATAATATATAATTATTAGCTAATATCACTCATAGATCTAATCGAAGTCTATGACCTTTTCCCATAAGTGAAAGAGGTCAGAAAGTGAATTGAATAGTGAGTTTTGTGTAAAGGTCTTAAAGTAAATACAGATATCCCGTTGGACTCACTGGGCGGATGCAGGAGGCCAAAGGTCAAAGTGGAATTGTTCTTATAGAATGAGCAGGACTGTCTCGCACTGGCCTGCACACGCACATCTGCACGCACACATGTGTCTGCTGAGGACTGGACGCTCACCTTTGTTTGACAAAGAGAAGAAAGAAAATCAAAGATCAGAGGAAACAGTGCTTGGTGTTTAAAACACTCATTAAGTGCATGATAGAATTCCTGTTAGACACATTGCAAGCAAAATATCCTCAGCGTTTGCCACTTAACAGAGGTTTCCTACAGTAAATTGACGTCTTTTAAGCTTTGCTTAAAGGAACACTCCACTTTTTTTGGAAATAGGCTCATTCTCCAACTCCCCCAGAGTTAATAAGTTGAGTTTTACCGTTTTTGAATCCATTCAGCCGATCTGGGTCTGGCGATAGCACTTTTAGCATAGCTTAGCATAGATCATTGAATCCGATTAGACCAGTAGCATCACGTTCAAAAATGACCAAAGAGTTTTGATAGTTTTCCTATTTAAAACTTGACTCTTCTGTAGTTATATCGTGTACTAAGACCGGCGGAAAATGAAAAGTTGCGATTTTCTAGGCTGATATGATTAGGAACTATGCTCCCAGTCCGGGATCAAGGAACTTTGCTGCCGTAACATGGCCGCAGCAGGCGCAGTGATATTACGTAGCGCCTGAAAGTAGTTCCCAGCTATATTATAACTAGTTACCTAGCTGGGGACTACTTTCATGCGCTGCGTAATATCACTGCGCCTGCCGCGGCCATGTTACGGCAGCAAAGTTCCTTGATTATTACGCCGGAATGAGAGTATAGTTCCTAGCCAAATCGAACTAGAAAATCACAACTTTTTATTTTCCGCCGGTCTTAGTACACGATATAACTACAGAAGAGTCGAGTTTTAAATAGGAAAACTATCGAAACTCTTTGGTCATTTTTGAACGTGATGCTACTGGTCTAATAGGATTCAATGATCTATGCTAAGCTATGCTAAAAGTGCTCTCGCCAGACCCGGAGATCAGCTGAATGGATTCAAAAATGGTAAAACTCAACTTATTAACTCTGGGGGAGTTGGAGAATGAGCCTATTTCCAAAAAAAGTGGAGTGTTCCTTTAAGAAACACTCTCTCTAATCTTGACTTAATAATACTTAAAATACATGCTTCACAATCTGAGTTTTAAACACTCTGTATGGGATGGTGAAGTCATGATGTTAAGTTATTGAAGTTACATCCATGCAAAACAAAAACAAGATCAGGCCTGAAGCCTGAACAATTCCAGCTGTGGTTACATTCGTCACTTCACAGCCTCAGGTTGTGGCTTGTAGTTGTTTTGAGTATAAAGCAAATTAGAGAATACAGATGATTTCATTTAGATCACATAAAAAAAGATTCTGTCATCATCTACTGGCCCTGACAACATGTTTTTCCAAAAAAAAAATACTATATATGTGCTGGCACCATCAAGTTCAATAATGAAAAAAAATCTAAATGGCCATAAAAATCTATTAAAACTAATTAATAGATTTGTTTAAGAAATAGGCTAAAATTGTAACCATTTTTCACTGATAGTAGGCTATTATTTTAACAAATTTAATTTCAGGCTGTTCCCCACAAGCTATCACATGGCGTCAGAAAACTGTAGTGCACAACTTTAATGCTGCTTAAAGCCCAGATTATACTTCTGTTTTTATGTATTTACATTCACAAAGAAACTGATAAGACTTAAGATGAAAGTGTTTATGTGTGAACCAACTGTGTTCACACAAGCTATCAAACGGGGTATACTTTAAACGGATAAAGAGACGGTCGTATTTCACTTTTCGTTCCAATGACGTAAGCATTCTGAATGCAGGAAACAGAAAACTCAAGTTAATGAGAATTTCACTGCATTCCAGAGTTCAAGTTTGGTGAACTCTGCCCTGCGAATTTATCACGTGAAAACATGTGACCAATAGAAGACTGGCATGACCTCTTAGCTGAATTAAAAGTATACCAACTTTGAACCTGCAGGATTGCAGCGTAGCAGGAAAGTCAAGTACAGTACTAGGTCTAGTGCAAATGTGTTGACTAGCTATGTTTGCAAACAATATCAAATGAAGTATACAAAGATTGTGTATTTGATTGTGGAAAAAAAAACATACAGTATACTTTGGGATTAAGAGTTTGGGTCAAAACTGAAGTATGCTTTCACGTCCATCATATGGAAAAGAGTGACTAGTATATACTTCAATATATATATATATATATATGGCAGAGTAAATAATCAGAACTATCTCTTTAAGCTAACTGACAAAAAAAATGACAGTAACAACAGTAACACACACTGCACGAAGCCAAGAACACTTCATGAGTGATTGCAGTTTGTCACTGTCGAGTGTTAGCGAGTGTGAAGACCGTGATTTACTCTGCGGTCGGCCCACAAAATGAGCAGCACATGCTGAAGGGTGGAGAATGAGGCCGTCTGTCATATTTCCTGACCTCACTGAGCATCGCCATTAAACTCTCTGGAACATGTACACCTTCCTGTTTGAACGGTCATTACAAATTTAGTTTGTGAAAAAGAAGTGCACTTAATTGCACTTAATCTCATCTCATTTCACCAGCGGTTACTCACCCTTGTGAAAAAGAAGTGCACTTAATTAAACTGATCATGTCAAATCATAAGTGTATTTTTTAAACTGTACTTTTAAAACTGTAAAGGCCACTTAAGTATACTTACTGTGTAGAAAGAACACTTTTATGACTAAAAAAAAGTGTGTTTCTTAACACACTTTTAAAAAGTTAAAGGTTTTACTTTAAAGGTGCACTAAGCGATTTTTGAAAAACGCTTTAGACCGCATTGTAGCCAATCAGCAGTAAGGGGGCGTGTCTTGCACTGATAGAGAGAAGAGAGCGCTCAATTTGAGTGCACAGGACGGATATCAGCAGATCGACTATAGGTAGAGAGAGAGATGGCAGAAAAAAAAAAAAGAGGAAAATATCAGAGAAACAAAACATTAAAAAGAAGAGTTACGATCACGTAAGAGGTAGGACCCGCATAAATATCGGAGCAGCTTTTCAGCGGTGGAGAGAAGGGCTCGAATCATACGCCGAGGTTGCGTCATTTCTTCTTGAAAGGCGAGTAACGTTGATTTTGCTTCGTTTCACACAATTTATCCATGTTGGCTTTTGTTTGAATATGCTTGTGTGTCATCTTCACTTGTTTCCACGATCTTCCATGGTTGTGTGCGTACATGTGGGGCAGAGATTTCAAAATAGGGTCAAGGTCCCGCTGGGGTAAGGGCGTGTTTGTTTTGGTGCTTTCAAATATCAACAACGTTTGGCAAAAATCGCTTAGTGCACCTTTAAAGTACATTTTAAATCATTTTGTTTTAATAATCGTACTGACTAACATACTAAAGTACATGTAAGGTACTTGATCAGAATTTAAACTGTAGTGTGCGATTCAATCAGAGTTAATATATTTGAAATGTATTAAACTGCAAACTCATCATTACAGACGTATACAAAAGTATTTAAATGTATTGCATACAAATTTCAACAGAAATTACATTCAAGCATATTTTAGTTTACCATAAATGCTTGTCAGTACATTTGGCAACATGTTAACTGTGAAAAAACTTTAGAACAAAAATTTGTTCTAAACTTCAGTTAATTGATTTCATATAAATTTAAACTATATTACATTTTCAGGTATCAGTTAAAAGCAACTGAGTATGTGAAAACATCACATTCATTTGCACTTAAGCATATTATTTATATAATATACAGTAATATTACTTTTTAGAAGTATGCTGAAGTGTACATCTTTCCAGTCTGTAATAATTAAAAAGGGGTGTAGCTCATTTAAACCCCACAGGACATCTTCAGAAAATAATCACAGGAAAACATAAAATGAAAACCCCTGCAGTGCAACATTAAAATGAGCTATTGTTTTAGAGGTCTCGTCTACAATAAACTCCACTTTAAAGACCCCATGATATCACAGTCAGTCATAACTGTTAGTATTTAGATCATAATTATGTTAGTCTACTTCTAATAAAAATAATGATAAAATCTGAATTTTATGAAGCGACGAGAATACTTTTTGTGTGCAAAGAAAATAAAAATAACAACATTTATTTCAGATTGAACCACTGATGGCAGATGGACTATTTTGCCGATGTTTTTTATACTTTTATGTGCCTTGACAGTGTAATTTCCTTGTCAGTCAATGGGACAGTCACAAACCTCCCGGTTTTCATCCGAACAGGACGAACAAAGCTTTTACGGGTTTGGAACAACATGGGGGTAAGTGATTAATGACAAAATTTTCATTTTGGGGTGGAGTATCCCTTTAAGATTAGTCTTACCGTTGCATTCAAAGAGTATGAGACCCAAAGGGGCATCAGGATGTTTCTGCTGTATCCGCTGACGTACGCACTGTGGTGAAGTATACAGTAATCTGACTGCTCCTGGAGAACACGCGGGATTCCATAAGGCAGATGAACATGCTTCACGTTAGAGTCTAGAAAAAGATTAATAAAGAAAGATTGACCTGAAATGTTTCAAACACAGTGTTTTCTAACACAATGTCAAAGTGAACTATTCCTGACAAACAGTTTACTCACTTGAGTTTGAGTCGATGAGATGCTGGTTCAGACGGTTCACCTGAAAAAGTTTGGGGAAATTTATATTATAATTTTCAGGATTCTTTGATTAATCTAAAGTTCAAAAGAAAAAAAAAAAAGCAAATGCAAAGGTTTTTCTTATATATATCAACTGCAATTTAATGCATCCTTGCAGAATAAAAATATTGCTTTCTTAACAACAATTTACTGATTTAGAGTATGTATAGTGTGTTTATATTTATACTAGAGACAAGAAATCATTTGTAACTGTTAAGCACATGTGGCTTGACTCACTACTCTTTCAAAAACTAAAAAACTGTGTGATTGTAACAAACCACAGGAAAAAATAAAGAAATCCAGACACCACCACAAAGCCAAAAATGAATATGTGATGTGGATCATCATAGAGACACACAAACAACAAACATAACTCAAAGAAATTCCTTGGAGCTATAGACTGTAATCCATTCTGCAACATTAACTGCAAGACCAATGCTAAAGGGCAAAAAAATGAACCATGTTTGAATGACATTCTGAAACTCTATCAACTTATTTTTCAGAATTGTAATATGGTAATGGTAATATAATTGGCTTTCCAAGCCTTTCAAACATGCAGTTCTGGTTGCACTGCAACTGAATATCATTTGTATAGTGACAGGCTTCGCCACATTTTAGGTTTAATTCCCCCGTTACAAACACAAAGCAACAATAGCAAGGAAAAACTCCTCAAGAGTAAGGAGGAAACCTTGGGTGGAACCACGAGGAAATTCATCCTGTTCTCAAGAGTGAGTCATCTAATAGCAAGTTCAAAAACACGCAGGATTACACCATAAAACACAGCAGACATCTGATTTAAAACTTTAGCTTGGACTTTGAAGGGAACTAGTCTTGGCTCATAACAAGTCAAATAAAGCATGCTCAAAATTGTTCTTAAAATCAGGCAGAGCAATCTATTTGTAATATTATGACCTGCATTAATCCATCAACATGCAAAATTATATACATAACATACACCCTCATAAGAAAAGGTACAAAACTGTGACTGGGGCAGTACCTTACTGTACATTTGTACCTTATTTACCCTTGAATGGTACATATTAGTATGCTAAATGTACATTTAGTACTTTAAAAGTACATATTAGAACCTTTCGAAACTATAGGTAAAAGGGGAAAATAAAATTGCATAAACAATAGAATTTTGTTGGTTTCGTGATCTCATGCTGTTCAGTGTAGTCTGGATTTCTATTTTCTTCTACCTCGTGTAGTATTGTTCATGGTTTTTGAGAACAAGGGCATGTGATGTAATCTGTCCCTGTTGGCATCTGTGCTAATTTGACTCAATCTTAAGCGACAGATAGATTTGTATCAAACTACAATTCATCACAAATGGACTCAAGGGTCACTTTTTAAAGCACCGAGTACCACTTTAACCTTTTTCATTTTCAATTAACAATACTGTCATGATGACATATGTTGGGGTATGGCTTTCAATTTAAACAGCACCAATAATTTTATCTACTATTTAGACATTTATGAGTACCTAACCTGACCCCTAACCTAAACCTAAGCCTTTCTCAATATAAAACAAAGCCAACTAGTCACAATTGGTTAAAAAAATACAAATATCCAAGTTTTCTAGGTCAAACAACTGATTTTTTTTTAATTTTTATAAGAAACACACCCATAAACAATCACGTCTTCATCCAACATAACCCTCAAATCACATTCAAAAACTGCTGAATCAGCCTTGATTGTGAAATTTGATTGGCTCTTGTGTGTCTCGTGACCAATAACATTATGATCAAGTTTGGATTTATCTTTTGAATCAGATGTGACTGTGTTAAGTTTCACTCTGTTCTCCTCACTTCATAAAAGATGTTGCATGGATTCAGAAGACTTGGAACACAACAATACTTGTAATACTTTTATACTGTTTTATGGCCATTTTTTTGTTGCTATAAACGCCTGTGATTGCACATTTATCTGCCTGTTACATGTTTATATTTTTGAGAAGTGGTTAGGATTAGGAGTTAGGTGCTCAAAAATATGGTCACACTTTATTTTAAGATCCAATGCTCGCTATTAACAAACCATTAACTATGACTTTTGCCTCAATAAACTCCTAATTTGCTGCTTATTAATAGTTAGTAAGTTGTTAAGCTTAGGTGTTGGGTAGGATTTGGGATGTAGAATATGGTCATGCAGAACATGTGCTTTATAAGTACTAATAAATAGCCAATATGTTAATAACAGGCACGCTAATAAGCAACTAGTTAAAAGTGAGTGCACACTAAAGTGCAACATAGGCTCATTGGAAATAAGTGCATTTCTGCGAAACTCAAAAAATGTACCTATACACACACGAATCGCTGCAGTTTCCAGTTGAGATGAACACTAGAGGCAGTAAAACGCCGATAACTTTTATTCCTTTTCACACAAAATATGATTTGCAGGTCCACAGTTTCGATTAATAAAGCCTAATTTTAGTATGTAGGGAATATTTTCAACAAGATAGAGCATTAAATTTTAGCAACATCCCCCGAATATTTGAATTATGAACCACCGCAATACATACCTGAAGCAACCTAATACAAGCACGGCAATACATGCCTTTATCAACGTAACAAAAATGTATTGAACCTGCATTTTAGCGCCACTCACTGGATGTTTCACTTTGAAACTGCCGCAAAAGGTGCAGTAAGGTACGTAATAACAGTGTTGCAGAAATTTATTTAGAGGCACGTATTTTGAATGAGCCTGGGTTGCAAAAGTGTTACCAAAGTCATTTCTACTTTTACTCTTTTTTAAGTGCTGACCTCAGCCTCAGTGAGGGAGTCACAGGTGCAGCCGCGAGGGTCCCGTAAGGAGCCGCTAACAGGGGTGCATGTCGATGGTGCCGAGCGCTCTGCGGGGTACACCGGCTGGTGGTGTGGGTTCTTCAGCAGATGGTTTAAACTGCCATGAGTGCCGTTATTGGGAGCAGGAGGAATACCCAGCAAATCTAAAGAGATATACACAGAAGAATACACTGTTCTTAGAAGATGCTTTTCACCAAAACTACTTACAATACAATGCAAAAATCATGCTCTTGTCAAATACTGGCAAGAACAGTCTTTATGTTAAAGGGATAGTTCACCCAAAAATGAAAATTTGATGTTTATCTGCTTACCCCAAGAGCATCCAAGATGTAGGTGACTTTGTTTCTTCAGTAGAACACAAACAAAGATTTTTAACTCAAACCGTTGCAGTCACAACAGTCGGCGTGTGACGCATCTTCTTCTTCTTGCTTTATGGCGGATTGCAGACTTATAAGCGCATTACTGCCACCTATCTCTCAAATGGACCATTGACACTAATTGCGATTGCAGATAGTGTCAATACCTCAATGTCTCAATTGAGAGATAGGTGGTGGTAATGCACTTATAAGTCTGCGATCTGCCTTAAAGCAAGAAAAAGAAGATGCGACATGCGCTGGCTGTTGTGACCGCGCTCAGGACAGTTGGACAGTGCGGCGGATCAGAGGTAAAAAATTATATAAATACTGTTCAGTTTCTTGCACAGACCGATCGTTTTGTGTCTTTAGACCTCAATGTATCGTCACAAGCTGCAGGGTTTAATTTGGTTTTGTCTGTGTATGTTTTTTTTCTTCTCAAAGCCGTGAGTCCCATTGACTGCCATTATATGACTGACAGACTGCAACAGTTTGAGTTAAACATCTTTGTTTGTGTTCTACTGAAGAAACAAAGTCACTTACATCTTGGATGCCCTTGGGGTAAGCAGATGAACATCAAATTTTCATTTTTGGGTGAACTATCCCTTTAAGATAGGCTTTAAAGGGATAGTCCACCCAAAAATGACAACTCTGTAAGCATATACTAATCAAACAGTTGCAGTTTCCATTGACTTTCATTGTATGGACAAAAATTATACAAATGAAGTCAATGGGCAGAAAAACTGTTTGGTTATCAACATTCTTCAAAAGTTTGTTTTTTGTGTGTGTCTTTCAGAAAAAAGAAAGTCAGAAATAAATGGCATGAGGGTGAGAAAATGACAGACTTTTCATTTTCGGGTGGAGCATCACACTAACATCAGGGTTGCCTGGCTATAGTGAGATTTTGATGACATCGGCCTAAAAGAGTAGGAAATCCTGTTAAACATCCCGGTGACAGGTACTATTTGTAGTCTTAAATACCCAGCCGGGATGCTTACATATAACTAGAGTGAAGAGAAAAGAAGAGTGGGTGAGAAAACCAGACATTATGTAACAATGTTGGGGAAGCTTTAAAACTGCAGCCTGTCAAGTTAATTTAAAGTTCATCAAGTTCATCTAGTCAATCTACACTTTAAAAATTAGTTAGCTACACATTTTTTTTTTTTTTTTTACTTGACCTTGCCATTTTTAATCAGAATGTCATAACTCAACCATTTGAACTGTCCCCGTCCTACATTGTGTTCTTGTCACAATACAAAAGAAAAGATCTCTTGCTATTTCAGTTACATTAATAGCTTTTCAACAGATCAGTTTCCACTAAACACAACTGGAAAACAATATTTTAACCCAACATTTTAAACATGGTTGGACAGCAGCATTAAAAAGTAAAGTTATTGAAATAAATATTACATTATAAAACCGTTCCAGTTTCCTTTCAGCAAGTTATATTTTTATGCCAGTTGGTGACGAGTGAGTCACTGAATCATTCACTTAACCAATTCATTCAAAATCAGTGATTCATTCAGCATTGAAAGATTAATACTGCATGTTGCTTAGACACAAGCAAGTTAATTATGCTTTGGCTTTGTTTATGAAATTATAGAGGTTTTAAAGAGATATTTCCATCACCTTAGGGGCTCCACAGGAAACAAACAGTAAGTAAAGTAACCAAAATATCTTGTTTATTGAACTGTCATACAAAAGCAAGTTCACACTTTGCTACCAAAACAATGATGTAAAATCATTGAATGGGTTCATTTAACAAAGTGATTCACTGAAATGAAAATGAATTGCTTTTCCTTCAAGAATGGATTATTATACAAAGGTGTTTGATTATGACCTCATTTTTTTGGCTGTAAAGCTAAGGATTTTTTTAGATAAGTTAGTGGCGTCACTAACTGTAACTTCCCAACAGTGGTGTCAGACAATAAGCTGCCAATGATGGCCACTTTGTTTCGAAGTGGGTCATTAAGTCCTTGGCAGTGATTGTGAATGACGGAGATGGTGACGGAAAAAAAAAAGGCTCTCATAGTCCTGCACAATTTCCCACAAGACTTCTCTTGGATTTAAACCAATATGAGCTCAAGCCCTAACATTCCAGTAGTGTACTGTATGTTACTAGATTTAGAAGCTTTTATGAGTGATAAAGAATGTGTGAACAAAATCATCATAATTGAAATAACACATTATACACTTTGTTCCAGATCAAAGATGAATCAGACACAGTACATGGCTGCAATCATCAGCACATTTTGGATGAATTTCCCATTTACCTCAACAGCAGTTACTCAACCTTATTAAAATAAATACGCTTTGTATTGAATGCACACTTGTAGTGTGCTTCAAATATTAAAAGTACATTTTAAACAACTGTATTTGCACAAAATCTAATATCAATAAAATAAAATGCCACTTAAGTGTACTTAATGAGAGGATACACTTTAACAAAAGATAATCAAAGCAAATATGAATTTATATGTAAAGATTACTTAAGTTCTACTTAAGTGGTTTAAAAAACAGCTAATTGCATTTAATATAAATTTAAACCTTTATATTTTTTATTTGCAATTAACATGTAATTAACATCACTTAAGTATGCTTAAGTGTTATTTTTCACAAGGGAATTTAGCACACAAGAATATGCACAGTACCAAAAATGTCAATAGCGGAGAAGGGGTGTCAATGAAATATGATTAAAGGAACTCTTTCAAACGTTCATGATACTTCACAGAAAAATAAACTTACCACATAGGAGGTTGTAGACTTCAATGTTCTCGAAAGGAAGCACATTCACCTTAGAATGGATACCTGGTCCATATCCAATAAAAATGGCCTGCAAACAGTTACATTTCATTCATTAAATCACACCATTTGGTTGTCTTCAAGTTTGAAAAAGTTGTGTTTCAATTGTTGAAATCTGTGTTTGCCGAATATTTTGCCTAATATTTCATTTAAAAAAAAGAGAAGATGGTTCTGAGAAAAGGTTATTTGTTTGCAGATGCCACTTAACATTTTGTCATCTAATGTGATGAAAATTAGACCTCTTTAAGTGTGGTTTTAGTGTCCAAGTACTATTTGGGGCCCCTGGATATAACAACAAAACACCCACGACAGCTCCAAAAACACAGACCACAGTTAAAAATAACTAAAAGCACTTATTTTGATTTGCAGTCACAGAGAGACACACATTCCACTCGCCTCTGGCTGAAACACTTGAGTACTAGAAACTAGACTGATCTCATTTCCTTGGCACAGAGTCACAAAGATGAAAATGATCTTCATTCCTCCTAACAGGAGATTTCACTTTATTAAGACGGCCTAAAGTAAAGCTCTTGCCATAATAACCATCCCTGTGGTTGTGACTAGCTTCTGCAATTTACCTCAACCAGTTAGACCGTTGCCTCATAAGGGTTCCTGTAAGAGGTTTTTGTAAAGCCTACCAGATGCATTAGACATTCCTAGACAACCACACAGACCAGGGGGCGCAGATGGCTGGAAACTCACACGTCACAGACATAAACAAGACTCTGTCAAAGGTCCAACGTGTGGGTTGAGCGTGTGTTTAAAACTGCAATCTGAACACCTTCCAGTTTGAAGGAACTACTAAGTGTGAATCTGGCACAGAGAAGCTATATTCAATAGCCGAGAGTTCATTTAAAGGGTATGTCAGGGTTTTTCTCAGTTTTTGTGGAAAGACCCTAGGGATCATAATCCCCTTCGTGGGAATTTACTCGGATCCTTTAATAAGAATTTAGTATGCTTGGTCTACTAAACATCATTACACTGCAGCACAGAAGCCTTTGAACAGAGCCTCAAGCAGAAACTGAAGATAGAAATGTTTACTGGTGTCTATGACAGATTTAAGAAATATTTTCTCTGGATTTAGGGGATAATGCTTAATTTTGTGGTTGAGGTTTATGTTGATGGCGTGGAAGCGAAGCTGAAAGAGAACAAAACACTATGAGAAGTAATGGAGAACTGATGTTTGGCAACTGCCAACCATACTCTTCTTCAAAAGAAAAATGTTTTTCAAAGGCACTGAGACCAAACAAGTATAATTTGAGTACACTGTCATAATTATGTTTCTTAAAAGTGCACTTTGTAATAATGTCAAATCAAAAGTCTTACTTGAAAATGTATTTTAAATCATTGATTTGGTAAGGTATTTGAACTGCACATTTTGACACAGTGATAAGAAAACTTCTGCTATAGCATCTATGTCAAGATGAGTGTGCAATTTGTTTTATTTATTTACTTTTATTATGCAAGACATGTGCCTTGAATATGAAACAGTTTTAAACACCAACCTGCATGTTCTTGAAGACATTATCTGAACCATGGAAGCCGCCCCTGCAGTATTTAATTTCATTTGGTTTGCTGTAGATGAAGTTGGGAGAAAAATACTGTGAAAATGCCAGTTTGAGTGCTGATTAAAAAAAAATCTTCAAACGCCTTCAATCAAATTCTAGTTACCATTTAAGAACAGAAAAGTTTACAGAATGATCAAAAACTTCTAGAGGTTAAACTCATCTGGATTTATAAACGCATTAACATTTTTTTTAGGGCTATTACATACTTTCATTATACACTCAAAAATATTTTACGATTATTTATTAGATTTACAATTTATGCATTTGAATTGCAAATCAGATATTATTTATTTGGATTACACAGTTTTAGCATAAACTAAATTTAATGTGATGCATTTCTACGCATAACTTATATCTTATATCATCTATTAGCATCAACGTGATTATATATATATTTGTTTTTCTCAAATTGCATTTATTCTAATTAGAATCAGCATACATCTAAATTCTTTTTTCAGTAAAAATTAAGAACATGGTTAAAATATGGCTAGCTATAAAAAAAGAAATATTCAGTTAGTTAAAATGTATGAGACAAAGAAACTGATGATAAATATATGAACTTGGTTATTGTGTATTTAAAACACATTTAGTTTTTTATGGCAGCAGCTATTTGCTCTGAGTGTAAATAGTGATCAATGCTATTTACACTAAATAGCACAAATAGCATATTTTCTTAGCGATGGATACTATTTACATTAAGTGCAAATAGCTATAGATTCTATTTACACTATGTTAAAATAGCAAGATTTTCTGCTATTTATACTACTTATTGCAAATAGTGGCAATTATCTGCACCTCAGTATTGTAGTACATTATAAAACAGTACGCGATAATAATGTATTGAGTGTAAATTATAGTTTTAATTCAAATTATTAAATGGATGCCACCTTATTAGCACAATAAAGCCCTCCCTACACCTACCCTAACTCTACCCAATACTTTATTTTCAACTTTTTGATTATTTCCTTCATTTTTATTGAAAATAAATGCCTTTCCGATGCGATATGAGATTTGAAAAGGGAGAAAAAAAGTTTGGCAAAAGGCGGGTTCGAACTCGGGTCGATCGCATCAAAAAGCACTTTACCGTCACTTTCACTTTTACCATCAACGCCACTGAAACTGATGTTAAACAAGCATCTTTTTTTCAGTGTTGACTATCACAATCACATGTTGGTGGGCGGAGTTAGTGTAAATAGCCTCTTCCAACAAGGCAGGCTGTTTGCACTTAGTGTAAATAGACACTCCGTTTTTTTATTTATATGCATGACTGACAAGAATTACATTAAGTTTATTATACATTGGAATTTTGCGGTTTCAACATAAAAAAACCTGCATAATCCAAATGGATGGACATTTTATATGCAATTCAAATACGTGAATCTTAAATTTAGACCAATTTTATTTTCTGAGCACTCATTTTAACAGGACAAGCATCCCAAAGCTCAAACTCACAGTGCTGCTTGCCAGCCGGGTTGCATGTAGAGATGTGCTCTCTCTATACGGATGTTACTGGCAAAGTGAAGCCGTTTGGGCAGATGCTCCTTCAGATACGGCCTCATCGGCTGATCAGGTTCTCTGCACTTCAAACACAGAACGAAAAAAGGACAGAATAAAGATTTCAACATGATTAAGTAGAAGATATAGTCTGTAATTGAGGTGTGGGGATGTTGTGACGGGGTCGTACCGAAAGATTCTTCACCAGACCTTCATAATCAACTGCCAGATGAATGCAGGAAAAGAGAAGAGATGGATTATTTGGATTACATTTAATGGACAAAACACTTTTTATAAATGGGTGTTTCTTTATACATATATAATTTTAGTCTATAGTTGAAGAAACCCTCAAATACAAAGGCATGTATTTGAGTCAAATCTGTTGGCTTACAGGAAAAGAATTCATCAGGCAAATGTTTGGGACGGACTCTCGCTGCAGGACCCTGGATGACAGTAATGTCATCAATGTTTTCCAGATAGTTGGAGACATACGCAGCTCTCTTGCATGATGCTTCTTCCATCCCTGCAAATCAAGCATTCAAAATGAACTATATTTCACAGATTGCTCATTCAGTTGTGCTTAAAGGAATAGTTCACCCAAACAATTATATCATGATTTACTCACCCAAACCAGAATGAATTCTTTCTTTGTAAGTAAAAGAAATTAGTACATTTTTGGGTAAACTACTGAATTAAAAACATTAAGTCCAAGTCATGTTCTCACTGTAGTAATTCACAGCGTATTATAACATTCAACTTTTTTTCCTCTCACTGAAGTGCCAAAAAGCATATAATTTACTGACAGTAAGGCTTATAGCCAAACCTCCACGTCTTTCATTATATTCTTAGGCGAGTACTAATTAAACATCAGTGATGCAACAGAAGTTCAGCACATAAAAAACATACAAGCTCAATATGTATTCACAATCACTCCGACCACAAAGGCAGAGCGGCACAGACAATTAAAAACCCAAGAGTTGAAATTAGCATGCTAGCAGGCCTCATGGCGTACTCCAAGGTCAGGAGACACATGTGCAATCCCACACGCCTTTAATTTGCCCCAATCACAAATGAAGACACACGTCAAGCAGATGTCACTGCTGAAAAACTTCTGTGCCCACCCAGAAAGGTGGGAACCAGTGTTATTTTTGTATCATTGAGATACTATTATTGTTTTTAATTAGTTATTATTTTTATATTTTCTGTTTTTATTTTAATTTTTAAGTTTCAGTATTTTTGTTGTGTGCATGCCATTTTTATTAATTTTTAAAATGTCTATATTGTTTTTTTGGGTTTTTTTTCAGTTTGTTTTAGTTATTTTACTACAGCAAGTTAAACTACATGAAATAAAATAAGGCAACTGGCTGCAATAAAATTAAAAAAAAAATTTTTTGGGGTGCCTATGGGTGGAGACGTACTTTTCTCTTTAAATTGATAATAGATAAATGCTTTTTGGAACACTGTCTAATCCAAATTTTCCAACAAAAAAAAATTATCTTCTAATATTACAGTGGCACAAACATGGCCAGATTTAATACTTCTGTTATTGGACTGCAGACTGCAATTGTTTTCATAAAAACTGTGAATACATAAGTCCAATAAATATTTACTAATGACTGACTGTCTGTGACATTTGGTAAAAGTTCATATCAAATTAAAAAAAAAAAAAATAATACTTTTGTTATTTTATATTTTTAGATTCTGTGTAAAGTTGAATATATATTATATCCAACTTTATCTGCATATACAGTACACTATCAGGTATGCAATCAGAAGCAATGCAATACATGTCATAAAGTAAATCTCAACTGTCTGATTTTATATTTTTACATAGGGCAATATGAACTATACAGCAAATCACAACTTGTATCATTGCAAAATGTAAACTATGTTATATAAAGCATGAAGATATTGTCAACATCAACATTCATTACTTTTCTGTAAAGCTGCTTTACAAACAATGGGTCTCATTCACTAAGCATGCGTACGCGCAAATGTGCGCATGAAATATGTGTACAAACGTGTGTACGAATTTTAAGAGCAAATCACGATTCAACAAAAATTACATAAAATTTATTCTAAATTTACAGAATAAATATAGGAACAACTGAAACCACACATTTGCAAAAACCACTTACTCTGTAAGCCTTAGAATAGTGTTAAGAAGTTATATTTCATTCTAACAGGACTATGATTATACTGAAGTATATTGCATTAATTGTATTATATAATCCATATATAAATTATATAATAAAATGATTAAAAATTACAATTTAATTTCATATTAAATACTTTCCATCATATACAGTGAAAGAGTAAGAAAAGCTGCATTATAGCTTCAGCTGTGAG
This sequence comes from Acrossocheilus fasciatus, assembly GCA_036784905.1. Taxonomy (NCBI): domain Eukaryota; kingdom Metazoa; phylum Chordata; class Actinopteri; order Cypriniformes; family Cyprinidae; genus Acrossocheilus; species Acrossocheilus fasciatus. The sequence continues at coordinate 9,808,470 of CM071957.1, read as the reverse complement.
GTTTCTCTGAATAACAGATATACGCATATGGACAACTGGCTAATGAGAGGTCTGTAATCTGGGTCTGTATAAAAGGTGTTTATTGTGAGAACTGGTGAGAATGACACACTTGACATTGCTCGAAGATCGGGCGAGTATGGAAGCTTGTTTCTGCCATTTTAAAAGATAATTGCGACTTTTTATGACACAATTTCGAGTTTACATCTTACAAGTCAGAATTATTATTTTTTTCAAATGTTTTATTCTGTCAGAAACAAGCTTCTATATGTGAAAGCATTCTGCAAACAGCGACATGTTAAAAAAAAAAGTGTGTACGGAAAGCCATTACATGGAGATGGTTTAGGCGTGTTTTATGCAAATGACTAACTTCGTGCATGTGACCACTCATTTAGAATACTCCAAATTTACTAACATCAGAACGATTTTAAGAACAAATTCATGTACGTACGAACATATTAGTGAACGAGACCCACTGTGTATTGTGAATAGTGCTATACAAATAAATTTGAAATACAACTATACTGTAGCTGTTGCCAATTTACGTTTAAACTCAGATTTGGTCTCATGTTCAAATTAAAGTGTATAGGGAAGACACACAATACTCACCGTGGTCAGAGACCAGAACAAGGTTTAGACATCTGTGCAGCTGTCTTTCCTTGAGACCATCCATCAACATCCCAAGAAGCCTGTCGACATTCAGTAAAGCCTCAATTACCTGCAATGCAAAAATCCAACATGATTTGAAACACAAACATTTCATCAGTAGAATCCAAAGCAGGGGAATTCATACTGATTATGAAAAAGAAAAAAAAGACATAACAATGCTTGTGTTCATTTAATATGTCATATCCTAAATCAGATATTTTCCCCAAAACTAAACTGACATTGAAGTTTGTCAGTTGTTTCCACATGTGGTTTGTCTTCAGTTTACCTGGCTACTCATTGGTCCATGTCGATGACCTGCAGAATCAGGCTCTTCGAAGTATAAGGTGTAAAAGTCTGGCCTAAATCAGAGTGAATATACTGTAAATTAAAAAATAACCTAAAAATAACATCTAAATTAACTTACTGTACTCAAGTCAAAAATATTATTTAACGTCAGTGAATCAACCCGAATACATTAATTTACACATTTTTATGAGCTAAATAAGGTAGAAATAGCTCTTTACAGTAACAATTGCAAGTTACTGTTTTAATCAAACCAAAACAGTAATTTAAAAATAAATAAATAACTAAATAAATATACATTTAAAAAAAAACAAAAAAAAACATTACCTTTCTCCTTCAGGTAAATGCAACCATTCAAAGATTTTTGCCACTCTCTTTTCAAAGGGGATGTTCCTAAAAAAAGAAAAAAATTATCAATTTTAACTAGTTTGTTGGCTCAAAATTGAACTCAATTTTTGATGGCTGTTTCTAAAATCCCTAATGTCTTCTATTAAATTCAGCAGAAGCCCATATTCCCAGTCATTACCTTTGTAACCTGCTTCAAACTTTGAGGCAAACTTTTGTATTTAGTGTAATATGAAGTGTTGCTCTTGATAGCTAGTTTTAGATGTGAATTACAGTCAGTCCTCACAACCCTTAAATCAACCCTAAAATCCAGTTAATAACAGTAGAAAAAAATCAGGCAATGTAAATATCCACCTTTCATACTTCACCCAGTAATCTGGGAAATGTCCATTGACTTTCACATCGGCTCCAGGCCAGAAGAAAGTAGCCGTTTTTAGTTTGTTTTTCATGGCTGTGAGCCAAACCTAAAGACAATCACAGGAAGAACTGAATGAAAGTGCTGACAAAAGATGCAGCGCACAAAGGATAAAACACCACTAACAATTACAAAAGCAAACAAACATCTGCAAAAAAGTGAGATAAGAGAGAGAGCCTCAGTACAATGACAGTGATATATATATATAATATATATATTTTTATTATGTATTTTATTTCAAGTAATGAAGATATTATGTTTTGAGTTTTGTTAACTATAATCACCCAGGGTTGAGGAACTGGCAATCCTGTTTCATTCAATCACAGTTCATTTGTAAGGACAAAATTAGAAACTAAAATGGTCGCTACTATAGCAAAGTACATATGGTCATGAAGAACCTCTAAAAAATCGAGTATGCACGCCTACAGTCAGAAACCACAAAGCCTGTCTATGTAATTAGTGTAAAAGCCAATAGGATGGATGCTAACCCAGTCTTCAATGTAACACATGGCTACCACTGAATGTGAATGCCTCACAGATTTAAATGACCATTAGTTTGAGTCTCAAATGCCAACAGCTGCCTCTTTTCAAAAGCAAATCCCAGTATCTCCTACTAGAAGGTTTTACGCTGCATCATTTCAGCACCATGGACGGGGCAAAGCAAAAGCGCATGGCTGAAAGTCGAGCACGGAAACAAACCAGAAGGAACTGTGTTCCCAGCGAGGAGTTTGAGGAACTTCAGAAAACCTGTCCATCACCAACTAGAATATAGGAAAGTTAATCAGGAAAACAAAAATTTTGCTATAGATTTTGGATTTTCACAATTTCAGCTGCCCACCACAGAAACACTTTGTGCTCTGACATTTTTTGACCATCTGATGCCCATTTGATTGCAAATGTGAATAGGTTGCAGAGTGTTAAACATCTGTGCACCACACCCTGTTTCCCCCAAATGGATGTCTTGCTGAACTCTGAAGAGAATGACACGGGTGGTACCAGAATTTCGTCTTGTGCCGTCCTGATACAGAAAACAATTTGGAAGAATTCCATTGCAAGAACTTGAAGAAAGTTCCACTCATAATGACAACAAAAGACCAAATGTAAGTCAATGCAATTCCATCAGGTTCCAAGGGATTCTGACCCTTTTCCAGAAGAGAGTGCTTGAGACCTTCAATCTAAGCCCAATTGCATTGGCTTTCCAAAGATTCCTGGAAGCATTTGTGAATTCCCAGGTTGAACTAGGTTGGCTGGTCTGACTGGCAGAAATTATGGTCGACCAGCACAGTCTTTCTGATGAAACTATCTGATCATGGAAGCCTTGCTAGTTCAAGCTAGTTAAGAAGCCTGCTGGAGAACCAGCATCTCATGTTGGAGACCAACATCTGTTTACATAAACAATACTCCAACTTTGCAATAAGGTCACCAACATATGTTGCATTTTGGATGTTAATCCCAATGCATGCATGCCAATGCTGGTTGCACAAGGTCCTTCTTAAATTAGCATGTGAAGTTCTCACTAGGGGCTTAGTAATTACTTGTTAGTTTTAATCCAAGTATGCTCTTAATTTGGTTGCACCATTTGTGTAAAACATCTGTTCACCACCCTTCATTACCGCCAAACAGATATATTGGTGAACTCTGAAAAGAAAGGGTGGAACCAGATTTTACTCTTGTCCCTCCCTCATATAGAAAGCAATTTGGAAGAATTATACCACAAGAACTTGTGGTAGAAGAAGTTCCACTTCCTCACACTTTATCATGACAATAAAAGACCAAATGTAAGATGATGCAATGCTCCATCAGGTTCAAGAGGGTTTTGACCCTTGTCCAAAAGAGTGTGATCCAAAAGAACATCAGGCCTGTTCAAGGAAAGCTCATTATGCTCAATGATGGGTCATGAAACAAGAATTTGAAGTAATGTGTTATTGAAGAATTATCTAAGCCCAAATGCATTGGCTTTCCATTGATTCCTGGAAGCATTCATGAATTCCCAGGTTGATCTAGGTTGGCTGGTTTGACTGCTAGAAATGATGGTCAATCAACACGGTATTTCTGATGAAGCTGGTTGATCAACCTTGCTAGTTCAAGCTAGTTAGTAAGCCTGCTGAAGAAACCAGCATCTCATATTGGGGTAGGGACAACATCTGTTTACATGAGCTGAAGATTCCAAGTCTGAAATAGATGGTAAGGTCACCAATATATGTTGCGTTTTGCAAAAGTCATTTGAAAGGTCCTTCTTAAATTAGGACATGAAGTTCACACTAGGGACTTAGTAATCACTTGTAAGTTTGAATCCATGTATACTTTTCATTTGGTTGCACCATTTGAGTTAAACATCTGCATTAACCCCAAACAGATATCTTGGCAATCTCTAAAGAAAAAGATGCTGGGTGCTGCCAGAAGATGGGTGTGACTTTCCTTTCATTCCACCCTAATACAGCAAGAAATCTGGAAGAATTTTACCACATGAACTTGAAGAACGTTCCACTCCATCACTCTTATTCTTGGCAGTTCAGATGAGTATATGAAGAAACATCAACAGCAGCAGGAGCTGCTCAATCAGGGACCAGATATTTCTGACCCTTGGCCAGAAGAGTGTGATCCAAAATAACATCAGGACTTCAAACAGTGCCTATGTGAGTCTCATCAACTAGGAAGCTTAGAGCGTGTGTTATTGAAGAACTATGATGGTCACAGTCCAAGTCCAACTGGAAATTAAGGAAACCTTGCTTGTTCTAGCTAAGAAGCCTACTGGAGAAACCAGCATCCCATGCTGTGGACCAGCTCCTGTTAACATAAACAATGCACTGAAGACTCGAAATTTATTCTGGGTTGATGATCTCTCAAAATAGATCAATAGCTAGGGTCAAATTGATGGGTCATCAAACAGAAATTTGTAAGGATGTATTATCTAAAAATAATACAAGACAGACTGTGACATTTCCAAAATTTAACAGCATATTTTTCATTGGGTTAACACAGATTTCCAGTGTTCATTAATTTCCAAGTTGGTTTAGGTTGGCCAATGCTGGTCTGACTGCTAGAAATGATAGTCAACCAGCATGGTATTTCTGATTGATCAAGGAAACCTTGCTAGTAAGTAAGAAGCCTTCTGAAAACCCCAGCATGCCATGCTCTGGACCAATATCTGTTTGCATGAACATAATGAGCTGAGGACTCCAAGTTTACGTTGGGTCAACAAACTCTTGAAATACATAAGGTCACCAGCATATGTGTTGTGGATGTCGGTGCCTGTGTATGCATATCAGTGACATTGATTAAATATGGTCTTTATGATAAATAAGCTTTGCATGAATGTTTTGTTTTTGGGAAAATAAATATTTTGGATTGATATTGCATTAGAACATTTAAGGTTTGAACCAAACCATAAATATAATTTAAGAAAACAAATAAACTTGACTATATCAAGTATCTTTTTACTGTAATGTTCACACCAGGGTTCTGGGTAACTAGTTCATTTTTATACAAGTCTGCTCTTAATTTGGCTGTACTATTTGCTCTTAAGAAAAAAAAAACACAAGAAAGCAAAATAAACCAAAAGGAGGGACATGACAGAATAGAACATGACCGCAAACACTGTGCCAGAAGAATCTGATGGAAACAACCAGAAAACAGTGCTCACCTACAGATCCCATCCAAAACCAACAAGCACAGTACAGAGTACACATAGGAAATAAAATGGGAAGAAAATCACATCTGACAAGTGAGGCAAATGAACTAGTAACAGCAAATGAGATAGCGGGGTGAGAGGAGCACATGGGGAACAGACACAAACTGAGGCCAAGTGGGTTTTGTTTCTGGAGTGTACAGTAGGTGCCAGGATCCCACACCAGGATTATAAACAGAAATTACACGCCCCTGACATTATACTCCAGAAACATAACCAAAAACAGGAAGAGTTACACTGGAACCCAACACTAACAGTAGAATAAAAAGAGTGTTGGGATCCTGTTTTTATCTTGTTGTGTCTTATTTTAATGTACAGTAGGTAGCTGTTAATGGTAATGACTACATTTGCATTAGAGTATGATAATTGTCTTAACATTTACCCTCTAAATCAGTTATCAGTTAAATTACTTATCCAGACCTTACAAAATAAATACAAATTGATGGGATGCAAATTGAGAAAATTCTTTAATCTTTATTGAACAGATCATCACAAATCTATATTATTGCAAATGTGTTAAATCTGTGCATATTGATTTTTAAGTTTGATGTGAGTGCTTATACTTACTGGTTCACCCTGGTACCATGCAGGGTTGAATTTCTCATCAACTTTCAAACTGAAAGAGGCATTCCGAGTGACATCATACATCTTATTGTCCACAATTCCATGCGATTCTGGATACAGACCCTGCAAACGAAAAACATTTTATAAAAGCATTATTTCACTCATTAGAAAACAGGAGCAAAGCAAACTAACTTGGATGGTCTGTAAAGCAATCATTGGATCTAACAGTAATTGACAATTTTTAATAGGAATTGTAAAAAAAGGGGTGGCAAGACTAACAACTACTAAGGTTCAAATAATAAACTGGACCAGAGTCCAAAATCAACACTTATCAAAACTGATGTAAAGAGTAAGTGATTCAAATCAAACACATACAATTGTCTACTAAAGAAAGCAAAAACGATAACTGCCATTACATTTTGACATGTATATGTAGTTCTTCAAGAGGAATTGTGGCTTAATTTCTACCCGTCACTTACTGTCACTATGGTGTAATGATTTGGGAAGGTCTTGGTGGGATAAGCAGGTCGCATATACGGTGTGGAGGTCCCACATTTCCCTGAAGAAACAATGTTTTTTTTTTTGTTGTTTTTTTTAATAAGACAAAACAACCAAAAAACACAGTCTTGGAAAATCTGGATATATTAAGTAGCCAAATATTAAAAACATGATCTCTAGACCTGGAAAAAGTCATGCAAGTGAATAAAACCTTAAAATGCAGCAGATGTACCAGAAGAAACCAATTAGTCTACATGGGGGGGGGGGGGGGGGGGGGTATTGGAATATTGTTGTGGACAATGGGGGGCCTTGAAATGAAAAAGAGTTGAGAGCCACTGGTTTAGACCAACTACAATACAGAGAGTATTATACTTCATTACACTTCACTTCATGAAGAGATTCCAGTTGGTTTTAACGCTAGAACCGCCACGGGGTAAATTTTTACCCGTGGCTGTTTTTCAAATGTGCATAACAGATTTTCAACAAAACATTCAAGTCTCCCAGTCATTGACTTTTACTAAAATTATTTAATTTACAATCCAATGTTGTTAAAAATTATTTAAAAATATAAAAATTATTTACCCGCATGTATTTTCGCGTGTCATTTTCTTGCCGCTTATGTTTTAACATCGTACATTTCTAGGCAATGCCCTTCACTCACTGATTTAGCGGTTATCAGTTTCAAAATGACTAAAAGAAGGTGATTTATGGAAGGTAGGTATTAGAAACACTAAATGCCATGAGTGATGGAGAGTCTGATGTTAAGTTATGTGTCCTGGGTCGGCTCAGCATCTGACAATGATCCAGACATCATATTTAGATGTTTTAGCCTAACATTACTCATAATTGGTCAAACTTTGGTTTTATTATTTAATTTTTGTCTTGCTATATCGTTTATTGTTCGCTACTGTGTTGCTATTTATTCTAGTCTGGCCGTTTCCTGAAGAAAACAAAAAAACTAAATCCGATCTATGGTATACGGTATATTTTTACCGATATATGGTATATATATATATTTTTTATTACCCGAAGTTTATTGGTGTTGTTCTCTTATTCAAATTATAAATTATATAACTAAACAAACGAATAATTGGGCCTAGGTGAAGCTGTGCGCTTGAATTTGTCATAGCATCATCCTATGCAGTGTGGTGAATTATTATTGCTCATTATTGTCTTATTGGCTATTTTAGTGATTTAAATAACATGGGTTATCCTAATATATTGATTAATGTCATTGTATAATAATATTACACCACCCAAATATTTACTACCTTCTAATTTTCGATGTCAGTGCAGGCTTTTTTTTTTAGCTTACTGATCATTATGGATTAGTGTAGGCTGCATTAAAAAGTCTTGAACATAAAACAACAGGGTAAAAATATATTTGATAACTAGACATAATTATTTCATGACTCTAGACACTTCTTTGTGAAGACAGTGGCATAATACAGTGAAATAATATGTTCTTTAGCCATACAAAAACAGTTGCCATGTGTGTGGGTAAAATTTACCCGCTGGTGCTTTTAGGTATACAGCAACCTCTGGCGGTTCTAGTGTTAATACACCAATTCTCTTTTAAGATGAATTTGACTCATTAGTTTATCAGACTGACAAATGTTTTAGACATTTTAAACAAAAGTCTATTAAAAATGTTCATTAGATGCCCCTAACAGATATGACAGACATTATTCTACAGCCAGGGTCAGACTCTGAGTGAATGTGACATACTGAGTTTGTTGATGACAGGAAGCAGGCTGCTGTAGGCCTCCATGTATCCTGCCCTGAATCCATCCAGAGACACCAGAAGCAGCGGCGGTTTAGAAAATCTACAGAAAAAGTCGACATTTTTAGAAATGCTTGTCATGCCATGGAATAAAGTAGCTTCCTTTTTCAGTTGAAGTACCCATGGGTAAAAATAGCAATAGGAAACTAGAGCAGGGTTTCACCCAGAGAACAGCAGATGTTGATGTATGTCTACAGGCAAAGCCCAAAACAACCTGTCACACCCAAAACGCCAAATTCAACAACAAGAATAACAGGGAAGAACATGCTTTATTTCAGAAACTCCTAATAAGAAGCAAACTTGTGATGTTCTAAAATATATTTGTATTTTGCATATTGATAATATAGCTTTTAACTGGTTAGCAGACTTTAAGTGCCAAAATATTACAATGAAGACATCTTAATGAAGATATCTGACTCTATAATGACAACACTGTGAAGTTATATTTGCATTCACACATCTTCTAAAAGACCCACCAAACATCCTTAACCACTTCCTTCAAAACTGAAAAAAGTCATTATTAGGACATTACCTCACTGTAAGACAATACAATTTCAAACTATAATAAAATAAGTTATAAATTAAAAATGTGCGTTGAATGTACAATTTTCCTGAATATTACTTTTATATTTTCCAAATTATTTTCAGTATAGGTGAATGGCTCCCCATAATGTTTTAGTTCTCTTTTCTTTTTTCTGATGAGATGCAGCTAAAATGCTTTTAAAGTTAAAGCACATGGCCCATTAAGTTGTCTATTTGCGTTTACGCCAGCAACTACCATTATGGCCAAAGCTGAATGTATTTCAGAGTAGGTTTATTATAGCTAATGGAAAAACAACACTGACCACAGTCCATTTACCCAGAGTCAGACATAAACACAAACACGCCTAAACATCTCTCTGTGCATCTAAACAGATTCATTTATATACAGTGACATTTAAAAGTCTAAGTCCACATGTGATTTCAAAGCTCTTTTAAACCCTGAAAGACAGAAAGTTTTAGGATGCTGACAATTCACGACAAAGAAATGTTATGATATGAAATTACATTATTTCTAGGCCACTATTAGTAAGTTGGTAATACTGACCAGGGGTGTGTTTCCCACAAACAACTATGGTCGCAAATTCCGTCGTTACCCCACGTGAACTCCTTTGTGCAAAGAGTTTGCAAAGAGTCTTTGTCAGAGCTCCTTCCAATGAACAAGATCCTCTTTGGATCATTCTCATATCATGCTGGATAACATGACTATTAGGTTTATGAATTTATTCAAGACCATTAGACATAACAGAAGTCTGTCTGAAACCAGTTTCCCTCATACAATATCACTGAAGTCTACGGCTAACTTTTGCACTATGGGACTTCGGGACGCAAACATTGGGATCGTTTTCAAAGGAAACAAATATAGTTTTATCCCAAAAGTTGGTAATATACTGTCAACACACACACACACACACACACAAAATGTGCCTATAAAGCCTCATTAACTATAGATGGAAATGCTAATTTCTAAGCTTTGAGTTAATGATATTAACCTGATTGAGATCTTGATACAGAGCCATCTCATTTATAAACATAAGTCTGTTACCCAGCAGGACACTGAGGAGTCCTGATGTCCTCACAGTCCTCTTCCAGCCAAGGTTTTTCACCTGTGACGAAAAGACGGAAGAGAAAGAAAGTATTAGTAGTAACCTGAAACTCTGGCCAGGTGTATTTGTTCTTTCAGTGTTCAGTTTTCTAAAGTTTCCATTGATTTAGCAGTGAGAAAGAGAAATGAAATGCTGATGAGGAACAGTTCAGTTTTCAAATGCAGGAGGGGGTGAAAATGTTAGCCTTGATAAGAAACCACACTTTCATTCAAATATAATCAATCTGGAATAAAGGCCAAGTACAGGGGAAAAAATAAAAATAAAAATACTGGAACTACATCACAGTCTTCTAATGATACAAACAACTGACATAGTCCAGGCTGCCTTTTTTTCAAGTGATAATAATTAGCTGTCAGCAGCTAATGCAACAGCAGGAACAAACATGGCTGTGATTGTGTACATAAGAGTTACTGAAGAGGAATTATGAGTTAACACAGCCAACATGTGGAATCTTAAATCCCTGTTGTGTTTAACTCACATCATATGTGAACAATTTGTGTTTTCAGAGGACTTGAAGAGCAGATGCAGTGCTTTCAACTACAGGCAAATTGTTTTTCTTTCTTTTTTTTTCTTTTTTTCTTTTGTTCTCACACAAATATCCTGCTTAGGAAAATGTGGAAATCAGAGCTAGTTGTCACACATAAAGCTGTCACAAGAACTGTATTTCATTAACCGAAGGTTTTAAATCAAGAGTCAAATTTTACAAATGCTTATTTTCTATAGTAGCATTTTCAAGTTGGTTTATGTAATGTAATGTTATATAATTGGTTTAAGTTCAACACTTAAATGCAATTAATAGTGTTTGCTGTTGTTATTTTTGACCAACTTGAATATGACTTAAAGGCACCCAAAAATTAAAATTCAGTCATTTACTCATCCTCAAGTTGTTCCAAACCTGTGTGATGTTTTTATTACTCTGACGAACACAAAAGAAGATGTTTTGAAGAATGCTGGTAACCAAACAGCTTTTGGTAGCCATTGACTTTGACTATAGATGACAGAATTTTCATTTTTGGGTGAACTATCCCTTTAAAGGGGTCATACGATGCGATTTCTTGTTTTCCTTTTCTTTAGTGTGGTATGTAGCTGTTTGTGTATGTATAAGATCTGCAGAGTTACAAAGCTCAAAGACTCCCACAAAAGGATTTATTCTGTCTAAAAGAGAAGGCTGATCCAGACCGGGCTAAAACGCCTCATTAAAACATGCCCCCACATGTCTACGTCACGATGTGGAAATATTTGCGTAATGCCGCCAAAATGTTCACACAAAGAAAGAAGGCGTGGTTTCGGTAAACGCAGTAGTGTTGATGCAGCCATGTCGGGGAGACGCTGTGTGTTTCTGTGCGAAAGCAAAAACACTTTATTTGGCCTTCTGAAAATAGACGCAATTAGAAATCATTGATAAAGATGTGTTTACAACAGAACAGCACAACCCAAATGTTCGAATTTGTGCATAAACTGTATCTTTTTTAGATCATGTGTTGTGGGAGTCTGTGATCATTTACGAGTTTTTTTTTTAACAGAGCGCAACAAATCATTTGGACTCTCCAAAAGCCTTGATCAAACATCGCTCTTCTTCGTCTTGTATAATTAAATGTAATGCCATTCTCGAAAAGTGCTAATGTAACGCGTTTTTTTACAGTTGGATTTCGAAAAGGTTTGAAGTTAGGACCGTTTTTAGGATATTTTTGTCGAGTTGATATAACTCCAGACAAAGCTCTGATTTCTGAGAGACGCGCACAGACCCCAACACTATTGATTTGCGCTCATTTCATTCATATAGGCTATAGTTTACACTCATCACTTTACACAACCAGGCCCATAGCAGCTATGAGGTCCAGACCTCCGTAAATGTTTCATGTTCAAAAATAAAATTTGAAATCATATGAAAAATTATTTCAATTATGCCACTGAATAAATTCATGTGGCACTCGCAGCAGCTGCGAAACGCAGGAGTGAAGGAGCGGCGCAAGTGCAGCCTCCACTCCGCCATGTTGCCAGATCTAGTTATTGTAAGCGTCCCTGGACTTAATGTAACGGCGTTAATAAAGTGGGAAGATGAAGGTTGAGGTTAGAGATTCTGTATCCTATTTACAAAATACAAGATTTAAACTTATTTTGGTGCATTTTTCAGGAGATTGGTTTTGTTTGTTTTTGTAGCAATATCTGGCAACACAGCTTCGCCGGCACTGACCAGCAGCAATCAAAAAAGGAGCACGCGGATAGTGTATCGCTGAGGAGACCACATTTGTTAGACAAACGCTATGATCACCTTGATATTATCTGTACGAAACTGTGTCAAACGCTATCAAAGCAGTACTAGCCACTATTATTGCACAAATCTTAATTACAGACCTCACTAATGCAGTGCTGTTCCAGCAACATGTGATTGTATCTGCCGAATATTTTTTCTGTTATTTGGATAAATCCATTATTCGTTTTGAAGCCATTATCCATGCCTTTCCGAATAAGGTATTCGGCTTCGGGGCCACCCCTAATTTGGACATTATACTATCCAAACACACCCGAAAAGTGACCTGAAATAATCAGAAGAATATTCGTGAAAATAAAAAAAGGAAAACAACCAGCTATGAAAACACCATGTAGGGAAGCTTCACTGCTCTCTGTCCTGCTGAGGAGAGATGAAATCCAGGCCCAAATAACTTCAAAGACAAATCCTTCAGACCCATCACAACTTCACAGACACTTAGGAGCCTTTCAGTGAAACAGATACACGTCTGTTCAAAGCTAAAAGCAAAACCTAATCGACTTGAGGATTTTACACAACCCTTATGAGATGGTATCAGCCCAAAATGTCTTTATTTGCATTTATACAACATAAATGACAACTAGCATGTTGTGTAGCTACTCGATGAGAATGGAATGCAGCGCAAAGCATGTCTTGTACCTTCACATATGCTCTTGTAGTTTGAGCAGCAGTCACCCACTTCCACACAGTCTTCAGAACAGGAGCAGAGGCTGTTCAGCAGACGCTCCTCTCGGCAGCGGAATTTAGAACACGTCCAGAACTGACCTGGAACACAGCGAGTGACGTGATAAACAGCAGGACAGAGATGATGAGGGAACATTTGAGAGGATCGAGATTGTTGATATAAACTGCTGAAATTTTGTTATCATGAAAGCACTTCAGAGCTGTGTGTAGCACATACAGCATATTTTACTTGCAGACCTTTGATTTAAAAGTCATTTTGTATTTACAACTGAAATTCAAATGAAAAAAAAAATTAAATAAAATGACTTGAAGAAAGTCAATGCAAGGGAAAAACTGGTTTCTGATTCTTAAAGGGACGGTTTATACCATTTACTCAGCCAGCGTTTTAATTCAGCAAATCATTTTGGGCAGACACACACAATTATTAATATTCAGGAGCTCAACAGATTTTCAGGTTTTGGTACCACAGACAGTATGAAATATAGTGGAAACAAAATGTGAGCAAACATTTAATTGTTGACTAGTTAAGGATGTTAAACCAATTGAAATATTTTACATTTTGGTAACATTTAGCAAGTGTTTTTTTATCTCTCTTTATTGTCTTTTTCACAGAAACACTGAGTGACCTGTAATATCTCACACACAACCATTAAATTATATGATAATTCTTCAGTTTATTATAAAAACGTTCATCCATTCATGGACCAGTGTCATTTTAGGATAATTGAGATGCACTATTATAACTTTAAATTTGTTTTTATCTTAATATTTTCTGTTTTAATTTCAGTTAAAGTTTTAGTAATTTTGTTGTTTTGTCATTTTTTATGTATATGTATCATTTTTATTCATATTTTTTTCAGTTTTAGTTTAGTTTAGAGCTTTATTAATCCCCTTGGGGCAATTAATTAAGATGTCCGTAGTGCTTCACATAAACAACACTTAACACACAAATATGCATACTCAAAATACACCAAATACATAAAAACGGGGGGGGGGGGGGGGGGGGGGGAACTATTAAGTCATCTAAATCAACTAAATTTATTAAATAAACGTATTGCTTCAGGTGCAAAAGTAAATTCGTACCGGTTTGTGGAACATCTAACTGATCTTAAACTTCTCCCAAAGGGCATCCACTTAAAATAATCATTCAAAGTGCATGCCCCTAGGGAGACGTTTAAGGTCAATTAGATGTTCCACAAACCGGTTTTATTTATTTTAACAAAATAAGACGTGTTGTATTGGCCACAAGTTAAAATAAGTTTAAGTTTTATTTTTTTTATTTTATTTTAGTTAAACTTTATTTTAGTGTAAGAATGACAACATATTAGTAGACGTGGATAATAAAATTATAAATAATAAAAAAAACACTTTTTAAAGGAGTATTTACCAGAAATATTGTTTACCAGAATTTATTATTTTTTATTATTATTTATTTAGGTGAAAAAAATGTAAATGTGCAATATATCTGAACAAATGTTAAAAAAAAAAAAAAAAAAAAAGCTTTTTTTTAATATAAAGTCAATCAATTGTAGATGCTTTTGATTATTAAAAGGAAGAGTAGGCCTATAGAAAAATGAAAATGGAAAAAAAAAAAAAAAGAATTTGGAAATAAAACGGATTTCATAGGGCTCTATATATATATATATATATATATATATAATTATAGAGCCCTATGAAATTTTATTTCCGTTTTATTTCCAAATGAAATCCGTTTATTTCCAAATTATTTTTTTTCCATATATATATATATTTTTTTTTCCCATATATATATATATATATATATATATATATATATATATATATATATATATATATTTATTTATTTATTTTTGTAATAAAAATAGATTTAAAATGAACAATAGCTTTTAAAATGACTTAAAATACATATATAATAGCTATGATGCAATAATATCAAAAGCAAAAAATCATATGGTTTTATTGAACAAAACTGTTAAAATACATAAAGTATTATAAACAATAGAGCTAATGTCCATTACGCATAACAACAAAGGCCTGCAGGGGGCGCCGACCGTCTGATGATTATTTTTAAATATTACTGATCTCTATTACTGCGCGATCTAATCCTTGTTTAATATTGACAAAGAACCATGTAATTTAAATGTCCACTTAATCTTTAATATTTTGCCATTTCTTTAGGACAGAAATGCTATAGCCGCTGTAATTAAATGAATATGTGGACATCAAAGCTTGTAAACTCAGAGTAAGGGTTTAAGTAAGAATCGCGATGTATTCTCCTATGTTTGCGTAGATTTATAAATGATTCACCTACACACATTTTCTGTTTCTGTGGAGCTACTGTGAACGGAGCCGCTGTGTGACGCACGTACGTAACCTACACGCATGTAAATAATTAAAGCGCATATAATGTATTAGAACTGCATCGCATATAATTATTTTATTAAATCATAGCGTTTGTGAATTCACAATTATGCTTAATGTGTTTTATGGATTCTCGTCCGTGAAACGCGCCACTTCCGGTATTTTGCGGTTCAGTCGATGTGAGCAAAATGAAGTCGATGATTTTTAAAAATTGACGAGTCGACTAAAATCGACGAATCGTGACAGCCCTAAATAACATTGATATAGATTCTGCATTTTAGTCGTAATATTTTATATTACATTACATTACATTATATTATATTATATTATATTATATTATATTATAGGCATATAATAATAATTGCATTGCATTGTTTCTGTCCATACAATGCAAGTCAGCATGACTGATCTGAGGAATGCAAGTCAGCAAAAACAGCATGACTGTTCTGTGGAAGATTTAAAAATATATTCCACAGACAAAAGACAGTCATATAAGTTTAGAAAATATAAGAATAATAAAATGATAACTGAATTTTCAAAGAAGGTCTAGCACTGAGGTCTAGCATCTGCTGGCAAGATAAAGATGAAGTACATGTGTGTTTTCAGTCAGTAGAAGGGCTCATCTTAACACATATCAACAATCTAGGACAAAAATGTTAGATAAAGCAACAAAACACATTCTGAATAGGTCTGTGGGTTTTGTGTGTATGATACAAACAGCTACAGCTGTTTTACCGGTGGTTAAGTTCTAAAGTATTATACATGTGAAAAAACGAGACAGGTGGAGAGGGTGAGACTGGAAAAGAGTCTGTCTCAGCAGACCAAAAGTCACTGATCCTTTACATGCAATTCACCAAAGCAATATCCACCCATCCCACACATGCAGCGCACAGGGCAGGCGCCACAGGGAGAAACATTCGGCTACTGTGTTGGAAAATGGAGCTGATTCAAAACATCAGGGAAAAAAACTACAGGGAGGGACTTTAAACCCAAACTTGGAGAAACCCACAGAGCTCTAACACTTCACTGAGGGGATTTCAACAGGTGGGTGTTGATGGTTTAAACAGACATTCCTGTTTCCAATGTTTGCAGGCCTTTTTTGGGCTGTTACACCCCTGAATAAATGGTCATTGTCTGTACACATACTGTGAATATAACTTCATTTTCCTTTTCTGTTTCTATCTCAGACACATTCACAAACACAGCTGGTTTGCCAGGCTACCAAAACACAAAACAGCGTGACATTACCATGACCCAAAGGAGACTTCACACCTAGTATTAAAGGGATAGTTCACCCAAATATCAAAATTCTGTCATTAATTACCCTCGTGTCGTTACAAACCTGTAAGACCTTTGTTCATCTTTGGGGGTAAAAAATTAAGTGATTTTGATGATCTGAGAGCTTTCTGACCCTGCATAGAGAACAACGCAACTGACACGTTCAAGGCCCAGAAAGGTAGTAAGGACATTATTAAAATAGTACCACACACATGAACGTGTGGTGAAGGCTGACACGGAAGAGAAGAAACTGTTAAATAAAGTTGTTGTTTTTATTTTTTTGCGCACAAAAAAGTATTATCATAGCTTCATAAAATTATGGATAAACCACTGATGTCACATGGACTATTTTAATGATGTCCTTACAAACTTTCTGGGCCTTGAACGTGTCAGTTGCGTTGCTGTCTATGCAGGGTCAGAAAGCTCTCATTCAGATTTCATCAGAAATATCTTAATTTGTGTTCCGAAGGTGAATGAAGGTCTTACGGGTTTGGAAAGACATGAGTTGTGAGTTTCCTTCTTTTGTGGAACATAAAAAGGGGAAGTTTAGATATGGGTTGCCAAGCTCCAAAAATGAAAAAAAAAAATAAAAAATAAATCACAAAAGTTATCCTTGTCACTTACTGACTATATTTAAAGTCTTCAGAAGCCAAGTGATAGTTGTGTATGAGGAACAGACTAAAATTTCACATGGTCACTATTTGCTTTCATATTATCGAAGCATCCAAGGAAGACAGGAAATCATGTGGATTTTGAAAGACATGAGCGTGAATACATGACTTTTTTTTTTTTCCTGCTTTATCAGCATTCAGTAACACATTGACGTCAAAAGTGATGCACTTTATGCAGTTATGAAACTAGAGACTTCACATAAATGTCACTTACTTGGTTCCACACACACTTCCTTATAGTCCAGACAGCAGGTGCCTTCATTCACACACGCAGCGTCGCAGTGGCACGCCGCGTTAGAGTCACGACTTTTGGACAAGCAGCGGTTTCTACAGCTATTAGTAACTAGAAAACACAAAATAAAGAGCATGTAAACAGAATGATATGTGGATATAATGACACGGGGCTTAATTCCCATGCAAGCTCATGACACCAGAAATCATTGCACAGTGGATTAAAGGGTGATAATAGATACTGTATATGTAATATGTGCACCATTATATGAGAAAGATTATATAATGTGAGCTTTAAAAACATGACCAGAAAAAAAAAATAAAGTAGAAAACTGAGATACCTTTATCACTGCAATGGAGTTTGAGTATAAATATGACTGTGAGAATTAAAGCCAGCATGCCAAGTAGAAGGATCTATAGAGAGAGAAAAATAAACAAGAGGGAAAAAACTGTAGTCACAAGATTCAGTAAAGAATATATCATTTGCATTAATATAATTTACTTGGACTTTAGGAAATACTATAATAATACAAGTTTAGTTGACAAATGTTACTAAAAAAAAAAAAATTCTAAGCAGAAAGTAGCCTTGTAGGTCTATACTGGCACTACTAACAGCAAGATCAAAACATACTGTACACAAAAGTTTGAAATCTCTTATGCTCACCAAGAGTTTATTTGACCAAAAATACAGTTAAAATTGTGAATTATTATTGCAATTTAAAACAACCTTTTTCTATTTGAATATATTTTAAAATGTAATTTATTCCTGTGATGGAAAAGCTGAGTTTTCAACTGTTTTCGTGTCACACGATCCCAGAAATCATTGTAATAAGCTGATTTGCTGCTCAAGAAATATTTCTTATTATTAATGTTGCAAACAGTTGTGCTGCTTAATATTTTTGGTGGAAACCATGAAATTGCTTATTTTCTATAGTAGCATTTTTAAGTTGGTTTATGTAATGTTATATAATTGGTTTAAATAAAACACTTAAATGCAAATTAATAGTGTTTGTTATAGTTATTTTTGACCCACTTGAATAGGACTTAAAGGCATAGTTCATAGTTTTATTACTCTGACGAACACAAAAGAAGATGTTCTGAAGAATGCTGGTAACCAAACAGCTTTTGGTAGCCATTGACTTCTATAGATGACAGAATTTTCATTTTTGGGTGAACTATCCCTTTAAAGGGGTCACACGATGCGATTTCTTGTTTTCCTTTTCTTTAGTGTGGTATGTAGCTGTTTGTGTATGTATAAGATCTGCAGAGTTACAAAGCTCAAAGACTCCCACAAAAGGATTTATTCTGTCTAAAAGAGAAGGCTGATCCAGACCGGGCTAAAACGCCTCATTAAAACATGCCCCCACATGTCTACGTCACGATGTGGAAATATTTGCGTAATGCCGCCAAAATGTTCACACAAAGAAAGAAGGCGTGGTTTCAGTAAACGCAGTAGTGTTGATGCAGCCATGTCAGGGAGACGCTGTGTGTTTCTGTGCGAAAGCCAAAACACTTTTGAAAGTAGATGCAGTTAGAAATTAAATTGATAAAGATGTGTTTACAACAGAACAGCACAAGCCAAATGTTCAATTCAGCCAAATTTGTGCAACGCATTTTATGGACGACAGTTTCGTGAACCTGAGAGTAGGCTACAAGGCTGGCTGTGCACGAATTCAAAAAAAAAAAAAAAAAAAAGGTCATTTGATGAATAGAAACTTAATCAAAACAGCAGCATTTATTTGAAATTGAAATCTTCTGTAACATTTTAAGTCTTTACTGTCACTTTTGGTCGATTTAATATATCCTGGCTGAATAAAGGTTTTATTATTTAAATAAATAAATGAATAACCTTTTGATTGGTGGTTTAATTTTAAAAACATTGAGTATTGAACCAGCGGGAATGGTACACACACTTTTAATCCCCTCTAAGCTTTAAAGTGAATTGTTCAGTTTAAAGAAAGGGTTGCTGAAATATGAGATCAGACGCTACACTCTCAGAAATAAAGGTACAAAAGCTGTCACTGGGGCAGTACCTTTTCAAAAGGTACATATTTGTACCTAAAGAGTCCATTTTGGTATCTTAAAGGTACATATTAGTACTTAAAGTGTACATATTAGAACCTAGGTACAAAAGTGTACCTTTTTAAAAGGTACCGCCCCAGTGACAGCTTTTGTACCTTTATTTCCGAGAGTGTAGGGAAGACATTAGACAATATGCAGCTTTGTTGAATTTAACGGTGTTTTCTTTTCAGCATTTTGAAAACAGTTTTCCTCCAAGATTATTCTTCTAAATAATGATTAATACAGAAATGCAATAAGCCATCGGCCTGCTGCTGACTGCAGCTATTTGCTTAAAGCGATAGTTCACGCGAAAATAAAAGGTCTGTCATCATTTACTCACCTGCTGAACTGCTGATCACAATTGTAGGCCTAAATATTTTGAAGAATGTGGGTAACCAAACACTTTCTGTTCCCTACTGACTTTTGTGTGTTCAGCAGGAGAAAGAAACTCACACAGGTTCACAAGAAGTAAATGATGGCAGAATTTTCATTGTTGGTGAACTATTCCTTTAAATGGGTGAAAGAGGCATTTGAGCACTAACATTAACCTAAAGGTATCAAGATGTATTCAAGAATCTGATTCTGTATGTATGAATCTGAATGTATTCAAGGGATCAAGAAATATTACACACACTAGCCACACATTTGCATTTGTTTATGAAATATCAAAACAGTGGATTAGTGTTCTCGGCTAGCTCAATTTCAAAGAGACTCTGTAATGCTACATTACACAATGAAATACTGTATGCTGGCTTCTGGAAGTATTGACCAGCATTTCCTCTGAAGCTCCAGTGCAGCCAGTTGCTACTTGTTTTCACAGCTTTTCTTTGCTACTTGTTTTCACTCAGGCTTTATGAACAGTGCAGTAGTGTTTAATTTAAAATAAAAAAAAAACACGGTTCCAGCATTGTTTGATAAGTTAATTTCCACGAATTTTCCAATTGTTCATGAGTAGCCTAGAATGGAAACTGCCATGACCTTTAAAGATTCATTTCCGTGATTTTTCCTGGCCTGCATATCACATTTGTTTCCAGGTTTTCATTGGTCGTGGGAATCCTGATGATTAATGATGCAAGTAGCTAAATCTCAGCTAAAACAGCCTACGTCTAACAGCAGAAATGCTCAAACAGAACTTACAAAAACAAAGAAAAAAGAAACAGGGAAAAAACAGACACAAAATAATATGTAAATCTGGAACACAAAACCAGTCTTAAGTATCACAGGTATATTTGTTGCAATAGTCAACAATATGGGTCAAAATTATCAATTTTTCTTTTCTGCCAAAAATTATTAGGATATTAATGTTCCATATATATATATATATCAAGTAAATCAAAACTTAATTGATTAGTAATATGCATTGCTAAGAAATTTAGAACAACTTTAAATGCGATTTTCTCAACATTTAGATTTATTTTATTTTTTTTGCACCCTCAGATTCCAGATTTTCAAATAGTTGTATCTAGGTCAAATATTGTCCTAACAAACCATACATCAACAGAAAGCTTATTTATTCAGCTCTTCTTCTTTTTTTTTTTACCCTAATGACTGGTTTTGTTGTCCAGGGTCACATATATAATTCTCCTGAAAGTATATATATATATGTAAATATACTGTATGTCAACTTACTTGAAATAAATAAATAAAAGTAACAAAATCAATTACTTGTCTTTACACAAACAATTAAGATTAAAGGTTAAAATGAGTAACACTCTCATGGGTTGCTTGTTAACCTAGTTTCAGAAACCTGCTGTTATTTCCCCTATAGTGTCCCACGAGACTTCGCTTACCGCACAGAGGATTTTCAAGTGTCTTGACTTTGTTTTGGTGGCGTTTTGTGTCCGGTTGGACCGCTGTCCTGTCCCCAGTAGGTTGGCGGCGTGCTCGCTCATGTGTTCATCTCGCTTGGCTGAATCCATTATCGATCGCTCGCTCAGTGTGTGCTGCACAGGTTTGTTTCGCAGGGACTCATTTCAAACTTTGTTCTCTAGTGACTTTGTAGCTCGTGCAGTAAAGGACCGCCCAGCTGCACACTACTAATCAAGCAAAGGTAACATGAGCGGCAGCACATGCCCTGCTTCTGTGTAATTATATTTCAACCCGAAAAAGCCAGTCGACTGGGGGCGAAGAAGACTGGCTGCACTGAAATTACCTTTGCAATCTGTCGATATATGTATGTCATACGTGTCCGTGTTTGGAATAACGTCAAGTCACCTTTATTTATATAGGGCTTTTAACAATACAGATTGTGTCAAAGCAACTTTCCTGCTTCCCAAACGTCTTTGACTGATGTATTTACTCTTCTCTTATTTCATTAACGTTTGCAACATTGTGGGTACAGTGTCAGGAAAAAAAAAAAAGAGCAAAAATTGTACAACAGCTTGTCACTTTGGCAGTACATCTTTGTACCCTCTTTTACCCCTAAAAAGCGCACATTAGTAACTTGCTACCCTTAAGGTAGCAATATGTACTCTTTATGGTACTATTGTGAACCCTTTAAGGGTTAAAAAATGTTCAAATGTGTCCCTTTGTGGGTACTGCCCCAGTGACAAGCTGTTGTGTCCCTAAAGGTAAAATGTTTCACTTTTTTTTTTTTTCACTTTACTGACAGTCTATGTAGAGGAGCACATGTGGCAAATTAGGCCAACCGTATTTTGATCTGATTTGGGGAGGAAAACTTTGGTTTGGATATGTCAAATAGATATTGCAGTTAAAGTGTGTTAGATTCACTCTAAGGTGAATGCTAATACTGGTTTGGAAATGTGTCGGCTGTAATTTGCATGGCAAAACAGCTACAGAAATGTGCAGCCACTGTGTAACATGCAAAATATGCTGCAGCATCAAGGTTCAAGCCTTTATGTATTATTGAATGCATTCTGTCAGATTCCACATGAATTGGTGCATTACGTTATGATGGCCTCAATATGCATAAAAGAGGCTTTCATCTGCTAGTTATGGATGTATTGCACAACTACGCCCTCTCATGGTCAGTCGGCGCATGTACACTTCATCTGGCATTCAGCAATTATATGAGCAAGATCTGAAGGTAAGAGTGAAAGAGAGTGGAAGGCGTTTTAATCCATTCAGCTGTAAAAATCAACATCACAACTTGCATATAATTGTATGTTATTATTATATATGACATCTCTATAAGATACACTATATAAGAAATGGCTTATGAAATTGCCATATCAACATAAATCATAAAATGATGAATAAAACATGTTTTTACCTTATACCAGTTTTATTAGTTGTTACCAGCTGTATTTTCATCCTGATGAAGATGGCTGTATTTTGGAGTTGATTATGGTGGAACATCTGTGATATCTTTTGTCTGAATCTGGGCAGAGCCAGCGAGGCTGATTATCTGAGCTGACAGTATCACGTTCCTAATTCATTTAGTCTCACTTACCGCATCCTTCAGGAAACGGAGGGAATCTAATTAGAATGAACAATTCAAAGAGAGGTCATTACATTAAGCTCAATTATTGATCAACATCAGTGGAATTTTTGTAAAGCGATATAATTTTTTTAATGATGGGGTGAGGTGTGCAAAAGTAGGACAGTTTTGGTAGATTTGACCAAATTTAATGTGATATGGACATTTGAGCATAGTTAGCCTTTTTTAATGTTGCACTGGACAGATCATAAGCTAAGTGAGACAGTGCTTTTAAAAGTATGTGAAATACTACAAAACTGTCTTTGGAACAATTTTGTTTTATAAAAAAAATACAATAATTAAGTTTGGTGTTAAGTCTGTGGAAATGTGTATCTCATTTTGCTAATGTGTTTTTTTTTTTTTTTTTTTTTTTAGCATAGTGACAGGTAGGCTATGTTACTGGTGAAAGGTGGACTAACTGCTCTAACCAGCTCAATTATGGCCTACCAGCTTGATTTCAGCCTCACAGCCTGGTATTCCAGCTAATCCATTATCTAGATTAACTTGGACCAGTTCATGACCAGCAAGCTGTAACTAGAAACCTCGTAAAACTACTTTCCATCATGTGCTATAGAACAGCTGAATATCACCAAATATCTAGACTCTCTATGTCCAGAATCTGTATAACTTTCTTTCTCGTGTTCAACATAAAAATATATTTTGAAGAATGCTGGTAAACAAATAGTTGAGGGCAAGTGGTCATCCACATTCTTCAAAATATCTTCCTTTGTGTTTAGCAGAAGGACAAAATCCATACAGGTTTGGAACAACTTGAATATTTGAATTTCGGATGAACTGTCCCTTTCAGGGCTGCAAAACGATTAATTGCGATTAATCGATTCGAAATAAAAGATTATGTTACTATATTTGTGTGTATTGTGTATATACACACATAAATGCACACACTTATATGAATATAGTATTTAAAAATATGTATTTGAGTGGATATGTATTTCAGATGCAAAAGCCTCTAAATGCCAGCTGAAATTTTCTTCTAAAATAAGCATTTTTATCAGGCTCCTATATTTATGTTTAGTTATTTTACTTTAATTGCATAGAAAAGGACCTATATGCATTGCTATTAGAGTAAAATTACTGAACCTAAACATAGGAGTCTGATAAAAATGCTCATTGTAGAAGTATGTAAAGTAAGTTCATTTGTATGTAAACACTTGTTTATAATTTATATTATATATACATATTTTATAGATAAATCTAACATATTTTCCTTAATTATACATGCATGTGTTTGTATTTAGGCCTATATATACATGAAAAATGTATACAGTACACACACATATAGGCTATCATGTAAACATAAACTTTTATTTTGAATCGATTAATCGTGATTAATCGTTTTGCAGCCCTAAAAAAAATAATCTAAAATGGTAACTTTATTCAAGTCAAAAATATTGATAATTCAGTCACCGAGTAATTCAATTCTTTAAAGAGGCGTATGTTTTAGAGTAAAGTTTTCATGCATGGTGGTGTATTTTTAGCTGTTGAAGCTTGATCAACTCCACCATAATGATGTCATGCAAATGTATTTATAAGCCATTGTTATGTTTGATTAATCTGGTTTGTCCCACTTTTCCCGATGTTTGCTGAACCCAGCCTATATTTAAAACGTTCGGGTTATTGCAGCTCCATCTTCAGAGTCTGTCTGTAAATGAACTGTCTGTTTTGTACCAATGGGAGGTTATAAAGATGAAACACGGCTGAGATGTGTTGACTCAACAGGCACATGTGCACCCGTGGTGCTGAAGGAACAGCTCAGTGAGCCCCGACGCAATGAAACAGTCCTCAGTCCTCAAAGTTTGCGGCTCGCTTCATTCGCTCTGACCATGAAGAGACAAAACATCAGGACCCTCGTGTTAATCATCTGCACTTTCACTTATTTGCTCGTCGGAGCGGCTGTTTTTGACGCTTTAGAGTCCAAGATGGAGATCACCCAAAAGAAGATCCTGGACGATCGGAAGCGAGAGCTAATGGACAAGTACAACTTGAGCAGAGTGAATTTTGACGAGCTGGAGCGGGTCGTGCTGCAGCTGAAGCCGCATAAAGCTGGGGTCCAGTGGAGGTTCGCCGGCTCCTTCTACTTCGCCATCACGGTCATTACCACCATAGGTATGTCAGACATTCACATCTCGTGTTTTTCATAAAACTTTTTAATTGCTGTATTCTGTTCAAGTTCCTCATACAAGACTGTCCAAATATGATTAGTCATAAATGAGTGTTTGGTCGCCCATATGTTGCAATCTGCGTGTGCGTAGCCTACTTATGTCAATTTGTTTAGTAAAGTACGCGAATTTTAGACTTTTAATGTAGGCATATAATAATAAAATACATCGCGTGTTTGTCCTGTTTTGTTATTTCTTAACGCTGAATGAATCCAAATGTAAATGAACAGCCTTGTAAATCGTTGTGTGAGTATTTAAATAACACCCTGGTTGAAAACCCAGTTTAAGATGGTAGCTTTGTTTGGAACATGCTAACTGATTTGTAGCTGGTCATTAGCTGGGTCAAACTGCCTGTTAGTTGCTCTAAATTGGTCATTAGCTAGTCCAGTCAAGCCATTAGCTGGTCTAATTAGTTGGTCCAGGCTGGTTGACCATTGTGGACCAGCAATAAATCATCTACTATCTGCTCATATTAGCTTAAGGGGGCTGCAGTGATTTTAAGGTTGCTGGTCAAGCAAATGAGAATCTTAAAGACCTGCCAGAACACGTCCTTGTACTTTATCCAAAACACTGTGGCCAGCTCAAACTGGATTGTCCAGCAGGGACACGGATAGCTTATGTGTACTTGCACAACCTTCAGGAAAAGTCAGACTTCCTAGAGATGCTGAGACATCTGTGGGCTTTGGTTTAGCTTGGCAGTGCACTACATGCGTGACACCGGACGGCTCTTGAAGAATCAGACACTTAGCCGACAGGGTTGTGTGAGGTCTTTTAATTCATCCAAAGACCAACAGACCATGTTCAATGTCCGTTTCTCTCTGCTTCAGTGCCTCTGCAATAGGATATATGGAGTTGATATGACATGTCGAGCAGTGACAGCACTGTCCTGCAGTGTGACCTGCTGTACTTAATCTAAAATGACATTAAACATTTATTTATTATTCTTGTATAATTGTATAGTTGCTTATTTATGGCCTCATATTAATTGAGAGACTGCATTACATTTTGTACTTTTTATACTGTATGCTTTTTATATTAAACAAAAGAAAAGGTGAAAGGTAATTATAAGTAAATAAACAGGGACCAGTTAGAGCTCCTACAATGTATACTTCCTTTTATGTGTTTATGATACATATTTTGCAATATATATATATATATATATATATATATATATATAATGCATACATCATTTTTAACTCTTAAAATCATTTTCAACTATACTCATTAAATGTAATAGTGCCTTAAATAATAACAATACCACTTGCGAATGTGTACTTGTAGTATACTTCAAATCTTGAAAGTATATTTAAAAAACTACTTGCTAATATAATGTTAACAAAATGAAAGGCTACTTAAGTGTTTTAACAGAAAAAAAGAACAACAAAACTTTCATAATGTTTCTTAAAACACTTAAGTACACTTTTAAAATGTGCACTTTGTAACAATGTGAAATGAACAGTTTTATTTGCTTTACGGTTTTAATGTTTTGTTTTGCTTTAGGAGTACACTTATTTTGATGTGTTGACAGACATACTAAAGCACGTGTAAGGTACATGGTTGCAATTTTTAACTGTTAAAACTGTTCGTCAGCACATTCAGTAATAAACTTTAACCATATCAGAGACAATAGAAATAATTATGAAAATTGCATAGATGTACTTAAATCCTATTTAAGTGGGTTAAAATAAGTCTTAAGTTAAACTAACTGCATTTACATTTAAACTAGAATACGTATTCATTAAATTGCAATTATCGTGTTTCCTGAACACATTATATAAAGTTTGCACTTAAATCTATTCTATTAAAGTATATTATTTTCATAACAAGTACTCTTTTTTTAAGTATGCTTAAGTATAGTTCTTTTTCACAAGGGTTCTATAGATTCAATTTGGATCGACTGTTATGGACTGTAAATCATATTAAAATCTCAACCCCATTTCAGGATTCACAAAAACTCAACTTAATTAATTTTTCCATTGTTATGTATGCTGTGTTTTCTCTTATCAGACACATCCATGGTCAGGTCTGTTTCATGTGTCTGCTATAGATCAAGTTACTGTGTACACTTGCCATGAGTAATCTAATCATCAGTTAAGCAACCGGCCTGCCAGCACCTTATTGTCAATGCAGGACTCTCTGTAAACAAGGAACTGTTTACTATCTGCGGTCTGTGGTATCAGCTTAGTACACTCAGCTAACCTGATCCATTAGTCTAGTGGAAGTTTCTTCTGTAATTATCAGCCCACAGTTCTGTCTTATCAAACAGGACCGTGACCAGCATAGATGTTGAGGAAGATGTGTTTCCATGAATATCCAGATGAGGGTTCAATCAATACTATCTCGGAAATTTGGTTACATCCTTCTTGTCACCAGGCAGGTTTAGTTAGCATGGTGACCTGATCGATTGATTTAAAGATGGGAAGAGTTTATGGCAAGTGACTCACCCACTTACTCTATATAGCTAAAAAGATCATTTGACAGTTTTTAAAGCTTTTTTAAATGCGTCTTTGTTTAAATATTATGAAAAAAATGCTTAAAAAGCTTCAGCCCACTTCAGTCAATAACTCTTAAAAAATTTACCATGTATAGTAACTAACTTAAAGTAGAAATGGAGGGAGATTATTATTATTATCATTATTATTATTGATAGTGAACTTTCCAGTTAAGGCTTTCCACTCAGTTTCGTGCAGCATTGCGTTTTGAAATGTGCCAGCTAAACAGGCATAGGCTACTACATTGTAGTAGCAGTATGCTAAGCTATTAGCAGTTAGCTTCAGTTTATAGCTTTGGTTATGTGCTATTAGCCAATGTGTAACACAATTTCTACAATGCAGGCAAACTGAAAAAATACGTCTGTGGCGACATTTCTGCTAAATGATATTATGTTGCTTCCTTGCATGTTTTGTGTCAATTTCAAAGTGAATTGTCCACTGAGTGGTGCTAAAAGTGTGTTAAATTTTCTCCAAAAGAGATGAATGTGAATTTGGCCATGTTTATTACATTGGTTGTTGTACACGAATGAAATGTCCAGTCACTGGCACAATCGAAAATACTACCTACAGATGTAGTCTTTGAGGTCTTTTATCATAATTCGTGTTTTGCTGGACTCAAGCTCTCTCAAGTTCAGTGCTGTACCAGGTGAGCCACCGAGCAAGTTTACTAAGCTTTAATATGGAGCTGGTCATGTCATGCAAACATCAAAATCAGTATCAGTTTACAAGTCATACACTATAGTTTTGTGCAAGAAACCATATGAAAATGAGTGTCTATTAATTAATAATCTGCCCCTATAATAATAATTTGTAGAAAAAGGAAAACTGCCACTAGTGTTGATTTCAGCTGGAAACTGCAGTGAATTGTATGTATAGGTAAGTTTGTATTTTTTATTTTTGGAAAAATTTAGGTAGATGCATGTTTATCCAATGAGCCTATTATTAGATTGTATTATTGTATTGTATTATTATATGTAACACAAATTATTGGTTGTCGTAACATAGTTTAGGCGACATATCATAAGCCCATTTTGTAGGACTTGGTATGGATTAAAATTTCTTTCAGTCAGTTGGATTGCTTCAATTCAACAAGCAGATCCATCTGCATTCTTCCATGTTGAGCACCACTGTTTTTGAGCACAAGAGTGCATGTTTTGTAAAGACTGAACCCAAAATCAGCCTATTTATACACGGTTTTCATAATGCAACCCACCAACTAGTCAATTTTGAAATATGCAGTTGATTGATTTCAAAATACTGTTTTACACGTAACTAATATCAATAGCAGAACTCTTGAAAATTTGAAAACCTAAGTTGTTCAGCACAGATTTTGAGGGGATTTTAATTAAAAAAAAAAAAAAAAACATATTTTAATTCCAAAACATTAGAATAATGTGGTCCCTAGAATTTATGCTCAGAATGTTGATGTGAAAGATGTGGGATCAATACAGTTCCAGGGTCCGGCGACAGTACAGCGGGACACGAGCACCTCTTCTGCCCTCCTCTGCGGGGAAGGAGTGTTTTGAATGGAAAGAATGTGAACTGAAAAAACAAATACCCTCCTGGCCAGCAGAGCCGCGGTCCCAGCTGATGTTCCAAAAGGACAATGAAGGTGCTATCAAGGCCTTGTATTTGCAGCATTTGATTTTTTTTTTTTTATATGCCACTTTACCCAAAGCATATTTACAGTCCACCAG
This sequence comes from Acrossocheilus fasciatus, assembly GCA_036784905.1. Lineage (NCBI taxonomy): Eukaryota > Metazoa > Chordata > Actinopteri > Cypriniformes > Cyprinidae > Acrossocheilus > Acrossocheilus fasciatus. The sequence continues at coordinate 9,779,241 of CM071957.1, read as the reverse complement.
CCAGCTGGATAGACCATTTTATGACACCCATGGTGCAAAGATACACTTATAAAGGAAGTTATACAGAGATTACAACATGCAGTGCACTGCATATCCTGCTATAAAACTAACAGAAAAATCATTATTTTCTGATATAATGTACAAAATCTGGTGTGTCTAAACGGCAAGATAAAGATTTTACACTTGATTTAGTTTTACCTACAGTCAAATCCATCAATATTTCATCCAAATTATGCTGTTGTTCCACAGATGTTCCCACAGAGCTCACAGAATGCACAATATTTGAATACTGTAGGCCTACACTTGAAATCAATAAAAAACAATATTAATACTGCATATGATTAATTATTAAAAAATAAAGAAATAATAATGCTAATTGATATCAAATGCGATTTTGAATGTGATACTTGATATCTAAGAAACATTTGTTTAAGCACATGGCCTTGGGATGTTGTTGGCATGACTTTCTGCAGTGCAATTATGCTTACGTATACTGTATATGTGGATACATTTTCATCCAGTGTGACGCATGGCAGGTTGCCCAGTAGTGACAGCATCACTGGTGCTTTGCAAGGACAGTCACCATCAGTCATCATGAAAGACCGCTATGATCTTATATCGCCCCATAGCCATAAATATAGTTATATTATACTCTGTAAAGCTCACTGTAAAGCTGTTTTGAAATCATCTATATTGTATAACGTGCTATATAAATAAACCTGACTTGACTTGATTCTCTCAGAAAATAAAAGGTAAAAAATAAGTCACTGGTGTGGTACCTATATGAAAGATACAAATAACCATCATTGAGGTACTAATATCTAAACTTTGGGTACTAAAATGTACCTTTAAGGTACTTCTATGCAGCCTTTAGGGGTCAATAAGGTACAAATGCGTACTGCCCTAGTGACAGCTGTGTAACTTTTTTTCCCCCTGAGAGTATTATATTATATTATATTATATTATATTATATTATATTATATTATATTATATTATATTATATTATATTATATTATATTATTCATGTCAACATGTTTCAGTCAGAATAAAATAAAGCATACATTATGGCCGTTTCTCAAACGGAAGGCTGCATCCTCCGGAGGTCGCATTTGTAGGCTGCATACGTCATAAAGAAGATCTTATTTTAGAATATTAACAGTTATAAATTTGACCATAATTCTTAGTTAAGCATAAATTGTTGTAATATGCCTTTGACTCGCGAATATAATGCTCAGTTAACTGAAATAAACCAGGCTTGATGACGTATGCAGCCTACAAATGTGACCTCCGGAGGATGCAGCCTTCCGTTTGAGAAACGGCCTATAAAAATAATTTCTCAAAAGTTAAAATAAAAATAAACATTAAAAATAAAAAAGGTTTATTGGAGTATGCCTGCCATTCCTGCCATTTCTTTGTAATTGTTTGTGGAATTTAGCCATTTCTGAGTATTTTTGTTTTTTTTCTATACAATTTATTTATTTATTTTTTGGTGTGGGACATTTGGAAAATGACATGAATTGAACAAGTTGGAAGCCATGAAGTATGAAGCAAAATAAATTTACACCTATACATTTGATGCATAATGCTATTATTTAGCATTAACCTGATCAAAGATGACAGTAGACTTTTACATTGTTACAAATTTCTAACACATTTCTCAAGTAAATGGCATTATTGTGAACTTTCAATTCATCAAATAATCCTGAAAAAAAAGTAAAAAAAGAAAAAATTAAGCAGCAAAAACTGTTTTTAACATCGATAATATGTTTCTTGATCAGCAAATCAGCATATTATAATGATTTCTGAAGGATCACGTGACACTGAAGACTGGAGTACTGATGCTGAAAATTCAGCTTTGCATCACAGGAACAAATTACATTACAAAATATATTAAAATAGAAAACATTTTAAATAGTAATTATATTTCACAACATTACTGTTTTTTGTTATAAATAAAAAATAAATAAATGCAGCCTTGGTTAACATAAGAGACCTGTATATATGTAAATGTATCTAAAAATAATAACAATTATTTAAAAAAGAATGAAATGTAGTAATACTACAGTGAGGGAAAAATGTATTTGATCCCCTGCTGATTTTGTACGTTTGCCCACTGACCAAGAATTGATCAGTCTATAATTTTAATGGTAGGTTTATTTGAACAGCGAGAGACAGAATAATAACAAAAAAAATGGATTTTAAAAAAGTTATAAATTGATTTGCATTTTAATGAGTGAAATAAGTATTTGACTCCTTCGCAAACATGACTTAGGACTTGGTGGAAAAACCCTTGTTGGCAATCACAGAGGTCAGACGTTTCTTGTAGTTGGCCACCAGGTTTGCACACATCTCAGGAGGGATTTTGTCCCACTCCTCTTTGCAGATCCTCTCCAAGTCATTAAGATTTCGAGGCTGACGTCTGGCAACTCGAACCTTCAGCTCCCGCCACAGATTTTCTATGGGATCAAGGCCTGTAGACTGGTGGCCACTCCAGGACCTTAATGTGCTTCGTCTTGAGCCACTCCTTTGTTGCCTTGGCCGTGTGTTTTGGGTCACTGTCATGCTGGAATACCCATTCACAACCCATTTTCAATGTCCTGGTCCTGACGGTACATGCCCCCGTCCATCCTCCCTTTGATGCGGTGCAGTTGTCCTGTCCCCTTAGCAGAAAAACACCCCCAAAGCATAATGTTTCCACCTCCATGTTTGACGGTGGGGATGGTGTTCTTTGGGTCGTAGGCAGCATTCGTCCTCCTCCAAACACGGTGAGTTGAGTTGATGCCAAAGAGCTGGATTTTGGTCTCATCTGATCACAACACTTTCACCCAGTTCTCTTCTGAATCATTGCCAAACTTCAGACGGGCTGTACATGTGCTTTAGGGATCTTGCAGGCGCTGCAGGATTTCAGTCCTTCACGGCGTAGTGTGTTACCAGTTGTTTTCTTGGTGACTATGGTCCCAGCTGCCTTGAGATCATTGATAAGGTCCTCCCGTGTAGTTCTGGGCTGATTCCTCACCGTTCTCATGATCATTGAAACTCCACGAGGTGAGATCTTGCATGGAGCCCCAGACCGAGGGAGATTGACAGTTATTTTGTGTTTCTTTCATTTGCGAATAACCGCACCAACTGCTTGGCGATTGGTTTTGTAGCCCGTTCCAGCCTTGTGTAGGTCTACAATCTTGTCCCTGACTTCCTTGAACAGCTCCATGGAGGAGAGTTTGGAATCTGATTGATTGGTTGCTTCTGTGGACAGGTGTCTTTTATACAGGTTATACACTCCCTTCAAGAGAGTGCTCCTAATCTCAGCTCCTTACCTGTATAAAAGACACCTGGGAGCCAGAAATCTTGCTGAATGATAGGGGATCAAATACTTATTTCATTCATTAATATTAACTTTTTTTGTTTGTTGTTGTTATTCTGTCTCTCACTGTTCAAATAAACCTACCATTAAGATGAAAAACCTTCTCATTTCTTTGTCAGTAGGCAAACATACAAAATCACAGGGGATCAAATAATTTTTTCCTTCACTGTATATCAAAGAAGGGAATCTGACATTTATTATCAAGTAACCAAATGCTGTCTTACGTAAAAGAGAAAACCAAATAGCATTATATAATCACACGACTCTGCAGCACTGGTTTGCCATCTCGATTTTCAAGAAGATGTGAAAGATTAAAAGTGACAGCAGCAGGACATCTGACCGGAGTCTTTCAACCCCCAAAACACAGCTACAGTTACATATAGCCTACTAAATATAACTGCTCAGCACGTGTACACACACAAATATAAATAATCATGTATATAAATAAACATATGGCTTTTTATTTCTTCATATATTCTAAAACATCTTTGGAGGGTCCTATAAAGCAGTTTTATATGTGTCATAGGATAATCTGATTATTAATAATTTCATTAATCCTCGATGTAGGACTGGTGAGCTGACAGTGATGTAATTCTAATAAAGGTGGATGTGTCCCAGATCAACCTTTGATCTGCATTTAACAAACACATGCAAACACCACACACACAATATTACATTTTGTCCCTTGTATTTATTATTATCACTCCTTATGCTTGTCCCTTAATATAGTTTACATTGTAATTTAACCAATGGCAAACATCTTTAATCCTTAATTTCTTACCAACCCTTCCCCCAACACTCTCACACCTTCTCTAAGCATTTAATCCCCAACCCCTTTATAATATGTGTTCAACTACTGAATGGATTTGCAGTGACTGCAGCACATTTGATGATAATAATTCAGAAAAAAGGAGTTATTTTAGGAGATGTAAGCTGAATGGATGGAGAGAAGCAGAGACACGAGAATGAGCTCTAAACAGTACGTACAGATGGCTCGACTGAGCCGCTTTCAAAGAAATAATTCATGCTGCTTCTATAATAAGAGCAACTGGACTTCTTCAAAGTGCAATGCAAAAACAATTGCAGATGATCAAGCACGATGAATCTCAATTCAAGAATTTTAACAGGTGCAGGCAGGGATATGGTTGTTCTTACAGTGCCCTTTCATCCCAAACGTTAATATTTTAGCAAACAAGATTTTGAATTTGAACACTGGATTCCTATGGAGAAGTTCACGCACATCTTTTAAAGAAACAGTTCACACCAAAATGAAGATTTGCCAAAAATGCACTCGCCCTCAGATCATCCAAGATGTAGATGAGTTTGTTCACCATTCACTTCCTCACCATTAGAGTGAATGGGTGCCGTCAGAATGAGAGTCCGAACAGCTGATAAAAACATCACAATAATCCACACCACTCCAGTCCATCAAATAATGTCAAAAGCAGTGTGTTTGTAATAAACAAATAAATCAATAAGACATTTTTAACTTAAAATGTCCTTTATACAGAATATTGCTTCTTCCAGTGAAAATTCATCTTGTCTGAATCAGGAGCGATATATATGCACAGATTAAACACTGTTTAACAGTGAAAACAGTCCTAAATAGTTCTAAACAAATATGTCAGTGGATTTTTTTTTTTTTTTTTTTTTTGAGAGGACAACAGGGGATGGTCTTTTTCACTGGAGGAAGCGTTATTATGAATTATAGACTGTATTTTGGCCATAAACAACAGTTGAAAATCCTTAATGATGGATTTGTTTCTTACAAACATGTAGATTTTCACTTTACAAGACATTAATTGGTGGACATTTTTTGGGGTAAACTATTCCTTTAAAAAAAAAAAAATAATAAAAAAAAAGAGATTTTTGTTTCTGTTAAATATGTCAAATTGCATTATTTGTGTAGCTTCTGCAATTTTTCCAATAGATGTAAATCTGCCGTCCAAGCACAAGTGCTAAATAAAAAGTATGGTGTTCATGAACATCTTTAACAACAGGCATAACCTGTGATAAGCAAGTTATTTGCATAATATATTCACTTTTTGGCCTGTTTAAGAAAAATCTCCATAAATATTCTTCCATGAACAGTCTCTGTTACACAATTACTTACACCAGTTTGCTCCATCAACATTCTTTCACGAACATTTATATATCCGAAACATTAATTAATTTAATCATTTTTATAATTGCAGTTAACACATATAGCTCCCTTTAAATGTAAAATATAAAGTGCATACAGTATACCGTACACCGAATCTGACAGACTCTTCTCAAAATACAGTAAACACATTGAACACTGAACTTTATGAAAAACCAATAACTAAACATTATGTTAATACAAATACACTTTAATCTCACTTTATTTATTGATTTTGCCACTAACATTCAATTGTTCCATCAGCAAATTACTTTAGTTATGCTTCAGTGTTGTTTATAACATATATAATAAAAGTTGTTACTTAATATTAACAATATATAATTCCGTTTATCCCTCAATTTTGGGATACAGTTGTATCAATCACACTGAAAACAATAATATGTCAAGTATGTTTGAGTTTATTATGTAACAATTCTATGTTAATAAAATGTATTTTAGAATACACTACAAAACAATATACATGGACAACCTCACTCTTGGTTTATTCTTGGACTAGAACATGTTCCTAGATCAACATCCATTGATGTTTGATTTATATGTCACATGGTGTGCATCTTCAGTTAAAGTATAATATTTGTAGTAGCAGCTTTAATATGCATATTGTTATGAAAATGGGATGGTGAAGCTTGTGTATTAAAGTTTTAAACCTGTAGATTCACCATTGTGTTCATGAGCAACACACTAAATTTAAGGCTACGTTCCACTAAAAATGAAACCCCTGTTTAACACTGCAGCTCTACAGAAGAGATGCTTTACAGTGGAATTGAATTTGTTTCATAACTGATGAACTTTACAACATCGACACTGTTACTGAACTGAGTTGAATCAACATTGAACTGACTAGAGCTGAATTATGATGCTCTTGTCGTCTGTATATTTAAATTGAATTCGTTTTGATGAACTTTGCAACACTGACACGTTACTAAATCAATATTAAATGAAGCTAAATAATGGCACTATGATCTTCGTTAGTACTGCTTTACAACTAAAATTGATGGATTCTGCAACATTAACATTCTTACTTACTTAAAGTTATTTTCTATTACTCTGAAGCTGCTTTGAAACAATCTGTATTGTATAAATTCCTCCAAAGGACATTGTACTGACTGTAAGTGACTTTGCAAGTGCTTGTCAACTTACTCTACTAATCCCAACCTAGCAATCTACGTATACTCTACTAATTAAGTTAATGTGTAGTTGCAAAGTTACTTAGTCAACGGAATGTCTAAAGGGACCAAAATTAGCCATTAAAGGTGCTATTAATATTTGAAATCACCAAAACAAACATGCCCTTACCTAAAAGGATCAAACCCCTATCTTAATTCAACCAATCCGATGATGGCTTCGAAACTCCTGAAGTGTTTCCAGATAAGTGTGGCATATGCATCAGACGTTTAGCCAGCGGTCCGTGGGCATGACGTCTGAGGCTGAGACTAGGTCCACTATCAACAGTGTTTCTCTGAAATCACTTACTTCAGCTTTAACTACAAAACAAATCATTAGCGATGCACCAATCATGATTTTCTATTGCCAATTACATTTTTTTACAATCAAATTGGTTGATTCTGATACCGGATGCCGATTATTTTTCTTTTTCTTTAAGCAAATGTATTTATTGTTTGTTTGCTCTAAGTGGCCTTAAACAAAAATATCTAGTCATTTAAAATTAGCAGCAACCACCGCGTTTTAATCACGATCCAAACAAAGATGCTAAACATGTAGCATGAGCAGCTGTTTTTTTATTTTATTTTTTTTATTAAATTGTATAATATCAAGACTTAAAGAAAACCGAATGGTCTGCCTCTAGATTTGTGAAATTATGCTACAAAAGACACTAGGGCTGTGACAAGAATCTGGCGATACGATATGTATCACGATACAGGGGTTGCGATACGATATGTTGCGATACTGTAAGCAAGGCGATATATTGGGATATTTATTATTTTAGGAATAGGATATATTTTTAGGAAAGCTGTCATTAAGAACACACCATCATATGCAAACCTTAGCAAAAAAATACAGACTGCCACAAATGAAGACTGCCATCTAGTGGTCGGGATATGAACTCAAAATGAAACAACTGCCATGAATCTTGTATGATTTTTTTTTTTTTGGATTGATATTCTGGTTTTGAAAATCGATACAGTATCGGCAAACAAAATATGGCGATACTCACATATATCAATATTTTCTTACCCCTCTAAAAGACACCTGCACAAAACAAAAACAGCACACAGATTAAATGAAAATGTAAATTCCCTCTCTGACAGTAGGTGGCGTTTATGGAAAAGCAGTGATATAGCATTTCCTACAGTTTTTCCACTGTAAACAAAGCAGCTATGCTTATGAACACTATTTTATATTTATGTTTTTCTTCCCATATTTTGTGCATCGTGAACAGTGAGCTTGCTCTGCCTGTACAGTATTTTCTCCTCTTTGTGACCGTCTTCAGTGTCTCTGGCCTCTGTTAACGTCCTGTATACAAACTTTGTAATATTTCCACACAAATGACATTTTTGAAAAAAATGCAATGCAGTTTGTGTGCATTTCCAGAACAGAGATCGGGCAAATTAAAAATAAATAATGGCTGGTCACCGATTGTACATTGGACCAAAAACCATCTGGTTCCAATTTGTGACCGGTGCATCTCTACAAATTATGATTGATTGATTATTGACAACACTAAAAATAACGAGTTACGTCCATTATATTTTCTAGGATATGGCCATGCGGCCCCCAGCACGGATGGTGGGAAGGTGTTCTGCATGTTCTACGCTCTCCTGGGGATCCCCCTCACCCTGGTGATGTTCCAGAGTCTGGGTGAACGCATCAACACCTTTGTCAAGTACCTGTTGCACCGTCTCAAAAAGTGTCTTGGCCTTCGGAAAACCGAGGTCTCAATGGCCAACATGGTGTGCATTGGTTTAATATCCTGCATGAGCACCTTGTGCGTGGGAGCAGCGGCTTTCTCCCGCTATGAGGACTGGAGCTTCTTCCACGCTTACTATTACTGCTTCATAACCCTCACCACCATTGGTTTTGGGGACTATGTAGCCTTGCAGAAGGATAATGCGTTACAAACCAACCCCCAGTACGTCGCGTTCAGCTTCATGTACATCCTCACAGGACTCACGGTCATCGGCGCCTTCCTGAACCTGGTGGTTCTGCGTTTCATGACCATGAACGCCGAGGATGAACGGCGCGACGCTGAACAGCGTACGTTGCTGTCCCGAAACAGACAGACCGGTGGCGCCGGAACCAACCACTGCATGTCCGACCCGCCGTCTTCATCCGCTGCGGGCCACGGAGGAGGCTCTGGGAAAGGGTTGTGTAACGTCTACGCCGAAGTGCTGCATTTCCAATCCATGTGCTCTTGTCTCTGGTACAAAAGCCAGGAGAAGATGCGCTACTCGATTCCCATGATTATCTCCCACGATCTGTCCACTTCAGACACCTACATGGAGCACAGCGAGACCTCCGACGCCCTCCACTCCAACGGCTGCGTGTGCAGTGCCTTGCAGGAGCACTCAGCCACCAGTTCGGTGTACACAGGCCTGCTCAGCCCAGCACATTACCAAAGACTCTCCAAACGCCGCAGCTCCATCTAGAGGGCTGGAGGATGTATTGCATGTGAATCTCTTTCGCCTTACGGAACCAACCACTGTTATACTTGAGGTTGAAAAACGCTGCTTCTAAGCTGCTCAGATCCTCTGTCAGTCGAATATATGTAATGTAGTGATAGACGGGGCAGGGCGGCCTGTCAGCAGGTGCTGCTTGAGGACCGGAGACGTAGCAGCGTGCAATAAAAACAGGGTAAAGCCTGTATTATTTGATGTACACTTTGAGGATTTCGAGAAAAGACAAAACTCAAACTGCTTGCTCTTCACTGAGCTCAAGGGTAAATAGAAACAAATGCAGGTCTTTCAAAACCAACAAGTCCCAAAGTGTCAGGCTCTTCTGGTTTTGATTTAAATAGATAGTTATTGTGATGCAACCGTTTCTACAGTGAATACTTTATTATCTTTGCAGGAGTTATCATAGTAATTAAACAAATAATATATATATATATATATATATATATATATATATATATATATATATATATGTTTTATTTGAGAACTTTGCTAATGATTAGTATAGACCTTAGTCAGGGAAGAGCCATGTATAATTTCTGATAGGAATAGAGTGCTGCAGTGATGACGTATTATGATGATAACCTGAAGTGATGATAACCTGAAGCTTAGCTGGTTCCTTCTGCATTTTGTTCACCATGATAATCTTCACAAATGAATACAACTTTTATGAATTTTACGGCCTAAATACCATCACCAGAAGTAAAAAGCTAAACATATGCTACAAATGAACTAAATACTAATCGTCACCACCAATAAGTGTCCAATTTTTTTATTTAAAAAATATTTTCCTTGAAAGTTTGAATCGAAATAGTTTGCAAGAGTGCGATTATAAACACAACATGGCTGTGAATCAGTAACTTCTGCAGTCCCATTTACCACTTGTTAGCAAGCAGCTTTTTAAGGCAAGAAAAAAAAATCACATGGGAGTATTACTGATGTAGTTTGCGTTAACCACAGACCATATTTCAGACATTTAAAGGGTTACTCCACCCCAAAATGAAAATTTTGTCATTAATCACTTACCCCCATGTCGTTCCAAACCTGTAAAAGCTTCGTTCGTCTTCTGAACACAATTTAAGATATTTTGGATGAAAACCGGGAGGTTTGTGACTGTCCCATTGACTGCCAAACAATTAACATTGTCAAGGCCCAGGAATGTATAAAAAACATCGTCAGAATAGTCCATCTGCCATCAGTGGTTCTACCATAACGTTATGAAGCTACGAGAACACTTTTTGTACGCAAAGAAAGCAGTGTACACTGTTCTTTGTCAGTCGCGCAACAAGGATACGTCTTCTACGCTTGTTTACGCTTTGATCTGAACAAAAACAGCGTATCCTTGTGGCGCGGCTGACACAGAACAGCGTACGCTGCTTGCGTTTAGCGGATATTCTCCAAAATGGCGCTATGCTGACACAGATGAGACGAATTGTTGAATAAAGTCATTATTTTTATTTTTTTCTTTGCATACAAAAAGTATTCTCGTAGCTTCATAACGTTACGGTTGAACCACTGATGGCAGATGGACTATTTTTACAATGTCTTTCATAATTTTCTGTGCCTTGACAGTGTTATTTATTTGTCAGTGTTATTTTATTTGTTCATCCAAAATATCTTAAATTGTGTTCCGGTGACGAACAAAGCATTTACGCATTTGGAGCGACATGGGGGTAAGTGATTAATGACAAAATTTACATTTTTTTGGTGGAGTAACTCTTTAAAGTAAAAAAATTTAAAAAAAAAAAACTAAAAAAAAAACTATTGTCTTCAGAACCATGGAACAGGAAGTGCTAAAAACTTTGTTTACAGGTTTTGGCTTGCAAAAATATGTCATCCCTTCAGCAATCTATGAAAACTAGGCTGTGACGGATAGAAGTACAGTGTGCCCAATGGACTGTAATGCTGTTGAACAGCATGCATGGTCGCTGATGAAAAGTCTTTTTGGAAAATCTTTCAGCAAACAGAAACTCAAACACAAAAGTGTTTGAAAGTTGTGAGTTGTGAAAAGGTCCACATATCGAGGACCTTTATAAAGTTTGTGCTGTAAGTATATTCCTGTACAGCCTTGTTTTCCTCCATGTAAAATTCAGTATGGTGTCTCACCTGACTAAGGTCTATTCACTTTTCGTTTTCTTCAACACTCAAACTCATATTCACAACGAACTGTATTGTTCATCTATCCGCGTGTTCCCCTTTTCTGTATTTATATCCACTATTATTTTAATCCATCACCATTTTTGTCTGAATAATTATTTGTTTCCATTATAGCTATTGTAACATCTCATTTTTTAAATTATCCTGGATTATATAATTATATAGGATTATATTGTATTTGCAGTTGCACTTTAGATGAAAAATATTAGCTTCAGGGCACAGATTATCTCTTAAGGTCCTCTTTACTTTCTTAAAATACATTCCTGGTCTTATAGTGCACAATTCTTCATGTTATTCCAAAGGAAGAAAATGTTTGTTTTTGTAATCTTTGATGAAAATGTATATACATAAAAACTTTTAAAATAAATTTTAAAAAAAACAAGCCAAGCCAATTTTTAAAAATGAAACCAACAACCATTCAAATATTGACAGGGCTCAAATATATTGCCAATTTTGTTTGTAATGTCTTTATAAAATCTTTGAAATAGTTAATAAGGCAATTTAATTGTGATTAATAAATGCTACAGCATTAACAGCAAATAATAATTTGAACATGATCTCTTAATGGTTCTCCCAAAAATTAAAATTAGCTGAAAATGTACTCACCCTGAGGCCATTCAATATGAGTTTGTTTCTGAACAGATTTAAAGAAATGTAGCATTATATCACTTGGATCCTCTGAAGTGAATGGGTGCCGTCAGAACAAGAGTCCAAACAGCTGATAAAAACATCACAATAATCCACACCACTTCAGACCATCAATTTACGTCTTGACAAGTTAAAAAGCTGTGTTTCTAAAACAAATCCATCATTAAGACACCTTGATAGGTTTTGTTGTTGTTGTTGTTTTTGTTTTGTTTTTTTACCTAAAGACAGAGCTTTTCAATTCACAAGACATTATCTGATGGACTGGAGTTGTGTGGATTACTTGTGGATTATTATGATGCTTTTAATCAGCTGTTTGGACTCTCATTCTGACGGCACCCATTCAATGCAGCGGATCCATTGGTGAGCAAGTGATATAATGATTTTGTGATAATCTACATCTTGGATGGCCTGAGGGTCAATACATTTTCAGCTGTTTTTTTTAATTTTGGGCTAAGCTTGAACATGACCTTCGGTCTCTACATCTCAAGCATTCTCCATTCGGCTACGGAACGTCACCATCCAAGCAATTTTCAATAGATAAAAACCCATCCAGCATATGTTCTCATTACATATGCCTATAACTTGGAAAGTATAACTGAACAGCAATAGTGTTTTATTACATATATTTTTTTGTCACTACACAAAATTTGTAACCTTGTATAACTGCATTAGATCTAAAGGTGTTGATATTTGAAGATTGACTAAAAATGAAATTTTTTTAGCATCAAGTTTGAAGGCAAGTTTTGTATATTTACATACATAAAGCCGTATATTAAAGGGCACAATGGGCTCCCATAAAACTGCACTTTTAAAATCCAAAATACTAAATATAACATCACTATTTTTTTGGAAAGTGGATATTTAATTTAGTTAAACTTTTCTTTTTGGTGTAAACAAAAATGCTTGTACTAGTCTAACATTGTATGCATTTGCAATTTTAGAGCAACTAATCAAAAGTCACTGCTTTCCCTTTAATGGCCTTGAACTGTCATCACAACTGTTTTCTAATCTAAACTCATGTCCTAATCAAGATTTGGCAATCCAAAGTGGAATAAAATGTGCGTATAGATCACGTGGGCCTGTCATTTCTCAACTTAACTTACTTAGAAATGTCAACTGTGCTTGTTGTTGCTACTTTTAGCACATAGGAAATATAATCTAAGCAATATGTCAGGAGATCATGTATAAATGTTTATCGTATTAACGTCCTAGTTTCACATAGCTACATATTACAATATCAGTAACCCATCATTTGGTGCTTGTCACGTCATGTTTATGAAAACAAGTTTGATATTGTTTGCTGGGTGCCTTAGATTGCTAAAACTCTTTGATCCAAAATGTACAACTTGCACATCGCATGATAGAACTGGGGGTAATACCCCAAAAATGGAAAATTCTGCCTTGATCCTGTTTGTTCTTTCTTACACTGTAAATCAAAGAGCCTCCCTGTTAATGTTACTCTACCTCAGAGGGTTGAGTCAGTGTGGGTTTTTCCCGTCTCCTTCATCTCCCTTCTCCCTTTCTCCTGCAAAAAGGAAAAAAAAAAAATAGTTGCCCCTTCTCAGCAAAGTTGTCAGTTCGGATCATCTTCATCCAAGCCTCTCTTTCTATTTGGGAATGAAGCTGCATAATGTGTCCACCTAGGGGCAAAGAAAGTATTTGACAAGTGGTTGGGCTGAGGGCACACATTAAAGCTGAGAACTGTGTGTTTGTGTGCATGCTCGGGTATAGAAATTTCAGTTAAATAATCATTATTTTTGCCACTTTATCCACTGCTGTGCTTCTACAGTTGTAAGGAGGGAGTTGGAATTCCTCTAGGAATTTAGATTATAGAATATAGAAAGATATTCATGTTTCTAAATTCTGCTTCATTGTAAAGAGCCTTGATGTTATTGCCCTTCTATTCTCAAACATTTCTTGCTGAACTGATTGTGTTTAAACATTCATTTGAAAGGGGCCTGTTAAATGCCATTCTTAAGGGATGTATTTTTAAATGACCATAATTATTGTATTTTGCGATCATAAACTAATGTCCCAGCTGTTTGTTCAATAAATATATGATGTTAAATATGTATTCAAATCTTTATTTTGTTGATAAGCCACAGATTTTTTTTTTTTTTTTTGTAATGATAACAGACCGTTTAACTATTTAAAAAAAGCTATAAAAATCACTGATCTGTTAATTGTGATGTCTCACTGTGTACTGAGTATATATACATATTTTTTTTACTCTCTTAAAGAAACAGTTGACTCAAAATGTACTCACTCTCAGCTCATCCAATATGTAAATGAGTTTGTTTCTTCATCAGAACAGATTTGGAGAAATCTAGCTTTATATCATTTGCTCACCAATGGACCCTCTGCAGTGAATGGGTGCCGTCAGAATGAGAGTCCAAACAGCGAATAAAACATCATAATAATAATCCACAAGTAATCCACATGACTCCAGTCCATCAGTTAATGTCTTATGAACTGAAAAGCTGCGTAAACATTATGTAAACATGATAGATGGACGTGTTTTCACATCTTTTGCAGTTTATTGCGCATCAAAAGTTCAATTTCAAGGAATTTCAAAAACCTTTTTTTTTTTTTTTTCACTGCCCAGCTTTTCACGTTTTTAAACGCAATGACGTTCTGTGTGAACAGCTCCAGATGGTGTAACAGTTTGAGTTTGGCTGACTTGTTTACAATGCAAAATTGTTGACACATAACAAATAAGTGATGAATAATATAACCTCATGGAAAATCTAATTGTGAAAGTATGGTATTAATATAACATTAAATAATCTAATATTCAGATTGTAGGTGCTGTATGATTTAACACTTGTTTTTAAAACGTTTTAGAACTCATGCCAAATCTCAAGCCCTTTTTTGCAAAGAGAGAGGAATTGAAAAGAGCGGGAGCTTGAGGATTTGTGGGCTGATTAAATAATACAAACAGGGCTCACACAGCTGTGACATTCCTCTGTCACGTGAGGGACTCTCAGATCCTCTTATGTGTCTCCAGCTTCAGCTTCTATCAGCGTCAAAGCCTCCAGTCTCTTCCCACGTCAGCTGAGATCAGATGCCCTCACGTTTCTGATGAGGACAAACCTAGAGTCTGAAATTAAGCAGGCATTAAAAAATAACAAGACTGTGAGCGAGATTATGATTTATTGAAGAGGCTGAAAGAATGTTAAATAAATGATAAATTGTGAATTTAACATTAATGCATTTTATAACCTTTTCTAACATCAGTGCACTCTTCTGACTTCTTCCTGGCTTTTACCGTAGTTTTTGTGGTATTTTTAAAGGCAAGGTGTAAATGTTATTTAGTGAAGCTAATTAAATATATCATATGCCTATTATAAGACACAAACAAAACTCATACGAAATAAAAATATAGACTCATAAACAATGACTAAATCGGAATAAAATGTCATAGTTTCAAAATTAAATGTCATAGTTTCCTCATTTTTTTGTTGGTCAGCGCCCTAGACATCCTTTATTTATTCATATTTAGCTTAATTATACATTTGTCGAGCATTTGACTGTGTAAGGGCTTCTTCTGATGTATCTGACAGAGCCCTCGGGCCACAGGAGTCCTTAACTGAGTGTGTTACGTAACGCTGCCGACTGCACTTTCACTGATGGTTCAGCATGTGCTCCAGGATCCCTCTGCACTAGCCTGTTACTGCTTTCTACCTCACTTCCTGTGCAAATACAAAAATACAAAAATACAGCTCTACTCAGCTTAAGCGTAAAATTAATTTAAACATCCTCAGTGACCGCAAAAAGCTCACTACTACTACTACTACTACTACTAATGAAGATGATATTTAAAAAATTATTTAATATTTTATTATTTTATTTAATAATAATAATAATAATAATAATTATTATTATTATTATTAGATAAAATAATAAAATATTAAATAATTTAAAAAATATCAACATCTTATTATATTTCAATGTTTAAATATTATCAATGTTCACTAAAATGAATTAATTTTAAATTTTAAATTTTATTTAGCTTATTAATCATCCATTTAAATTTTATTTAGGACATTCCTTTTAATTTATTTATTATTTTGTCTATTTGTTCTTAGTAGTCAAATATTTAATGTCAATAATAGTAGTAATAATAATAATAATAATAATAATAATAATAATAATAATAATATTGTATTTAGATAATTAATTACATTTCTTTTTAATTAAATTCTTGTTATGATTGTTGTTGTTGTTGTTATTATTATTTTTATTATTTTGCTAATTATGAATGACAATTTATTTTTTGTTTACCAGTTTATGTTGTTTGTTCTTAGTGGTGCAACATTGAATGTCAATAATAATAATAATAATAATAATAATAATAATAATAATAATAATAACAACAACAACAACAACAATAATAATAGTTGTTGCTGTTGTTGCTGTTATTATTATTAATATAATTAAGAAATGTGTTTATTTATTTACAAATTTATTTATTTATTTATTACAATAGTTATTTTCATTCATTTTTTTTTTCTTAGTGGTTAAATGTTCAATGGCGCTCCACAGCTACAATATTAAAGTTTACAATCGAAATTGGGATCTGTGACCATTCAATGAAATTAATATTTCTTTAAATGATCTATGTCCCTCCAATTTCTCATTTATAGACAATTGATAGCACTGGATATTTTTTTAACATGTTTTTTTTTTTTTTACCAAAACCAGCTCCTGTTTTAATAAAATGAACAGAAATACAGTGGGGGGAAAAAAATAAAATAAAATTATTTGATCCCCTGCTGATTTTGTACGTTTGCCCGCTGACCAAGAAATGATCAGTCTATAATTTTAATGGTAGGTTTATTTGAACATTGAGAGACAGAATAACAAAAATACAGAAAAACACATTTCAAAAAAGTTATAAATTGATTTGCATTTTAATGAGTCAAATAAGTATTTGATCCCCTATCAATCAGCAAGATTTCTGGCTCCCAGGTGTCTTTTATACAGGTAAGGAGCTGAGATTAGGAGCACTCTCTTGAAGGGAGTGTATAACCTGTATAAAAGACACCTGTCCCCAGAAACAATCAATCAATCAATCAGATTCCAAACTCTCCACCATGGAGCTGTCCAAGGATGTCAGGGTCAAGATTGTAGACCTACACAAGGCTGGAACGGGCTACAAAACCAATCGCCAAGCAGTTGGTGCGGTTATTCGCAAATGAAAGAAACACAAAATAACTGTCAGTCTCCCTCGGTCTGGGGCTTCATGCAAGATCTCACCTCGTGGAGTTTCAATGATCATGAGAACGGTGAGGAATCAGCCCAGAACTACACGGGAGGATCTTATCAATGATCTCAAGGTAGCTTGGGACCATAGTTACCAAGAAAACAACTGGTAACACACTACGCCGTGAAGGACTGAAATCCTGCAGCGCCCACAAGGTCCCCCAGCTCAAGAAAGCACATGTACAGCCCGTCTGAAGTTTGCCAATGATTCAGAGGAGAACTGGGTGAAAGTGTTGTGGTGAGAGGAGACCAAAATCCAGCTCTTTGGCATCAACTCAACTCACCGTGTTTGGAGGAGGACGAATGCTGCCTGTGACCCCAAGAACACCATCCCCACCGTCAAACATGGAGGTGGAAGCATTATGCTTTGGGGGTGTTTTTCTGCTAAGGGGACAGGACAACTGCACCGCATCAAAGGGACGATAGACGGGGGCATGTACCGTCAGGGCCAGGACATTGAAAATGGGTTGTGAATGGGTATTCCAGCATGACAGTGACCCAAAACACACGGCCAAGGCAACAAAGGAGTGGCTTAAGAAGAAGCACATTAAGGTCCTGGAGTGGCCGCCAATCTCCAGACCTAGATCCCATAGAAAATCTGTGGAGGGAGCTGAAGGTTCGAGTTGCCAAACGTCACCCTCGAAACCTTAATGACTTGGAGAGGATCTGCAAAGAGGAGTGGGACAAAATCCCTCCTGAGATGTGTGCAAACCTGGTGGCCAACTACAAGAAACGTCTGACCTCTGTGATTGCCAACAAGGGTTTTGCCACCAAGTCCTAAGTCATGTTTTGCGAAGGAGTCAAATACTTATTTGACTCATTAAAATGCAAATCAATTTATAACTTTTTTGAAATGCATTTTTCTGGATTTTTGTTGTTGTTGTTATTCTGTCTCTCACTGTTCAAATAAACCTACCATTAAAATTATAGACTGATCATTTCTTTGTCAGTGGGCAAACGTACAAGATCAGCAGGGGATCAAATAATTTTTTTCCCACACTGTAAATATTATTGATAGATCAGGTGTCATGGTCAAATACACATTAATTAAGAAAGGCCTTGTGCTCCAAATGACTGGGACCAGTATGAATGAGGTTCATCATGCGGCTCAACAGCAGAACATGTTCTTGAATCAACATTCTTTGTTATTCCTGGAACTCTCTGATCAACCAATCACTGCCACGAGATTTAGAGTTATAGTAATGAAATCAGCAGAAGCTGCAGCAGGTGTGCTGCTATAAATCAAGTGACCATCTGGGAATAAATTTCCAAAAGGATATTTTAATCTCACTTGAAGATAGTAGAAGGAAATCTTTAAGTGACAGTCTCTCCTTTCAGTTGCTGCTTTTTGGTCACTGCAGCTTCAGGACGGTCTGTACAAACACAATTTATGGCACTATTAAAAGACCAAGAACAAAAGAGACAAGCTGTGCAAATACATAAATAGACTTCAGTGAGAACGAGACAAATAGAGAGAAAATAACATACTTAGTCCTAAAAGAAGCTCGAAATAACTACCTACGTGTATCGCCTACCAAATTGAGACCACAAATAGAGACTTGTTTAATTGTGTTATTTCCAAAACATGTCAAATTTGACTTTTCCATAGGACTTAGTGGTTAATCAGCATTACAGTTGGATTTCATTGCTTTTTATTACAAACAAACCTTGATGAGACATTAAAATCTCCTCTCATCATGTCTGCATTTGCGTCAGTGGTCTAAAGCGAAAGGTTAATTGAAAGCAATGGGGTTTCTGAGAGCATCAATATAGCGACTCTGAGGGGAACGGCTGACGTCTGCTGACTCACAGGGGTCCTGACTGTCCTTCACTAGCTATACTTGACATGCAGGGAATGAGAAACAGATCCCTGCTAATTAAAATATACTATAAATGGCACTGAATACAATATAGCTACTTATATAATACAGTCAAATGGGCAGAATTTTACTGTCCAAAAAGAAAAATGACAGTTTTTTTTCCATTTGGTTTAATCAATTTAAAGAAAAATGAGATTTATGAATGTATGTATTTACCATTTCAAGTAAAATATGGAAATTACATTGAAATTAATTACAGAAATGACAATCTCTTGAGGGTCATTGAACATTTTGCTTCTCAGGAACCCAAAAGGTGGTAAAAATAAAACACATTTAAAGCAGAGTTAACAAACTAACTGACTAACTAACGAATGAGTAAGTATAGTAAGTAAATATTAAGTTACCTGAAATAAAATAAATGTCAGCTGAAATATAATAATATATATATATATTTAAAAAAAATTCAGCTAGTGTCCAAAGCAACATTTGGTAACATTTGTTACACGTTACATGTACTTAGAATTAATAACGGTAAATTATGCATAATTACATGCAAGTAACCCTAAAACAAACCCTAATCCTAACCCTAACCATATTATATTAAGTAGGCTTCATGTAGTTAATTAATATTACTCAGTACAAGGACACCTTAAAATAAAATATAAACCAACATTTCTCAAGAAACACCATGAATTATCAACATTAATGCATGTATTATGTATAATTAAAAACTTTGCTTGACAAAGTGTCAGAATAGCCTGCAGTGTAACATGAAAATTGGGCAGCATTTTATTAATTGTAGCTATATAATAATTCATAATTTCAATCAAATTTAATTTATCACATCACAACACTATTGAAATGAACTAGTGATATCAAAATGTTGATTAAATGTGGTGAAAAAAAAACTTAAATGGTAACAAGTTATAGCATCTAAAATATGTTGGTATTAAAGAGTTTACTATATCTTGTGTATATAAGAGCATAATAGTTTAATTGATTGAACTGCAGGACGCTAGAGATTGTGGAGAACTGTCCACGTGACCGGATGCCGCGGTGTGACCAATCAAGCTTTTAACTGGTTTTTCAGCCAGAAGGTGGCGCCCTCTGATATCCATTCTGAACTGGGAGCGGGTGTCATTATTCTGTACTGTAACTAACTATTACTGTACTTTCCTGAATCATATGGACACACAAGCAGGTTAGAGACGCCACCTTCTGGACGAGCTAGATGACAAAAACCTGGAGAAACATTGTCCTTTAGAGACTGCACTGGTCTGGGCAAGACATGGAGGAATGAGATCAACCTTTCGTCAGTCCACTCAAAATTATAATAATCTTTTAGATGATGATTATGATGAACACATGCACTCTTACAAATAAATAAATAAAAAAAGGTCGGCTACAAAAGCTGTCACTGTGGTGGCACCCTGTAAAGTTACACATTTGCATCCTTATTTATTCCTAAAGGGTACATATTAGTAGAAAGGGTGTCGCTCCACGTGCCTTTTTTGGAAGTGTGCCCTCATTTAAAGCAAAACCGTAGGCTAAATCACCATTAACTGTTGTTCTGACAGAACACAAACTCGCTGTTCCTGGATTTTTTCTTATAAATACATCAGTGTTGACTAATTATCCGTAATTATTCACTGATATTTATGTTATTTTATTTTTTTAACATTCAAACTTACTGAGTGTTTGCTTCATAATGAAATTATAGAGACAGACTTCCCATGCCTTGAAAAATGTCAAATAGTCAAGAAACTCCATGTAAATAACAGCATAATATTGCTATTCACTGGAGAAAGCAATGTTATGGATTATGGACTCATATTTTAGCTGAAAGCAATGGTTTGAAGTTAAAAATGTCTTCGTAATGGATTGTTTTTTTTTTACAAACTTGCAGCTTTTTACTTCACAAGATGTTAACCGATGGAGTGGAGTGGTGTGGATTACTGGTGGATGATTGTGATGTTTTTATGACTCTCGTTCTGACGGCACCCATTCACTGCAGAGGATCCATCGGTGAGCAAGTGATGTAATGCTACATTTCTCCAAATCTGTTCTGATGAAGAAACAAACTCATCTGCATCTTGGATGACCTGAGGGTGAGTACACTTTCAGCAAATTTTCATTTTGGGTGAACTATTCTTAAGTATAAACAAAAATCTAGACATCAGACACTTTAAATGTTCATTTGCAATTTTTGTAATAGTTACGAGTCCCTCAGTTGTTCTGTGAAAGGATAGATCTTAACATCGTATAACCACAAATGTGCAGAAGATACTGGAATGGATGGAAACTTCTGAAGTCGCTAAATTGTGTAACATCAGTTATTTTGTCTTTTTTTGTGTGTGATAACGTATAAAGGATGGCTGGCAGCCATATTAACACGGTTATTAACTATTTTAATAAATGAACTGCTCATCATCACAGGATGACATTTATCGTGTTATATTTGTGATAAATTAATCTCACGCTGCATGCCAACTGACCTTTATTTCAAAGTCAGTCTGCATGATTAAAGCAGCTCACCGCTTCCATCATCCGTCATGACAATAACTCACCCCAGATCATTACCAGAGCCAGCCGCTTCCAGTTCAAGCATAAACACCTTTCAGACCATAAACAGAAAGCCTTTAACAAGTTATTTGCTGCAGGAAAACAAATATAAATGCTATCTGTCTATCTATCGTTAACACCGGATCAGAAATAAGTTAAGACGAGCTTTTGATTTTAACAAATGAAACCTAAAAGATATTCTATCTGATAAAAACACTTTAAAACTCACATTTAGTTTAGAAATCGGTTCACTTTTAATTAACAAAGAGCATTTTATTTTTAATATCTTGACTTTAATATTTATTCAATCTGAAAATAATAAAAATAGAAACTGTATGTGCAGTGGGTATTTCAACTGTGTAACATTTGTGTTTAAATCAAGCATGTGACCCATCAGTTTACTTATTCACATAGATTCAAACTTTACACCATGTAACATTGTTTTAAAGGGATAGTTCACCCTAAAATGTCGTTCCAAACCTGTAAGACCTTCATTCATCTTCGGAACACAAATTAAGATATTTTTTATGAATCTCCAAAATGGCACTACAGGGTGACGCGGAGGAGACGAACTGTTGAACAAAGTCGTTATTTTAGTTTTCTTTGCGCACAAAAAGTATTCTTGTAGCTTCGTAAAATTACGGTTGAACCACTGATGTCACATGGACTATTTTAACGATGTCCTTGCTACGTTTGTGTGCGTTGATCGTGTTAGTATTTCTGCTGTCTATGGGAGGGTCAGAGAGCTCTCGGAATTCATCAAAAATATCTTAATTTGTGTTCTGAAGATGAACGAAGGTCTTACAGGTTTCGAACGACATGAGGGAGAGGAATTAATGACAGACTTTTCATTTTGTTTTATGTTTGGTGTCTGCATTCTGTAATGACTGTAATGAAGAGAGTGACTGTTATTCCACGCATACAGACCACTAATATGACATGGAAAAAATAAAAAATAATAAACATCAGCCTGGCATTTTAATGCAGGAAAGCACATTACAACAAGGTTATTTTACACATCCTCACAGGACATCTCATGAAAACATAACTGCATAGCGATGAGACCATTTTTGGTTGAAGCAAAACAATAGAATGCTGAATGGAATGTCAGTGAGTCTCATTTAGAATATCTATTGCTTCTTTAAACATATTACAGTTTTTTTCTATTTTTGAGAAAATAAGCAACAACAAAAAAAACCTTGGTCACCGTTCTACAACATGTGGGGAGCACTAGTTATCCCTGAGTTAAGTTATGTCTAAGAATGATCTATATCTTTTAATCCCAACCTGCAAAATGCATAGTCAGTGGATCCGAATGATACAGAAAGCAATGAGTTTTTAATAAAATATAGTATTTAAAGATGTTGCATTTATAATGCAAGGCTGGTATTATGATAAAAAAAAAGTTTTAAACCAGGTTCACTACATTTGTGCTTCACTTTTTGCATTTCTAAGGCTAATTTTTGACACTTCCATGAAATATAACTTGCGTATCATGTGAACTATAGGCATCAAACGTTAATATTCAGCTCACATTTATGGTAAAATACATTTCAAACTCATGGTAGTGTTTGCTTTTTTAAAACAGATCATGCTCATGTGTCTTAATATAGCCAAAAATATTTTCTTTTGTGAGTATTTTTGTCTTGTTTTCTAAAAAAAACTAGAAGCCAAATTGAATAAGAATAGTTAAAAATAAATTCATTTAATATATATATATATATACCCTTATTATATAACAAAAGTACTATTTTAAACTATTATTAATTATACATGTATTTTGCTTAAAAATATTTCAATTTCAGTTGAAAAAAAAAAAAAGACAAAAATACTGATAATGTAACTGCAGTCACATTAGTGAAATTTACGAGAAACGGTCCATCGTCTGTTGGCAGTAGTGTAGTGATGTATGGAGCACATCTCACACAATAGACTTTTTTTTTTTTTTTTTTTTTAAATAAACAGCTTTCTATTGGTCAGCATGGTGTATCCACGTGACCAACCCGAACCCACTGCGAAATCTGCAGGGAAAATCCTTATACAAAATTCCAGATCACTCGGATTTCTATTGAAATTTCTCAATTTCACTAAGAGCAGTAAATGTGAGCACACTTTCATTACTAACAATAACCACACTTTACATCCAAAATAGATTTACATACAGAAAATATATTATCCTTTAGCAGGAGAAAATAGCATTTTGATTTAGTTTTACATAGGCTTTTGGAATTTTTTTGTTTTTTAATCTTTAAAAATGATTATTGCAGAAGGTCCATATCCTTACCGCTCTCTACATTGGTTTACATCTGTAAACCAGTAAAATACTGAGGAAAGAAGAAAGAGGGCAGTGTCATTTGACCCAGGAGTCGCTCTCAATTCTGTCAGTAATGGCTGCTGCTGGGTTTTCATCCTTCTCGTGAAGGTTGTTGTTGTTATTGTTGTTGCTGTAAGTGAACTGGAGCTCATGCCTGTTATTCTGGATGGCTGATGTCTCCTGAAGTTTGAGTTCATCCAGCTTCCTCCACAGTTCCTCACGTTCCTGCTCTTTCTTCTTCTCTCTGAGGACAGAAGTGATTGCAATCACGAGCGGTGTGATTTTCAACTAAATGAGAAGAGTAAAGACGTGATCTTACCGCTGTCTGTCAGATTTGTAAGAGGCCGTCAGTTCATCAAACAGCTTGCTGTTCATCTCCATCAGTGTTTTTAATACATTGTACACCAGGGCCACGATCGTCCTGAGACAATTAAAAGAGAGTTACTGCGTGCCATTTCTTTAATGGGCTTAATTATTTTTTTAATTGTTTCAACCATTCACCAAACTGCATTTAAGGAGCAACTAGTACATTCGTTAAAATTTCTATTTTTCTGTTAATGTGGCAATGATCAAATGAAAAATCCACAACATACGGGTTCCAGTGTTCTTTGGAGATCCGGTACAAGTTTCCAAACATGATGGGAAGGACTTTGGCATTATTCTCCTCGATTAGACTCAAAATGTATTCATTGTTCCAGTAGTACAGTGCTCGTTCTGCTACCTGCAAATATCAGAGATAATGAAACGCACGCTACCGTCCAAAGTTTGGCATCAGCTTAAGAAAGTAATACTTTTATTCAGCATAGACACATTTAATTGATTAAAAGTGACAGTAAAAGTAACATTTATAATGTTACAAAAGATTTCTAATTCAAATAAATGCTGTACTTTTGAACTTTTCTTTCAATGAATCCTGTAAATATTAAGCAGCACAATTGTTTTCAACATTTTACTAAAAAAAAAAAATGGAATAGTAAAATCAAATCCATGCCACACACATTTGCAAAACAATAACCCTTTGCAAAAGAAAATAAAGTACTGGGCATAAAGAATTGCAGAATAAAGATATTGTAGCATAAAGTGAACTGGGCACAAAAGGTAAAGGTAAAATTGTATCACACGCTCACACTTGACTGCAGGTGAATTGATGGGTATCACCAAGGAAAATATGTGACCCTGGACGACAAAACCAGTCTTTAGTGTCAATTTTTCGAAACTGAGATTTATACATCATCTGAAAGCTAAATAAATAAGCTTTCCATTGATGTATGTTAGGATCAGACAATATTTGGCCGAGATACAACTATTTGAAAATCTGGAATCTGAGGGTGCAAAAAAATCTGAATATTGAGAAAATCGCCTTCAAAGTTGTGCAAATGAAGTTCTTAGCAATGCATATTATTAATCAAAAATTAAGT
The DNA here is from genome assembly GCA_036784905.1 of Acrossocheilus fasciatus. Taxonomy (NCBI): domain Eukaryota; kingdom Metazoa; phylum Chordata; class Actinopteri; order Cypriniformes; family Cyprinidae; genus Acrossocheilus; species Acrossocheilus fasciatus. The sequence goes on along the minus strand of CM071957.1, from coordinate 9,753,903 downwards.
TTTGATACATTTACGGTAAGAAATTTACAAAATATCTTCATGGAACATGATCTTTACTTAATGTCCTAATGATTTTTGGCATAAAAGAAAAATCGATAATTTTGACCCATACAATGTATTTTTGGCTATTGCTACAAATATACCCCAGCGACTTAAGACTGGTTTTGTGATCCAGGGTCACATGTGTGTTGCAAAATCATTGGTGCTAAAAAATCTGTTGCAGAAAAAAAAAAGAAAAAAGTTCTTAAGCTTCTATTATAGCAGGTCACTGACTTTTTGTAATTAATTCTCTTTATTTTTTTATTTAATTTAATTTATTTTATCATTCTATATTTTGCAATCATTTATTTTTGTTTGCAAAACTTTTCCTCAATTTTTTTTTTTTTTTTGCAAATATTTATTTATTTATGAAATATACTGTATGTGGCATGGATTTGATTCCATAGTCAAATAATTGAAAAGCAGATTTATAATCAGCTGTTATTTCCCTACAAGCTGTGATTAAACCGGACAGACTCAGATCACATGCTAACACCACACTCTACCTGAAAATGAGGGCTGGCTACACATTTAGAGATTTGCTTAAATAAAGGCTCCTGAATCTTCTTGAACTGTGTAGGTTCGATAACGTCCAGGATCTCTTCAACTTCCCCAAGAAACATGACCTAACAGAGCAGAGACAGAACACAGAAACTCACTTCAGTCTGCACATATAACAGAGAAAAGAGAACAGCCATTATACTGCCACTCATAATGCATTACTTTTTGTAACGACTGGCCCATAAATTATCAGATAGTTTACCTCTTTCTGACTACACGTCTTAGGCCAAAATTTAAGAAGGCCACGAACCACCTAAGAGGAAACAGAAAAGATAAACTTTGGATAAATTATGCAATTCTAAATAACTTTAATTATATCATAGAAATACATCATGAAATAAAGGGAAAGTTTATATATGTGTGTGTGTGTGTGTGTATTACAAATAAATTATAAAGTATATATTAAAGTATAGTATATAAAGTATACATTAAAATAAATCTAAATATGTATTATATATTAAAATAAATGGCCTCACTTCATTAAAAATCTTAAGAATCAACAAAAAAGTAAAGGAGTAAAGAGAAAATGATAATAATAATTTATATTTTATGACTATTTAAATTACTATTTTATGATAAATTATTAACACAATCATCATCATCATATGTTTTTTCTTCTTCTACTTATTTTATGAGTGACATTGCTTCAGTTACAAGGTGGAATATGCTTATTTTCTTATCTAATTTGTTAGCTAGTTTTGTAAATGAATAAAGTTTTATTTCAACGTATCACAAGAAATGCATTATGTAAATTGTGACATTCAGTTGTTGTGTTGACAAGAAAGCACTGCATAAATGGCTACTAGCTTTTCACTATATAAAATTACATTTGGCACCTTCCTGTCTTCTGACTGCCGTAATCCATTTCTAATTCTTCCTTTTTATGAAAATTACGCAAACTAGGGATGGACATTTTGGCTATGTTGTCTACTTAGAGTACTTGACAGATAAATAACGCTGGCGTGGGTGCTGTGCTATTTTTATTGCATCAGATGGACGTCTCATTAAGTCCAGCTGTGCCCTTTCCTCTGCTGTTTACTTTCACTCTTCAAACCCAGAAATATGAAATATCATTCATCGTACCATATCATTTATAGCTCTGCCTTCAACACCATCGCCCTCTAACTGGGGGATTCATGCCTGTGTGAAGCCATGAGTTAATTCCTGCTCACAGGCGAACAGCAGTGGTAATGAGCTCACGATGAACTCTGGGCTTCCCTGCGGTTGGCAGCACGTCCTCAGAATGAAGTCAGTGTTCACACATGACTGTTCAACTAAACCCAGCAGCCGCCGTATTATCACATGGGCTGAGAAATACACAGATGGCCAGCGACAGCGGCTTGAAAACCCAACACCGAGCCAAACCTCCAGAAGCCCCGCAGCATCTTCACACTCTGATGTCTGAGGAAGTGTGGCATGAGTACCTGCTGTCACGGTGCCTCAGCCTAGTGCTTTAACATCTGGTATAGTTTATAAGCTCATAAATTGCTGCTGGAGGGGTTTAACATTCACCATTGTGGCCTTGATAAAGGCACTTAACTTGAAGTTACTCCAGAGGGATTTTATCTGTAATAAGTGCACTGGAAGTCAAATTAGTACATGTACTGTATTTACATATACATATGTGACCCTCTTCCACAAAACCAGTCATAAGGGTCAATTTAAAAAAAAAAAAATTGAGATTTATACATCATATAACAATATTTGGTCGAGATACAACTATTTGAAAATCTGGAATCTGAGGGTGCAAAAAAAAAAAATCAAAATATTGAGAAAATCGGCTTTAAAGTTGTCCAAATGAAGTTCTTAGCAAAGCATATTACTAATAAAAAATTAAGTTTTGATATATTTGCGGTAGTAAATTTACAAAATATCTTCATGGAACATGATCTTTACTTAATATCCTAATGATTTTTGGCATAAACTAAAATTGATCATTTTGACCCATACAATGTATTGTTGACTATTGCTACAAATATGAAATATGTAATTTAAAATATGAAATATGTAATTTCTGCAAACTAGTGTCCCTAAATAGAATTGCAATTTATTGAATTAATTTAAACTTATTTGAGCCACCAACACACTTTTTTTTTTTTGTTACAGCTACACTCTAAAAGGTAGAATTTATGGAAAATGGAATTATTTTAATTCTAATTGAATATTTTTTTATTATTATTATAAAAGATGAAATGTGTAATTTCTGCAAACTAGTGTCCCTAAATAGAATTGCAATTTATTACATTTTTACAGCTACACTCTGAAAGTTAGAATTATTATTATTATTATTATTATTATTATTATTATTATTATTATTATCATTATTATTATTCAATAATAATGATAATAATGAATAAATTAATAATAAATTGCAATTCTATTTAGGGACAATAGTTTGCAGAAATTACATATTTCATATTTTAAATTACATATTTCATATTTGTAGCAATAGTCAACAATAAAGGCACTAGCACAGCAATATAGCAATAAATAAAGGCAAAATAGCACAGCACCCACGCCAGCGTTATTTATCTGTCAAGTACTCTAAGTAGAAAACATAGCCAAAATGTCCATCCCTAGTTTGCGTAATTTTCATAAAAAGGAAGAATTAGAAATGCATTATGGCAGTCAGAAGACAGGAAGGTGCCAAATGTAATTTTATATAGTGAAAAGCTAGTAGCCATTTATGCAGTGCTTTCTTGTCAACACAACAACTGAATGTCACAATTTACATAATGCATTTCTTGTGATACGTTGAAATAAAACTTTATTCATTTACAAAACTAGCTAACAAATTAGATAAGAAAATAAGCATATTCCACCTTGTAACTGAAGCAATGTCACTCATAAATATATAATATATAATACATAAAATTACACATTTAATCTTTTATAATAATAATAATAATAATAATAATAATAATAAAGTATCCAATTAGCATTTCATTTTCCATAATAAATTCTAACTTTCAGAGTGTAGCTGTACAAAAACAAAAAAGTGGTTTGATGGCTCAAATAAATCTAAATAGGATTAATTTTTAATATATTTTTTGCAATTCTATTTAGGGACAGAAATGACACATTGCAACTACTACTACTACGATTACTACTACTAACATAATACATTAATCAAAATAATTTAATTATATCTAATATAATTATATTTCTCAAAATAAATTCCAACTTCCAAAGTACAGCTGTAAAGCAAAGTGTGTTGGTGGCTCCAAGAAATTGAAATGGGATTGTGTGAGGGTGAGAGTGAGGTGAGCAGTACCACTTCAGTGAGGGTCGGGTCCTTTTCTATGAACTGAACCACACAGTAGGCCAGCTGAAACACAACAAGGTGAAGAGTGAACAGTAGATACTACTGGTGTGTACCTAATGTTTACCAAATCGTATACTGTTGTGTACCAAAATGTTTACTGTTGTGTACCATGTGCTCCATCCTAGCATATCCCTGCATCCCATTCTATTCTATTCCATTCTATCATCTATAGCACAACTGTACATACAATTTATTTATTTTTCAAATTTTGTCTGTTTATATTTACATATGTGTATTTTTATTCTCATCTTATTTTTATTGTCTGTGTGTTGTTGTCTCTGTGTACTGGAAGCTTATGTCACTAAAACAAATTCCTTGTATGTGCAAGCATACTTGGCAATAAAGCTCTTTCTGATTCTGATACTAAAGAAGAGATGGTTTGTGCAAACAATCAACCTGCCAAAAATGTTCTTATCAGCATGCATATGAATAGGAAAAAAAGATGAATTTTAAATGGCTACAGGCCGAATAATCACCAGATGAATTTCTCTGCAAAGAACATTTTTCATGACTGTAAAATTGTAAAATGTGCAAAAAAAACTAAATACAGTTGCAGGGGTAAAATGTTATGTGGATTTCACCTTGAATGTACTTCAAAAAAACAAGAGTATGCAATTTCTCCTGGCCATTGCATGAAACATTTAGTAGGCGACTGCTGCCAAAGGAGGGTCAATCCAAAGGATTCAAAAACTTTTGCCAAACCTAATATTCCTGCCTGAGATTATGAATTATTATTTCAACAATGTAAAGCAACTGTCTACAAATGTTTACCTTGAAATATAAGTATCAAAATCTTTCTGATGCTACACAGACTTCTAATCAGGTGAATGGCTTCTGTTTCTTTCCCACGCTCAATTTTGTAAGTTTGGTGAGCGTGAACATTTTCACAAAATGTGTGTATTTACGGCAGCAACAAATGCACATGTACAGATATATACTGTACCAGAGTGGCATATTTACTACAGAGAATCCCACTCAGTTAAGTTGATATTTTGTTTTAATTTTTATTTAGTTTGTTGTGTTCAGTGTGCAATGCCTAATGTTTAGAAAATCTGTTCAGATTTTAAAAGTCATGTAGTGTATTCCAGCCTTTAGTTTATGAACAGATCAAATTTTATGAACAATTTATGCAGAAATTTAGGTAAATTCAAAGGGTTCACATACATTTTTCCTGCAACTGTATCGGAAAGAATAAATGGAAATATGATAAATGGAAAGTTAACGTGTGTTTTTGTTAAGCATCATATTTGACACATCTGTCATTTATGGCTCATAAGATGATATTAAACTCATATTTGGATTAAAAAAAAAAGAAAAAAAAAGCAAAGCACAAAATAACAAAAATATGAAATTTGGTGCAGTTGCTGATATTCATTTGGCCAGAAAAATAAAAAATAAATAAAAAATGAAAGTTTGATAACTCATTTTTTAATAACTGCATGGCACACTACTTACATAAAATGAATACACGTCTATATCTCCCAATAATAGCCTAATGCAGTGCAATACAAAGATGACAGAGCTATAAATAAACCTTCCTCAAAAGCCTGATGTATCATATTTAATACTATATATTTTTTACCTTTTTAAATTATGTATGAATACATCGTCATATTTCAGAAAGTTTTAGATCTTGAAATATTACTAACAATACAGAAGTTATTCTTGGGTTTACTTTTTAAAAATCAGTAGGGATTGAAAAAGACACATGAAGGTTGACAGTTTTACTATTATACTAAAGGCCTTAACTTACTAAAAAAGTATGAACTATCATTCAGACGACAGAAGACACTTGGTTATAGCAGATTGTGTACAATAGTTTTTCAGCGTTGATCATTTAAAAAACTTGCGTATCAAATATGATAGAGCAGGCTTTAGGGGTTACCTGTGCGTGGAACAGCGCGAGTCCTTTAACAGTGTGCAGGGGAATGAGGATCTTCATGAGGAACTGCTTGTGTTCAGCCTTCAGCGGCAGAGCAAAGCCATTGATGATACTGTGATTATAAAGATAGCGACAGTTTTAACATTAGGTGACTACAGCCAGCCAACACTAACACCAGCTGCCAAATAACATTTTACCCAGCATGCATTCCGGCGCTATACGCTTTCAAATGCACTAACTCCATTAAATGATCTCTGTGAACAGAACATAAAAGAAAATGAAGCAAAGACTCACCTGCCCAGAATCTCAAGGAGTTCAGCAACTCCATTAAAGTGCTCAGTTTCATAGATGTACCTGGGAAAATTATATGAATGATTTACATTCCAAATAAAATATAATGATATAATATAAACATAATATAATAACAATAATATATTTTTTTTACTAAATGCACAATCCAAAAGTTCTTTACATTAATCGAAATTCATAGGCCAGTCAGAAAAAAAAAATATATATATATATATATATATATATATTTTTTTTTTTTCCCTCCACATTCTGTAATAGAATGTTTGTAATAATTCTTCCTGGATTTAGAAAGCTTACTGGTAGTCAAGCAATTGACAATATTCACCCCAAAGCATTTGACACACTTATCACAGCTATCATTTATGGAAATAGCATTTAATATTGCATAGAGAATCATTTACATGGCTTATACTAGCAGTTCACAAACCTTTGCCTTACTTTGACATGCAAAAACCATTTTTACATAAAGATGACAAAAAATACAGACATGAACGACAGTTAAAATGTTTGTGTTCGGTAAGATTGTACTCAAATGTTTTTGAAAGAAGTCTCTTTGCTCACAAGAGAGTCTTTATTTGACCAAAAATACAGTAAAACAGTAATACTGTGAAATAATATTACATTTTAATATAACTGTTTTCTATTTTAATATATTTTCAAATGTAATTTATTCCTGTGATGCAAAGCTGAATTTTCAGCATCATTACTCCAGTCTTCAGTGTCTTTGAGAAATCATTCTAATATGCTGAAACATTTGTTATTATCAGTGTTGAAAACAGTTGTGCTGCTTAATATTTTTTAGTGGAACAAAGTTTAAAGGACCATTTTTTGAAATATAAATTTTTGTAACGGTATAAATGTTACTGTCACCTTTGATAAATGTATTTATTCATTTTGTGCATCCTTGCTGAATCAAAGTATTTATTTCTTTTAAAGAACTTTTGTATAGCAGTGTATACATACGAGTGTGAAAATAAGTGTTTTCTTACCTCAGAAAAATGTTGTTGATCTGTTTCCGAATAAAGGCACGCAAACCCAGAAACTTCCCATAGATGCGATGCAGAATCGTTTTTAAAAACTCCCTCTCTCGAGGATCTTCACTGTCAAACAGTTCTAAGAGCTGGAGAAAAAAGCAAGGAGTTCATTTTCTCACATAATCATTTCTTATTACACTATGAGGTTACAACCCTGAGCTAATGTAATAATCTTGGTTTTAAGCTTTTTAATTTTCGAAATACTGAAAATAAGTATAAATTAAGAAAAACAAAAACAAACAAACAAAAAAAAAAAACAGTCTTTAATGCCATGCAATACACAATTTGTACCCAGTTGAGACTCTTAATGGAAGGTTTTATGGAATGGTTTGATCTGGCAGCATCAACTGTTATGTCACATTAGACTGTCTGCAGAGGACTGCGTTATGTAATGCTACCTTTAGCCTCCAGACAATGAATCCCTGCCATGAGTGATGTATTTGACAACAGCCTTTATGCAACATGACATTATTAGTAAATGAGTCCAACCTCAATCACATTCATGAGGTCATTTATGATGTCTAAAACATTAGTAACTCTAAATCAAAATTTAAACAGGATTAAAATTGCTCATCCTCCACATGCGGGGCTTATTTCAATGGATGACTTTGAATAAGATGGGACAAAAGACCAGCTGACCATAGCTTTATCACCCTAAAATAAATTTAATTCATTCAAGCAGTTAAGTGGTCACCTATCATTATGACAAAATATATTACATCTTTTTATAGAGAGATAGTAGTGCTGACAAACAATTCATCGCGATTAATCGCATCCAAAATGAAAGTTTTTGTTTACATAATATACGTGTGTGTACTGTGTGTGTGTATATATATATATATATGCCATGGTCTGTCTGAATACTGGATTCTGATTGGCTGGCAGGTGTTGATTAAATTCGTTTAACTGCACAGGTAGTTCCAGGTCAGTTTAATCACGTTCTATATTAATGCGCTTCCTATAAACATTGGTAACCATAGTAACATACAATTACAGTTGAATAGTACTACAGACGAAAATAACCGTCATTTTTATCCTTCCGGTCAAATATTGCAGCACGAATATTATTAACATCTTTAATATCTGAATGCTGGCAAATGACCATGGCATAAACGGGATAATCAACGGCTAGCTGTGCATTAAACGATTTGAATGCACTTCAAAGAGGCAACCACCCTCCGCTGCGCGTCGGGCGGTTCTTTACCTCCACGTCCGTTGATTATCCCTTACATATATATATATATATATATATATATATATATATATATATATATATATATAAATAAATGCAAACACGTGCATGTATATAGTTAAGACAAATGTTATATTTGTATATTAAATATATTTAAATATAATACAAATATAAATATAATATATAAGAAAACTTTTTACATTATAAATTTGAATTTTAAATTGTAATAATATTTCACAATATTTTAGTGTATTTTTAATTAAATAAATGCATCCTTGTTGAGCATAATAGACATATACACACAGGTGCATCTCAATAAATTAGTCGTGTTAGTTAGAATGTCGTGGAAAAGTTCATTTATTTCAGTAATTCAACAAATTGTGAAACTCATGTATTAAATAAATTCAGTGCACACAGACTGAAGAAGTTTAAGTCTTTGGTTCTTTTAATTGTGATGATTTTGGCTCACATTTAACAAAAACCCACCAATTCATTCCCAACAAATTAGAATATGGTGACATGCCAATCAGCTAATCAACTCAAAACACCTGCAAAGGTTTCCTGAGCCTTCAAAATGGTCTCTCAGTTTGGTTCACTAGGCTACACAATCATGGGGAAGACTGCTGATCTGACAGTTGTCCAGAAGACAATCATTGACACCCTTCACAAGGAGGGTAAGCCACAAACATTCATTGCCAAAGAAGCTGGCTGTTCACAGAGTGCTGTATCCAAGCATGTTAACAGAAAGTTGAATGGAAGGAAAAAGTGTGGAAGAAAAAGATGCAAAACCAACCGAGAGAACCGCAGCCTTATGAGGATTGTCAAGCAAAATCGATTCAAGAATTTGGGTGAACTTCACAAGGAATGGACTGAGGCTGGGATCAAGGCATCAAGAGCCACCGCACACAGACGTGTCGAGGAATTTGGCTACAGTTGTTGTATTCCTCTTGTTAAGCCACTCCTGAACCACAGGCAACTTCAGAGGCGTCTTACCTGGGCTAAGGAGAAGAAGAACTGGACTGTTGCCCAGTGGTCCAAAGTCCTCTTTTGAGATGAGAACAAGTTTTGTATTTTGTTTAGAAACCAAGGTCCTAGAGTCTGAAGGAAGGGTGGAGAAGCTCATAGCCCAAGTTGCTTGAAGTCCAGTGTTAAGTTTCCACAGTCTGTGATGATGATTTGTGTTGGTCCATTGTGTTTTTTGAAAACCAAAGTCACTGCACCTGTTTACCAAGAAATTTTGGAGCACTTCATGCTTCCTTCTGCTGACCAGCATTTTAAAGATGCTGATTTCATTTTACAGCAGGATTTGGCACCTGCCCACACTGCCAAAAGCACCAAAAGTTGGTTAAATGACCATGGTGTTGGTGTGCTTGACTGGCCAGCAAACTCACCAGACCTGAACCCCATGGAGAATCTATGAGGTATTGTCAAGAGGAAAATGAGAAACAAGAGACCAGAAAATGCAGATGAGCTGAAGGCCACTGTCAAAGAAACCTGGGCTTCATACCACCTCAGCAGTGCCACAAACTGATCACCTCCATGCCACGCCGGATTGAGGCAGTAATTAAAGCAAAAGGAGCCCCTACCAAGTATTGAGTACATATACAGTAAATGAACATACTTTCCAGAAGGCCAACAATTCACTAAAAATGTTTTTTTTTATTGGTCTTATGAAGTATTCTAATTTGTTGAGAGTGAATTGGTGGGTTTTTGTTAAATGTGAGCCAAAATCATCACAATTAAAAGAACCAAAGTCTTAAACTACTTCAGTCTGTGTACACTGAATTTATTTAATACACGAGTTTCACAATTTGAGTTGAATTACTGAAATAAATAAACTTTGCCACGACATTCTAATTTATTGAGATGCACCTGTGTGTGTGAGTGTGTGTGTATATATATATATATATATATTAGTGCTGTCAATCGTTTAAAAATTTAAATCGCTTTAATCACAGTCATGGACTGATTAATCATGATTAATCACAAATTTAAAATACTAGGATTTACCTGTAAATGTGTTGAAATAAAGAAATGCATGACAAACTAGTTTAAGGAAACAGAACCTTTCACTCTTCCACCAGGTATGAGACATAATCCTTATTATTCTTTTGTTTTTATTCAGCCATTATTAGCCTTTAAATTGGCAATAAAACATTTACCAAGCCACATCGCTTCAACCCCAGTATACATCTACCCGACTATTATCAAAAGTATTTCTAAATAAATACAACACAACATTTTCTTGTGACCTTACGTGAAGTATTATGACAAAATGCGTTATGAAGAAGAATTGGACCTGTTCTGCAGCTGCATTAGAGCTAACATTAGCATCATGCTTCATAAGACAATTTATGAGATTAATAATACACTTTTACGCAGAACTCACTTCAAACCACCATCGAGTGTTTGTAATAACTTCCTTTTACGATCACATGTGGAATTTGATCGTTTATGGTTGTTAAAATATGCTATTTATAGCCTTTTATATCGCTGCACAAATTAGCATTTCAGATGTACACACTCTCTCAAGAAAATCACCTACAAATATGCTGCGATGACAGGAAGAAGTTGGGGTCAAACCTTATCAAACGGTTAATTTGCGTTAAAAAAATATTAACGCGTTAAAATTTTTTAGATTAATCGCATGCATCAACGCGTTAACGTTGACACCCCTAATATAGTTCCATCTTGGTAAATATCATGCTCTGTTCAAAAATGCACCTGGAATTTATGATTTCTATAAATTTTATAAAGCTAAAATTTATAATTTCTGTACAACAGCATCTCCAAATGGAAAAATAATGCAAAAACCAACAGGCATGCAGTAACACTCTCTACCACATCTCTACTAGAACGACTCTTTTTTGGTTGTGTCTGCTGTCTGTCATTATGTTCTCCTCCATCCCAGCCTGGACTATAGTGCTGCCTCTTTCCTTCCTGTGGCGTAAACAACAGGGCGCTATTTAAAGCAGCCCAGGAAACGCTCGCATCATGGAAACTCGCTTTTACCAGCTTCCATACTGACTCTACATTCCAGAGCATTCAGTGCGCTCAGGGAGAATGACCGGGTCAATACGGACAGCTGATGACCCACTGCTTCACGCAGGAACAGACACTGATTGAGGCAGATCCAAAAGAGGAAGAGACCAGGCCTACCAAGCGTATAATTTCATATTTCTGTATATTTACCACTTCAGCTGTAAAAGTCAAGGAAGCTACTTTGCTATTAAATAGTCTCCTAAAAATGCATTTTCTTAATCTGTATTTTTGATTTAACATTTCTAAAAATCCTTAAAACTGAACAAATTAACTTCAGAACTAAAACTGTGTAAGATAAAAACTTGTTTTTCTTTTCTTTTAGTCCCCATTTAAGGTGTGTTTTAGGAATAAATATCACTAAACAGATAAAATGTATGATTAAAACAACAACAAAAAAAAGTTTTAAAAATTAAGCTATTTTTAATATTTAATGCAATAGGATTATGCTGCTTTAAAATAAAATGGCATATGCCAAAATAACAATAATAATTACTAATATTTACAAAGTATAATTTTCTGAAAAATAATAAGAATTATTATTATTTTTTTAATATTTATTATATTTATAGAATTGAAATTCATTAATACAAAATTCATATACCTGTAACACAAACTTCTGGTCAATATAACGTTTGGCAGTACTTGGCTGGAAGTCTGGATTTTCTAGGAATCGAAGGAAAAACTCATATGCCAACTGAAAAAAAGAAACAAAAGACAATATTTAATATTTATCTAATGCTTTACGTGCGTAGAAACAATATTAGAACATATAGCTTGCTTGCTTAAATAAATAAATACACAATATTTACATTGTCAACAATTGCACTCTCTATAACCTTAACACAAGTTTTTGTTTGTTGTGTTTTTTTGTAAGACTGGTTTAATTTATTCACACACTGTGCTGTGCATAAAGTTAATTACATATAGTACATAAAAAAAATACACTGTAAATAAGCAAACAATGTGCTATAAAATGTGAGAGCCGACCTGCATGTGTGGCCAGGAGGCTTCTAGAGTGGGTTCATCTTCTTCTGGGTCAAAGTCAGGGTTATCACTGGGTGGAAGCGTTCTGAAAATATTTGTGGTAACCTGTAAACAGAAAGGATTTGGAGTTTACTTTGACAACAAGGAAGAGATTTCTATTTTTGCTAAAAACAAATAAATGATTTTTAAAGTTTGGTGGACATCACATGGATGCTGACCATGGTGGTGATTTCAGGATAGACAGGCTCAACCAGAACTCCTCTGTTAGTGGACACATAATCCACAAGTTCACTGAGAGTGGCCCGTTTGGTCTCTTTGCTCTTTAGGTCAGTCACTGTGTCATAAAAGTCGAACATTACGCAGCACTGCTGTAGTTTCTGCATGAACAGCTCATGCTGCTCTGTAGAAGATGCATCTGAAACGATGGGGAAAAAAAAAAAAAATTCTTTATTCTTCTGTACTTTCAATTCACTAATAAATATTTCTAGAAACAAATAATGTGACACTTAGACTTGGCAATTTAAGTCAAACAAAACAAGACATGACAGAACAGAAACAAAAACAAAACAATACAAAGCAAAAGAGCAAAACAAAACCAAGAAAATAAACAAATAAATAAAACAAAAAACATGACAACTAAACAAAAAACATGACAGAACAAAAACAAATGATCCCAGAAAACACCTAGGTTCTTGATACAGAAAGAAGTAAAAGGAGCAAGGTAGTCCAGATCGATATTTCTGCTCCCTGAATTTTCACTAGGGCCAAAGAACCTCAGTTTTTGAATCATTCAGAAATAAATAAAAAAAATTGAGAGAACCACGTTTTCACTTCATCAAGGCATGCAAAAAGAGGTTTCAAAGCATTTTTATTTCATTTCAGAGGTAGAAAAATGTGGGTATCATCGGCATAGAAGTGAAATGATACACCCTGCTTTCTGAAAATAGAGCCCAAAGGAAGTAAATACAAAGAAAAAATAATGGGTGCAAGAATAGAACCCTGTGGCACTCCACAGGAAAGTTTAGCAGGCAACGAAGAAAAATTACCCAATCTGACAGAGAAACTTCTATTTGTTAAATATGATTTGAACCAGCTAAGAACAGTTTCCTCGATGCCCACAAAATATTCTAGTCGAGAAAAGAATTTTATGATCAACTGTATCAAAAGCCGAGGTTAAGTCTAACAGAATTAGGATAACAGAGTCACCAGAATCAGTCGCCAACAAAGTATCATTAAGGACCCATAATAAAGCACACTCTGTGCTATGCAGAGGCTTAAAACCAGACTGGAAAGTTTCAAAAATATAATTTGCAGTGCAAATTTTGCACTAAGGAAAGACTGTAGCTGAATAAACACAGTTTTCTCCAGTGCTTTAGTAATAAATGGAAGATTTGAGATGGGTCGAAAATTATTAAAATGACTAGCATCAAAATCATCAGAGATATGCATTTAGACAACATGATCAAATGTATCTAGACACTTCCTTCTAATTAACATTTTTCTTTTAATTTCAATAAAGGCTGATGTTCTTACTGGAACATGACAACATAACACTTAAATATTTAGATTTTTTCAACTGCAACACAATTTAGCTGATACAATTACAATTAAAACACTTACACTTGACATTTAAATCAACATTAAATCACATCTACATTTAAACATGGACAGTGTTGCTATAGAGAAATCACATGCATGCAGTGTTCAACGACATCTGCATCTAATTTCATCAAAACTAATGTCTTTGATACCTAGTCTAGTGCAATTATTTTTGAGTGTATATGCATGCACTGAGCTAGCTGAATGCTTGAGTGGACAGGATTGTTGTAATATACACTTGGGAGTGTGTCTAATGCCAGTAATCGGGATGAACTCCCCTGGAGTAAGAAGGGAGGCCATACCACAGCTGGGAAGCTCAAAAACAAATTGCTCTTCCACTATCAGATGTTTTTGCATCATTTTTTTTTTTACTTTATAAATGCACCTACCTAGTTTCATTGAACAATTAATTGGTAGACATTATTGAATAGATAAATAAATATGTTTATCTTTTTAACATTGATCAAATGTTATTATTCTATCTCTGAAGTGGCTTCCTTATTATGAGGCATAATGACGTTTCACTTTGTAAGCCGCACATGAAACTAGCTTTAGCAAACACAGAGATGGTGTACATGTTTCCCTCTCAAAACTCTATTGCAGGCCCAAATGGAATAAAATTTTCACTTGGCTGTGGAAATTGTGCGATTACTGTGTTCTATACACGCACACACAGATCAGCTAAAACATTAAAACGGTTTCTGGCATGCAGTGGTTAGTACCTAAAAAAGTGGTGCAAGTAAGACCAACTGGTGAACCAGTGTCAGTGTCACAGATGCCCAAAAAGTGCCTTTGCGCCAATGCAGCAATGGAAGAAGGTTGCCTGGATGAATCACATTTTCTTTTAGATCAAGTGGATAGCCGGCCCGGGTGCATGCGTGTTGTTTACCTGGCAGCGGGATGCACTATGGGAAAAATGCAGGCCAGCGGATTTAGTGTTATACTCCAGTCAATGTTCTGCTGGGAAATCTTGGTCATGGCATTCATGAGGATGTTACTTTGACACCCACCACTTAAGGATGGTTGCAGACCACATATGCTCCTTAATGGCAGTGGTGCTCCCTGAGAGCTGTGGCTTCTTACAGCAGGATAATATACCCTGCCACGCTGCAAATATTGTTCAGGAATTGTTTGAGGAACATGACAAAGAGTTTAAGGTGTTACCTTGGCCTCCAAATTCTCCAGATTGAGTATCTATGGCAGGGATATCCAATCCTGCTCCTGTAGGGCCACTGTCTTGCAAAGGGTAGCTTCAACTCAATTAAACACACCTGACCCAGCTAATCAAGATCTTACAAGGCATACTAGAAACTTTCAGGCAGGTGTGTTGAGGCAAGATGGAGCTAAACTGTTTAGGACAGTGGCCCTCCAGGACTGAGTTTGGACACCCCTGAACTATGGGATGTGCATCAGTGCATCAGCGCTGTTTTGGCAGCATAGATATAACTTGAGTATTCTTCAGTTGTGGGTCATCAATCAGAACATCTGCCAGTTGCTTGATTTAGTGCCTTACTGTAATGATACCATGAAGCGTTGCTCAGTGACCGACCTCAGGCTTCTGGAGGGAATGAAGACTCCTAAAAGTGAGTGGAAGTAGGAAGGCACTAAGCCTGTGGCTGTTCTATACGCAATCATCAATATCTTGAACTTGAGCCAAGCCGCAACCGGTAGCCAGTTCAGAGAGATAAAGAGAGGTGTGACGTGGGCCTTTATGGGCTCACTGAAGATCAGTCATGCTGCTGCATTCTAAACCATTTGTAGAGGTTTGATTGTGCATGATGAAAGTCCAGCCAGAGGAGCATTGCAGTAGTCCAGCCCAGAAACGACAAGGGCCTGGGGATAAGTTGTGCAGTGTGCTCTGTTAGGAAGGGCCTGACCTTTCTGATGTTGTGCAATGCAGCCCTGACAAAGCGGTTTTTGCAGTGTTGCCCTTTAAGGTCAGCTGGTCATCAAAGATTACTCCGAGAGTATTATAAATTATTTACACATACACACATATTGCTATGTCAGACTACGTATTGCAGCTATGTCAAACTATGTACCACTTCCCAGCAGAACTGACATTTCTACCTGTCTTAGGGCAGAAATTTCCAGCATGGGATAACACTAAATCCACCACTGTTACTAATACTCCTAACATCTACTCTACTGTCAAACATACTTAGTTTAATTTATAAAAAAGATAAATAAAAATGTTTAGCTGAGCAAAAACTCCTGAACTTCTGACCTGTAGCACTTTGTGCTCCACTGAGCCACATTAGCTCATGTTCAGGCATACGGCTGAATCCCTCTTAGACTGAAATCCAATAATCTCCCCAATGTAGGCGATTCCTATTTGCAATTCGCTTGGCACAGCTCCTTCCACATCCTTAAACGCATCCTACAAATCCATCAAATGCGAAGTCAGGGAGATCTCTAGTCACTTGGAGAACATTTTCCAAGAGCTGATAGGGAAATTTCTGATTTTCCAAAAGTCGGTATTACAAATAACCTAAAGTTATGCCAACACAGAGAACCAATGTAATAAATCAAGAACAGAGAAGAAGTCTCATGTGTGCAGCAAAGACAAAGAGAAATTATCTCATCCATCCTACAGGACTCGATTAAAATGATTACACACTGCATGTACAATTTTATCATGATTTTTCCATATAACTTTAGAACTTTTCAAATATATTGTATGATTTGTTTCATATGGACTATATTTATCATGTCTTTTTGGTCCTCAATCCACATCCATTCCTCATATGTTTCTCTATTCTAATGCCTGGAGCCTGTGGGCCACTGAAGTTCCAAGAAGTACTTCGTAGGATCTTATCTTACATAAGACACTATAATACCAGTGACCTCAGCTGGGTTAGTGACACATGAACAGGTCACTCATAAAACTGGCTGCACTGCAGCATTTATTAAGGGTTAAAGCGTAGTAGAATTTACAAGTGAAATGTAAGTGCCATAGGTTACATACTCCATTCTAACAGAAACGTAATGGTCTTTCACACGGGATATGGGATCTTGACAGGCCATACACTTGACTGTAATATAGACGGTGATATAATAAACACAAGGAAGTATCTCCACTCAGTTACCCATATAATAGACACTGTGTACACTAATAATAAATCAACAGCGCTCTATAAATAACAGTGGGATCGTAACTGACATTTAGTTGACCTGAACTTTGGCCACGAACGGCATAAATAATCTGTAAATCCTGACATTTTGGCCCTTGATTTGAATATTAGGCCAAAAAAATTATTTTACGAAGAATTATTGCACATTGTGAAAAAATTCCGTAATATCGAAGAGGTTTCGCAAAACACCTCTAAAAAGAACTATGGGTGTTATTTTTGGTCATTGTTCAAAACTTTGCAGATTTTAAAGAAATTTTATTCAGTGAAGATTCATTGAATTAAACAAAAGTGACAGTAAAGATTTTGACATTGTGTAAAAAAAAAATGTTTTTCATTTGAATTTTCATCAAAGAATCTTGGAAAAATGTATCACGGTTTTCGTAAAAATAATAACTTTTTCTTCAACATTGATAATATGTCTAACATGACACTGAAGACTGGAGTAAAGGCTGCTGAAATTCAGCTTTGCATGACAGAAAATTTATAAAATAAAATATATTCAAATAGAAATTATTTATTTAAAATGTAATAATATTTCACAATATTTTTGAACGGTAAAAAAAAAAAAAAACGGTTTCAAACTTTTGAACGGTAGTGCACCATAATAATACAATGGTATTCTTGAAAGTACATTTTAAATTAATTTCTATACCATGTTAAATATCAAATACTGATCCATGGTACCGATACAGTATTCCAATGCAGATAAAATACAGTGCAGGCCTATGTAACACACACCACACAAGAGTGCACTCTAGAAAAAGTCATTTTATTAATGTCATCTAAAAGTTTTTTTTGTACTCTGGTTCTAACAGCCGCTGTCTATCTGTTCCAGACTTCTGTAAACTTCAATTTATGATGTTTTTTTCCACTCGTAGAGGATTTAACAGTGAGAGAACAGCGGTGGAAGAGCTGGAGGGGTGCTAACACAACCCCACTGCTCTATTAATACACCTTATGTAACCCATCTGAATGCCAGTGTCCCTGTGTCTTTCCCAGACAACTTCTGCTTTGAGTCACTGCATTCACCACAGAATGCAGCCAAGTGACCGCAGAAATGAGTGAACATCAGAAACATGTTCATTGACTGCCTCACTTTTATTTGTCCTCACACACACAGGATGAGTCATTGAATTTGCTGAGGTTCCCATCAACACCCCGGGCGTGTGGTTGCCATGGATACATGGCCCATCCCTGGGGAGTCATAATGTCAGAATAACACAACTGTAAATGCATTTCCCAGCTATATTGAGCACATGGAACAAGTAAATGAGCTCTGAGATATATATATATTATTTATGGGCATTTTGTCTTTATGGAATAGCAAAATACAGAATAACAGAGTATTTAGTGAAAGAGAAAGTGATAGGAATTTGATCAGGCATCCCATAAGAAATGCATTTGAAAGAAAGAAAGAAAAAGATAATGAATGAATGATTTTCATTTCTGTAACTAAAATGCAGTTATGCAAAACACTCAATACTCACATGCAATATAGACTCATTCAGCAGCATTTTATTTAATTTTTTTATTAGTTTTACCTCTACTTTTTAACTTTCAGAGAAAAATCAGCCACAACAATCAAGATAGTATATGTTCGGTTGGATAGTAAGAGCAAAACTGTAAGCATTTATTTACTAGCTGTTTATTTGAACAGGTATCACAAATTCTAAACACTGACTGAATGTCTTGTTTGTTCTTCTTTATAACTTTGGAATACCAACAAAAACAAAACCAAAACACATCTGTCTGTTACTGATAATTCTAGTCAGAAAACTTGAGTCAAGTGGGGCGGAGCTACCAGTACGCTTAGGAAACATCTTTCCATTTGATGACACACGTGATGCAGCAAAGGCTTACAAACAGCTGCCTTTCTACAGAAGGGATGGAAAGTTTGACTCGTTTACACTTAGTGTTGGCTTTAAGGAACGGGTTAATTTTATTATTTTATTTAAATGATTCAGGGCATGAAAATGAAGAATTAAAACGGAAAGGTTTTTCCTTTGTGTTCTTGAGTTTTGTGTACAGACAACATTTGAAAGCCCTAAAATGTAGTTGTCTTCTATATGAACAGCCAAAATGCAAAACACAAAATAAAGAAATTTGAAAATGGCGTCATGTAAACACAAACTCACTAATTCTTTCATACCATGGCGTAATTAATTACGTAATCACATGGTTACTAAAGTACCAGTGTGGCATATGCAATACAATGTTTCAATTAACCAATATGTAGGCACATATTACTAGTTTTTTTTTCTTTTTCAATTAATATTTTATTGATAAATAAATGTTTGTTGTAATGGCGTGTCCTAATTCAGTTTGCAGTCATGATTGCACAAGTGATCAGAGCCAGTTTTCGGTTGAGTCAGTCAGTCAGCTGCATGTGACTGGAGATTTTGTGAACCAGTTCAACCAACTGATTGAAAAGATCTGACTCATATTGTAAGAATTCTGTGCCCTTCACATTAAAGTGAAATATTGTAGAAGCCTAGGGGTGTCCAAACTCAGTTCTGGAGGGCAACTTTCCTGCAGAGTTTAGCTCCAACTTTCCTCAACACACATGCCTGGAAGTTTCTAGCATGCCTAGTAAGATCTTGGTTAGCTGGTTCAGGTGTGTTTAATTGAGGCCGGAGCTAAACTTTGCAGGACAGGATCGGACACCCCTGGTACAGAGCCAAAGATGATGGTATTTCCTAATAATAGGACCACCTTGGTTCCATTTGACATCCACTGTATGGACAAGAAATACAACGGAAGGCAATGGGAACCAAAACTGTTTGGCGATGAATTTCTTTCTTTTAAAGAATGTTCATAACAGTTGATGGTTCGGTTCATGACTTATAACTCTTTAACGAAGACATTTTTAAAATCCCTATGGGAGAGACACTTCAGGAAACAAGGCCACTGAAAAAGTGGGTGGGCACTGTAGCACTCTATTGACAGATTTACAGAATTGACAACCACGTGACTTCCAAAAACACAAAAAAGAAGACAGGAAATGTGGGAAAACACAGGTTGGACCATGAAATAGAGATGCTTCCCTTGATAAAGCCCTGAGACATAATGTTGACACAATCAGTGTTTACAGCCAAACACACCATGAGTTTTCCAGCAGACAGTTAAGGGCCTGCTGTAAATAATTCACTCGTGGCTTATCAAAGATGCAAATATATAACTCCAGAGCCAGATAACACTCATATAACAATTGAGGTGCCATTTATTTGAGTGTATTTGTTTTATTTATTACTTTACAGCATTCTGGGAACTCAGGCGCCCGAGCTACCACCATGTTGTCTAGGTAGGCAGCACACTAGGTTTTGAGACGCAGCCTGCGAGTCTATTTCCAGCGCGTTATCCTCTTACCTCTGAGCTGCGGGAGCGCGGAGATCTCCGGAGCCGCAGGCCTGCTGCCGCTCGCCGCGAACTGAGACGAGCCCTGACAAACCCTCTGCCTTTGAGCCTTCCTCACCGATTTCCGCGTGAATCCATCCACTTTCTCGGACGCAGATATCGCCGACATTTCCAAAGCAGGTCTATCCAACGAGCTGCGTTTACAGTGACTGAACGTACCCTATATGTTTTCTAGTCTTGACTGACGTCCCATTGACTGCGCTGTTTATTAATCTCACGAGACCCCATCTAATGACACGCACTGTGAAGACACTCATGAAGGCTGCATGTTCTCCAACAATCCACAGGTATCCTGCGATGACAATTTGGTCACGTATGACTGTAAAAACGTAGTTAATAGTAGGTTTTTATCATGCTGAAATGTTTCAACAAGCGCGCCTTATTAAAACCTGTTACTCCACGTAACACAAATTCAAAGTCGGCCGACACACAGCCAAAACCAGCGAGTCACGGTGATCCAGCCGCTTGGAACCGGCTCCATGTATTGGCGACGCGAAGAAAGAGTTTAACGTGAATCCGGCGTGAAATTCCTCGGATCCGCTGAACTTCATTCAGCTGCTGTTGCGCCTCACTGGGGTCTAAAAATAAAACCCCGTGGCGCGCCGGAGTGACAGAACGCTCATCCAATGAGCGTTCGCGCAGACAGTAAGCTCCGCCCCTTGACCAATCAGATTCTTGCTTTAATGGTATTTCGGGAAATATACAAAGCCAAAGAGGTTGTGTATCCTTGAACTCAAATAAACACAGGCAACAAATGTTCACAAACGTTGAACCACTCAAAAGAGCAAATACACAAAACGTGCACATGGAAGAACAAAATATCAACGAGAAATCACAAAGTGCGCCTAAACACAGGAAGAGTTTGCGAGACTTGTCAAATGAGTCAGGTTCATCCCCCAAAAAATGCGAAATAAAACAAACTGTTCGATGCTCAACCCGTCCCAAACCTATATGACTCAATTTCTTCTTTGGAACACAAAAATAGATGAATGATCTATCAGTTCATTACTGCATCACAAAGAAAAAAAGTCATATGGGTTTGAAGTGGGTTTCAATTTAACCTAGAAATGAACATGGTTAAATTTTCATTTCTAGATTAAGCAAAACCACTTAAGTACACAGAACTGCATATTTTGATTTAAAATGGGTTATGGTTAAAACTGAGCTTCTCGAATCTAGAAATAAAATAGTTTTGACCAACCATGCTGAACACCTGAGGCAAAACACACAAGCAAGACAAGAACAAGCAGGATCAAAACATGGAAGGCCAGACTATCAGGTCGAGTCACATTCCAGACAATCCTGCAAACTTAAGAAACATTGTCATGGAGAACGTAAAAAGTGTTTAAATCATTTCGAAACTCACTGCATTATAGATATTCAATAACTAAAAAGCACTGAGGCTAATTGAAAATGGATTTGTTATGTAAAGTGCTGCTTTACAATCAATAAAGAACTCTGAAAATGTGACCCACGTTCAGGGTCAGACGAGCTGAAAGGGCATCACATTTTTTTGAAAGTCAAAATAAAAATATGAAAGTACTGATGCTCTTAAGATTTACCTAGAATCTGATTGAAATGCAGTTACTTTAAAATGCGTGTTGAATCATGTACTAAGCTCAAAACTATTTTCAAATGCATCACAGATAAACGAGGACGCTTCAGAAAACTGGTAGAGTTTAATTGCGGTGTCGAATGACTTCATCTAGTTTTATAACGTTTACCAAAACGATCATCAATTTGACCCTTTTTGAAAACTTATACATATTTAAAAACAATTAGATAAAAAAAAAATATATACACAGCACATACATAAATACATAAGCTTGGTCTCAAAAAAACTGGACCTGAACTTAAACCATAGATGTGTCATATGATTTCTTGCCACACAATCAGTCTTGGGTTCTTTTCACAAAGTAGCTAGAGATTTTTTTCATGAGTTTGGATGGTGATGCTTTCTTGGTTGACGGTGGAGAGACGACTCTTACTGGACACGGTGAGACCGCTGCCTAAAGAGACAAAGATACATCACTTTTAGAGAACTACTAAACGAATAAAGGAATCCCTAGTAGAAAAAAAAACAAACAAACAAAAAAAAACATTTGAAATGCATTTATTTTGCATCAAGTATACTATATAACATTTACATATTTATGTGCTTAATAAAAAATAACCTGTAATTGTACATTTGGTATATTAAAAGACTGCTAAACTGTGCCAAAGTAGCGCTGAAGTCCAACTACAGACATACTTCAGTATATTTGATTGTGCTAAAGTGAAACTATTGCATGTATACTTCAGGTACAATTTAAATATCTTGCACTTAAAGACTGATATTATTCAAAGATCATACAATCCTAATTAATAGTGATATTAAAACATTTTAGGAATACTATTAGGAGATGTGCCTTGTGCAATAAAGAAATACTCCACTTACTGATATAAAATAATTCAGCTTTATTTGTTGTCAATAAATATTTTAATGGTTTTTAAGTATACTTTGTATGAAATTAATGTACTTTAAATTATGCCTTTTTTTTTTACTAGGGAATGTTAGCGTAACAGGTTTCAATAGTACAAACAGAAAGACTGCAAAATATTACAAATTAAAAAAACAAAACAACACCATTTATTACTCCAGTCTTCAGTGTCACATGATCCTTCAGATATCATTCTAATATGCTGATTCGGTGGAAATATTTCTTATTAACAATTAGGGATGTGACGAGATCCTACTGGTCTCGCGAGAACATGACGATATCCTCACAAAATATTTTGCAATGTTTACATTAGAGCTGCGCCATTAATCGTTAAAAATTGCGCTTGCGATCGAGATTCAAACACCCACGTGATCTTATTCCTGAATGACAATGATTCAGCTGTCTATTAAGCGTGAGATGTTGATGAATCAGAGGGTCGACCGTCATCACGCTTCCGATGTGAACGCTGTCAGACTAAACATGCTGCTGACGCTCCACTGACGCTTACGATGTGAAACAGGTGTTAAAGACATTCAAATCTGCATTCATGCTGCTGCTGATCCAGAAAGAGCAACACAAACAGTCTTTTCAACCACACATCATTATTTCTGTGTTACAGACATTTAAACAACAGAAGTACTGGGATAAAAGTTTATAATTTGGGTGTAAACACTTACAATGATTCCAGCGTAATAATCAAGGAACTTTGCTGCCGTAACATGGCCGCAGCAGGCGCAGTGATATTACGCAGTGCCTGAAAGTAGTCCCCAGCTAGGTAACTAGTTATAATATAGCTGGGGACTACTTTCAGGCGCTGCGTAATATCACTGCGCCTGCTGCGGCCATGTTACGGCAGCAAAGTTCCTTGATTATTACGCCGGAATGAGAGTAGTTCCTAATCATATCAGCCTTTTCATTTTCCGCCGGTCTTAGTACACGATATAACTACAGAAGAGTCAAGTTTTAAATAGGACAAATATCGAAACTCTTTGGTCATTTTTGAACGCGATGCTACTGGTCTAATTGGATTCAATGATCTATGCTAAGCTATGCTAAAAGTGCTATCGCCAGATCCGGAGATCGGCTGAATGGATTCAAAAACGGTAAAACTCAACTTATTAACTCTGGGGGAGTTGGAGAATGAGCCTATTTCCAAAAAAAGAGGAGTGTTCCTTTAACACTTGTATTGTAATGCTTATCTTCTGCCAGGAGGTGGCGACAACCCGTTTAAAAAATGTATTTGATATTGAATCATTCATTCAGGAAATTCCAGTAGTGAAACAAGTCTTTATGAAGTGAGACACTGACTCCTTTGAATAATTTTTTTTTATTATATATATATATATATATATAAATTGAGAATTACAATTTTTTTTTATCCAGAATCGTGCAGCTCTAGTTTACATGTTTATTACTCCATATAATTCATTAAAATAGAAGTTTAATTTCATAAAGTATAAGTTGACTTTAAAACGCACCAACATTTTTTGCATTTTGTGTTTTTCAGTTGAATAAAAGACTATTTTCCCTATATATTCCCCATCATTGAGGATTTAAAAAAACACATCTAAAAAGTCTAAAAATTTCATCTCGTTCTCGTGAACCCAGTCTCGTGTCTCGTTTAGTCTCGTGAGATAAGTGTCTCGTCAGACCCCTATTAAATCAACTGTGCTGCTTAATATTATTGTGGAAAATGTGACCGCAGGATTCTTTGATGAATAGAAAGTTTCAATTAGGAGCATTTATTTTAATTTTCTAACATTATAAATGTCTCCACTGTCACGTTTGATCAATGTTATGCCTCCTAGCTGAATAAAATTATTAATTTAAATAGACCTTACTGACCCCACACTTTTGAACAGTAGTGTATATTTGTATTTTACATTTATCAAATAAAATAAATCTTAAAGAATTTGTGTTTTATATCATCTCAGAGTTGGTTTGGTCAATGGCTTAGAACGCTATTGATTTTTTTTTTTTTTAAATTAAATCTATATAGATTTCCATGCATCTACTCACTGGAGAGCTGTGTGTTCTTGCATCGTGCTGTTTGCTGCTGCCGTTGGGGCTTTTCGGTTGAGCTGATCCTTTAAATCTCTGGCTGATCGCAGAAAGCCAATCAGACCTCCTCGGAGAGCTGTTCTCTTTGCCAGTGCCAACTTGTCCAGCCGAGCTGAGCCTCTCCTCTGTTTGCAAACTGCACAGATCACCTTTCTCGTTCTGTGTGCTTACTGAACTCCTTCTCCTCTTTACATCGGGATGCAGGTCAGACAGCCCGTCACTCTCCTCTCCCAAACCAGACCTATCACCTGTTTCCAGTCGGCGCTTTGCACGGCGTTCAGAGGAAGGGCCCTGGAGGACAGGTGTGAGCACCTTACGAAGAGGAGATGTACCGCGGTGACCGGGGGAACTACCGCGGCTGATCCACTGCTGGATGGAGGAGGACATTTTGGGGCTGCTGACCTTGGCCGAAGGAGCAGATGTGTTTGATGGCAGGGGTAAATCAGCACCCGTAGGAGCGCATGCAGCAGGCTGGGGTGAAGCCAGAGAGACGGCCCTCTCTGATCCAGGACTTTTGGCTGGAGTGACTTCAACAGGGATGTAAGGGCCTGAGAGGACAAATGGTAATCATAAATAACAATTTCAGAATCAGAAATCATTCTAATTGATTTCTAATTATTAATGTAAACTTTTTTTTTTTTTGCTGCTTAATATTTTCATGGAAACAGTGATACACTGCCATTTAAATAGCTGGGTTAAATAAGATTTTAAGAAATGAATAATTTATTTGCATTCAAATTTATAATCATTACAATAAAAAAAGACTTTTGAATTTGTTCAAAGAATCCTTAAAAAAAAAAAGTCATAATTCCCCAAAAATATTAAGCAGCAAAAACTCCCCAACATAGATAATAAGATACATTATTAATATAAATAATAGATAACAACTGAGCATTAGAATGATTTCTGACACTGAAGACTGGAGTAATGATGCTGAAAATTTAGCTTCACACCATCACAGGAAGAAATTACATTTTTAATATATATTAAAACAGTTATTTTAAATTGTAATAATATTTCACAATTCCTATTTTTGCTGTATTTTTAAAATCAAACAAATGCAGTCTTGGTGAGAAACACCTTTCAAAAACTTAAACTTAATTATTCCAAACTTTTGACCAGTAGCTCTGGATCTGAAAGAAAATGTTTCACACACACACACAATGTAGATAAATTCACAAAAAGAGACCTACCAGGTGCTCTGGGTGGTGACTGGATTTTACGAAGTGCCCAGCCTACGAGGTTTGGATCTCGGTTCGATGAGTTTTCTCCGTCTGGTCTGCGATCCAAGCGCCAGATCCTAACAGTGTTGTCATCAGAGCAGGAAGCAATCTGCAGAAAGCGTGAAGAATGTGACAATATTAAACTTTTAATAACGGTCCATACATCTATGAGATATTTAGTGTTTTTTTTGTTTTTTTTAATATTAACCTTTGTGAAATTAGTGGGGCACCAGGCCACTGATGTGACTTCCTGGCTATGGCCTTGAAGCATCATGGGAGCCTGTTTCGGGTCTGAAATCTGGAACAAAAACAAAATGTCATATATGCAGACAGTGACCAGAGATGTTCTCAGACAGACTGAGGCTGGTTAGCTCTCTAGTCTTCTAGGTTAGTGCTTACCTTCCATATGTAAGCATGATGGTCACTTGAACCACTGGCCAGGAACTGGTCATCTGGGCTGACACTGGACTTCACATAAAATGACGAGTTACTGTGACCGCTGAACACAGCAACTGTGAGGAGGAAAAAAAAAAAAAGAAGTTCAGTCAAACTACATTTTTTTTAACATGTCTGACAAAACGTGAAGAGAAAATTAAAGTAAAAAAGTAAAAAGCAAATGCATTTAAATTCCACTCAGGAAATAAGTCTCAAATGATATTATACATTACCAGGGTGTCTACAGATATGAACAAGTTAGATTTAAGACTTTAAGACCTTTTTAATACCACCAAATATGTAAAATTTAAGACCAAACCTGTGAAGGAAATACACATTATATTACATACGTAAATGTAATAGGCCTATTTAATGTTTTTTTTTTAATTTAAAAAGAAAACAAAATATCATCGCTATCAAAAATGCTATTTATTATTACGATATACAGAGAACTTTTCATATCTGAAGACAATATCCCATACAAAATATCCCTCAAAAGCTCCACAATCAGCAATATTTTTGGTGGTGTAAATTAAGCAATATTTTCATCAGTTTTCTATTCAGCATTTACATATTTAAATCTGCATGTTTTTAATATTCACCCCAGGTTGTTATTTACCTCCATAAAGTCCAATATTTTTTAACTTTATTAAATGTATGCGTCATCTTTCATGTCAAATTCTTACAACTGATGAGGAAATTTAATACACACAACAGGGCTGTTAGCAATCAAATTAAATAATTTGCACTACAAATTTACAACCGCAATAAATAATTTTATGAGATTAATGTTTTAAATAAATTTTTTTGAATATACAAATAAGAAATGTGGGTGGAAAAATGCATACTTTTAAACTAACTAAAGCACCAGTAGGTGGCGGTAAGTCACTTATTCATTCAACCGATTCATTCAAAACACTGAATCATTCAGGAACAAACATGCGAGTGCTGCTTGGAGAATGTGCAACACTTCTGATCTTTGTTTGGAACTATTTTCGTTGGTTTCATGATTTCATGATTTTCGTTGCAATCATGAAAATATTTAGCAAAATAGTGCCCTTGTCATGGTATGTTATCGTTATCATCATGTTATAAATAAACTAAACATTTTGAATTTTTACCTCAGTATGTTTGTTCTGTGAGTTTCTTTATGTTTGCCGTTATGCTCATTGATTTGATTTCTCCATATAAGTCTCTCACAGAGACATGAGCCTCAACAGCGCAACACTGATACCAGAAATACACTATTATACATCGCTGTTTACGCTGAATGTAATAAAATGTCACTTAAGTTTTAAACAAGCTATTTGTCCCGTCGGGCAAGTAAAGCAATTTTTCAGTAAACCTGCATTAACCTATTTAAAGCAGCTAGGAGGCTTGTCAGCGAGCTGGTGGTGTTCGACCTGCATTCTGCTACGGCGACTCTCTCTGATGACGCAGTAACTACAGCGCGCGGGGGATCTTCCGTCTGTCCAATGATTGTAAACAGTCACTGGGTCCATCAGACGGGTGAAACTTTTGCGGTAATGAGACCGAAGATATTTAAGACCCACTGAATCTGAATTTAAGACATTTTTAAGGCATTTTTTAAGTAAAACTTTATTTAATATATTTTAAGACTTTTTAAGGACCCGCGGCCACCCTGATTACATTAATGCATTAACACAAAAATAAAAATAAACACATTTACAATTTACCTGGAGTTGTTTTCAAACCACTGATGTTGAACATGTAGATATTGTCATCTGTGCAGTTGGAGAACAGTCTGGAGCCAGTGGAGTCCAGTGACAGACCAGAATAACCTACAGAGGAAAACATAACAGTGAAAATTAATACTAATTTTTAATGCCCAATACTATTGGTCTAACGACAGAGTGGGCATGAGATGTGTACCTAGTTTGCGTGTGCAGGAGCCTGGGTAAGGATAGGCCTGCAGAGGGAGGGGGTTGTGGTAATACGCAGTGTAGTTCTTCCGCAAATCCCACATTTTAATGATCCTATGAGGAGATCAGAATGTTACGGGAAGTCATCAGCATTTAAACAGAATTATACTAAGAACGAGGTTGAAAAACGTAACAGAATGTGTTAGCAGCATATAATATTTATAAAAAAAAAAATTTGCACATCAAATCCATTAGGCACTCACCCATCTACTGCTCCTGAGGAGAGGAGTCTGTTTTCATCGCAGAACAAAACCACCGTCACACCCTGCTGGGAGTCCTAAAGAGGCAAAACCTCTGAATTTGTAAAATAGAACTTCCTTTGTTTATATAATGTTTAATTAAAAAAAACTCAATCAAGGAGCATCCTATGACATATCAAGGCTGTGTTACACTGCAGTATATTTCCAACACACAGCTGGCAAATGAAAGTCTCCTCGCTGTGGATTGTGTGACTCACCACAGGGGGCGCCATCCCTCGCCTTTTCTTTGTTTGAGGTGTGTATTTTTCAGGTTTCATATGGGCACCACTGATCTGTTTTACCTGCCTGTAGAAACCATCTGTGATGGATTGAAACATTTTTGTGAGCTTTAGAAATCATTTTGATGGCTATAAGATTGGTCAGAATAATAAAGTACCTTTTTTACTGCATCTTGTGTCCCAAATCATTATGTTCCCATCTCTGCCTCCAGTGCTAAAAACAGCTGTTTTAAAAGAACAAGCAGTTTAAAAAAACCCACCAATAAATATAAATTAAGAAAAACACACACACTTTTTATATACTACTACAGTATTTATTAATATTTTGAATTATCTTTCATATTTGTTTTAATTTTAGTTGTAGTCATTTTGTTATGACTTTTTAAATATTTCTGTTTAGCTTTACATTTACTTTCATTTCAGTATTTGAACTTAAACACGTTAGTTTTTTTTTTATCTAATATTTATATTTTATTTAAATTGCTGAAAAACAATTATTAATATTTTTAATTAGCTATAACAACACTGCTGCTTTTGTTTAAAAACTGTGAATTTTTTAAATAAATTGCTACATCATCTTTGTAAACTGTGCAGCTTTAATTCAGTTATCTTTCAAAAAATAAAAATAAATAAGTTAATAATAATAATTTTAATCCAAGTGTGTAAATGTCTTTATTGCCGAAACAAAAACCTGCATCAAGAAAGATGTTATAATGGTTGATTATATCTGAAGGTGCATTACAGGATGCATTATCAGTATATTTCACATAACAAAAAGTGTTATTGACATTTTATGCATACAGTATACATACTGCACAGTAAGAGAGCTATTTTGACGATAGTTGTAGACTTTTATAATAGTAGATTTACCTCTCTCTTGCTTGGAAAAAGCCACTGATTTAAGACTGCACTGATGTCCTTTAAATGTTCCCAGCAGGTCACCAGTAATAACATCCCACAGACGGGCCGTTTGGTCACCAGACGCTGTTACCTGTGAATTAATATTTCCATTTAAAACAATATCACCTATATAGACAGATACATAGATAGATAGGTGTATACATGATAAAGCATTAAATAAGCACAGAAGAATCACACAAAACTCACCAAGCTGTTTGCACCAGGAACCCAGGCAATGTCAAAAACTGCATTATCGTGTGCCTGCCACTCTGTAAAACAAAAAAAGTTCAACATATATGAATAAGTTTAACAAAAATAAGCCTTTAATAGGCATCCTTAATAGGCGTCTTCAATCTAGGTAAATGTAAACCAACCTTTCAGCACAGAGCTCTGTTTTTCTCCAGTATTGAAGATGGTCACAAACCCTTCCTCATTTGCAACAGCAAGGCTGTTCTGTTGACCAGGAGCTGAACAACAAACAAACCAGCACAAAGTGTTAGGCTTTACACAGTCGTGGGGTTTTCGCTTATTGTGAACGTGTAATTAAAAGTGTACCAGAGGAAAATGTGCATCCAAACGGCGGCACCGCAGCAGCTGAGGCTCCGTATGAAATGTGCTCGTCCTGTCGCGCGCACTGGTATCCGTCCAGCAGAGAGGACAGCGGATAATCCCGACGCTGACCTGATTATTAAAGGGTTTTTGTGTGAAAAAGCGTAAACACGTAGATTTCTATTGGCATATCTAAATTATACTCACCATTACATCTCCTTTTAATAACGCCTCGATCAACAACATGGTGAAAAAGAGTCATAGCTCCTGCTGGATAGCTGTTTCATTCAGAAATGCTCAGTTTCCCGCGAACTATGAAAAAGCGACGAAGACGAATTCCGCGCGAGATCGACGTTCGATGTTCTGATTGGTCAATATGTCAGAATACCGGAAGTGTCGAGCAGCAGAGAGTGGAATGGCTGCTGGTTTATAACCGCTTCTATGGAAACTGTGCAGACACTAGAGGCACTCTGTGGCCCCGAAAGTCAACTTTAACATTATATATCTATTGGTATTTATTCATTTATTTATTTAGATGGCCGAAACATCTGTTGTTTTTGAAAAATGAAATAAATTCGACAATTCACAATTTTATGGAGGCAGATTTCTGCCACATAAGAAAGAAAAATATAATGTGTTGGTAAATAAGAATTATGACATAAAATGTCATAGTTATGAGACAAAAGTTCAAATTTACGACACAGAAAGTCAGAAATGCAAGGTAGTAAATCATTATGAGATAATAAGTCGAAATTATGAAATACAAATTCATATTTTTGAGTTAAAAAGGTAAGTAAAAGTGATTTAAGCTAAAAAAAAAAAAAGTCTAACTGTTATGTTTAATGTATTTGTAAGAATGAAAATTATTTCTGTTGTGAATCACAAAACAGCGATCAATATTGCGGCTTTTTAATCATTAATTTAAAAAAAAAAATCCTTATCAATGAATATTAAATAAAAATGATTTTATTTTTATTTTATTTAAAATAAATGAAATATTTATTTATTTTATTAGATTTTATAGATATCTTAGATAGAATAGACTAGATTAAAATTTATTGTCATAAGTACAAGAACAGAGCTAATGAAATGCAGTTAGCATCTAACCAGAAGTGCAAGAATAGTGTTTTATATACAGATAAGTGCACTTACACATATGTACAGTGGAGCTGCTATATAAAATATTATAGATAGATAGATAGATAGATAGATAGATAGATAGATAGATAGATAGATAGATAGATAGATAGATAGATAGAGTATTTAAGAAAAACAATTCATAAAAGCCAAGCAGAGTAAAAAACGGTATTTTTTTATTTTTTTATTAGCAGCAGAGACAGAGACCAACGCATAGGCCACGCCCTCTTTGTCACCGAGTCATTGATCGCTTTCGCTTCCAGCGTTCTTTGAGGTTCAACGGAAACCCGACGTAAGATCCTGGCTTTGTCCGTCACGTGACCTGCACTGCAGCCGGATCATCCTCTTCAAACTTCATGCACCGAGTCTATCTGATCTAAAGTCTTAAAACAGTCTGTCGTTCCACACTTTTAGCGCAATCTAATAATAAATGATGTCGCTCTCCGCAGCGCGCTCGTTTCTGTCGGAGGCTGCTTATGGAGAGCAGGAGCTGGACGCCAATTCTGCGCTGATGGAGCTCGATAAAGGTGCCTCCTCATAAACACCGCGCTCTCACACACGCGTGTTTGTTTACTGCATGGCTGTGTGTTATGATTAAGCTATACATACCTTATATTATCTGTTCATCTGATAACGCGGTATTGTGTTTATTTATATTCAGACAGAATGAAAGCTGTAGATATAATTCCATTGTAATGAACACAACCCGTTGCACATTAACTTACCCCGTCGTTCTTATTTTCGCACAATTAAAGGTTTAAGGTCTTGTAAGCTGGGCGAGCAATGTGAAGCTGTGGTCCTTTTCCCCAAACTCTTTCAGAAGTATCCCTTTCCCATCCTCATCAACTCTGCCTTCCTCAAACTGGCAGACATCTTCAGACTTGGGTAATTATGCGCATTAAATAAAGACAATTCATTTCTGTTAGCTTTGAGGCTGTGTATATGCTGTTATTACATGGCTCTCTGGAATGCTTGAGTCAGTTGCAATGGTCAAATATTTTTGAATAATAATATTTGTCTCTAGGACAATGCTTTGTTGTGCTTCTGTTCTGTCTCTGTTATGAAATGTACGTGCCATTGCATTAAATGAATCTGGAATTGAAATGCATTTAGAGCTTTGCACAGAGTGAAGTTATGAATCTATAATTTCACCCCTGTCAAATTAGGAACAACTTTCTGCGACTCTGTGTGCTGAAGGTCACACAGCTGAGCGAGAAACACCTGGAGAAGATTCTGAACGTGGACGAGTTTGTCAAAAGAGTGTTTTCCGTCATTCATAGCAATGATCCTGTTGCCAGGGCAATAACTCTCAGGTACTTTCACTTGGGGGTGTTTTTCTGCGTGCACTTCCTCAAAATGGTTTATATTATTTTACAAATGTCATGCGTTTCTTATCAGCTTCCTACTAATATTTGATTTAGATTAAGTTATCAGTTATTATGTTAAAGATCGTCCTAGAATATGCTTAGAAATAATAACGTGATTCTATACATTTTCAATACATGTATTTTTGTGTCTTATGCATTTTGACAGGATGTTGGGAAGCTTAGCCTCCATTATTCCAGAAAGAAAAAATGCCCATCACAGCATCCGGCAAAGTCTGGACTCTCATGATAATGTTGAAGTAGAGGCAGCCATTTTTGCAGCTGCTAGTTTCTCATCGCACTCTAAGTAAGTGTACACTACGACAGCCAGTCTAATGATAGACACAACATGAATTGGTGTGGATTTTAATATAGTTACTGATGTATTTATAGTTATTGTGATAGTTATCTTTATAGTTACAATTCTTGGTATGAACGGGCCTGAATAGAATAATGGATATAATATATATATATATATATATATATATTAAACAGTATAACATTTTAAAGACCCAAATAAATGAAAATAAAAAGATAAATAAATGAACTAAAGGCATAAAAACCATTTGATCAGACTTTATTAGTACTATATTATTTGCAGTTAATACAAAACATTTAGAAAATGTAAAAAATTGACTGAGATGCCATAGATATCTGGTAACAATTTCGTAACCATATTCTAATTTTATTTTATTGTAGAAATAATCATTGTTATTTTAGTATCATTGAGGTAATATAGTTTTATTTATATATATATATATATATATATATATATATATATAATTATTATTATTTATTTTTTTTATTTTAGTACTTAGTGTTCAGTCAATTATTATTTTTTTATTATTATTTATTAGTTATTGTTTTTTTTTTATTTTAGTGTCAATTTATTTTATTTCAAGTAACAACAAGGTTTTATTTTTCTAGTTAACTGTAATAGCCCTGGACATAATGCCTGTAATGTCCATTGTATGTGTTTATTGTATCCCCCCCCCAGAGATTTTGCTGCAGGAATTTGCAACAAGATTAGTGAAATGATTCAAGGTATGTGCTATTGTCGTGTGAGTGGTCTTCATGGTTTGTATCAGTGGTCTCCAGTCTGACTGAATTGTGTGTGTTGGACTGAAGGACTGGACACTCCGGTGGAGCTGAAGCTGAAGTTGATCCCGATGCTGCAGCACATGCACCATGATGCCAGTCAGGCCTCGTGCAGCAGGGAGTTACTGCAGGAGCTGGTGTCCTCCTACCCCTCCACACCCATGCTCATCGTCACGCTGCACACCTTCACCCAGCTGGCCACCTCCTCACTCGTCGATATCCCTGAGCAGGTCAGAGCATGTCTACTGATGTCTTATATTGTCTTAAAGCCAGTATTTGTTTTAATAGTGTTAATGCTACAAAATCAACCCATTTTTTCATATGTCCAGTGTTTTTTGTTTTGTTTTGTTTGTTTGTTAATGTACAAAATATTTAGAGCAGTAGGACTGATTCTCAGAATCAGAAATATTTTATTAGTTACTGCAGTGCATCCATAGTAACATTTTAAAATCTGCTACCAAGTAGAACATTTCAGTGCACTCTACAAACTGGGTCACAGACGGGAACATCCAGTGTAGACAGATCCATTGATTATAATGGTAACTATTTAGATTTGACATGGCACAACATAATGCATTTCTGTTTTGAGTCTGTTGATTTGAACTCATTTTACATCATTTGAAGCCATATTTGCACTGGTGCTAGATGTTTCTTTTTTTTTTCCTCCCCAAACGATCAATTGAAATAAAAATAAATAAATAAATAAATTCTTGAGCAGCAAATCAGTATATTAGAATGATTTCTGAAAGGAACACTCTTCCACTTTTTTTGGAAATAGGCTCATTCTCCAACTCTGGGGGAGTTGGAGAATGAGCCTATTTCCAAAAAAAGTGGAGTGTTCCTTGAAGGATCATGTGACACTGAAGACTGAGGAAATTATGCTGAAAATTCAACTTTACCATAACAGGAATGAATTACCTTTTTAAAATGTATTATAATACAAAACAGTTATTTTAAATTGTATTAATATTTCACAGTTAATATTTCTAATTTTAACTAGGCTATTTTTTTAAATATATTAATATTTTGATCAAATAAATGCATTGATGAAAATAAGAGCCTTCTAAAAAAAAATCTACATTTAAAAAAAAGTCCTACCGGCCCCAGACGTTTAAATGATAGTGTATGTAATATATATCCAGCAAAAAACATGTTACTATGAAATAAAATGGTGATTATGATGCCCTTGGCTGTGATATTCAGTTCAGTTCCTCCTCATATAATTGCTCACAATTTATTTAATTTTTTTACAGTATTTCTTTCTGTTTTCCTTTTTGTCTTGTAGATTCGTCTGCTTCTCCAGTACTTGAAGGAGGACCCCAGAAAAGCAGTGAAAAGACTCGCCATTCAGGATCTCAAACTCTTAGCTAAAAAAGCTCCTCACTTGTGGACCAGGAAGAACATACAGGTCAGAGAGTCGTTTATATATGTGGGACAGCTGGTTCACTTACTACAGTAAAGGTAATTTACAGTTTGTGTGTTTGTAGGTGCTATGTGAATGTGCTCTCAGCACCCCGTACAACAGTCTGAAGCTGGGAATGCTGTCTGTCCTCTCCACACTATCCGGTACCATCGCTATTAAACAGTACATCAGCCCTAATACAGGTACAAAGTCATGTTGACTTTATTAAAAATGCATTTATGCAAGTGTATTACATTCGTTACATTTCACATGTGGGTTTAACCACCTGATCTCTCTGGATGACGCAGGTGAGGCATCTCCAACGCCCCGTCACACTGACCTGGTGAAGCTGGCGCAGGAGTGCTGTTACCATAGTAACCTGGCAGTGGCGGCCCATGGAATCACAGTGTTGACCAGCATCACTGTTTCCTGTCCAGAGAAAGGTTGGTTTCCCCTCACCAAAAGTTTGTAGGCTTATTTAATTTAGGTTGTATAAACCCAAAGGAGGTCAAAAATAGAGTATATTTAAATGATAAATAACTTTAAGGGATAGTTCACCCAAAAATGAAAATTCTGTAATTAATTACTCACCCTCATGTCGTTCCAAACCCATAAGACCTCTGTTGTGTTCATTTTCGGAACACAAATTCAACGCACAGAAACACAGCAGGGACATCATTAAAATATCCATGTGACATCAGTGGTTCAACCGTAATTTTCCGAAGCTGCGAGAATACTTTTTGTGCGCAAAGAAAAAAAAAAAACGACTTTATTTAACAAATCGTCTCCTCCGCGTCACCCTGTAGCGCCATTTTGGAGAGTATCCACTGAACGTAAACCGCTGCGCCACGCGGCTACATTGTTTACGCTTTGATCTGAACAAAAAAAAAACAACGTTTCTGCACGGTGCTGCTGACACAGAACAGCATACGATGTTTACGTTCAAATGGCGCAACAGGGTGACGTGGAGGAGACGATTTGTTAAATAAAGTCATTATTTTTGTTTTCTTTGCGCACAAAAAGTATTCTCGTAGCTTTGTAAAATTACGGTTGAACCACTGATGTCACACGGATTATTTTAACGATGCCCTTGCTACGTTTCTGGACCTTGATCGTGTTAGGATCCTTGCTGTCTATGGGAGGGTCAGAAAGCTCTTGGAATTCATCAAAAATATCTTAATTTGTGTTCCGAAGATGAGTTCTTACGGGTTTGGAACGACAAGAGGATGAGTAATTAATGACAGAGTTTTCATTTTTGGGTGAACTATCCATTTAATTTAAATATTTTGTCAGAGGTCATCCAGCTGGAACAAGAAACGGTGATGGGGATGGAGTCTCTCATTCTGCTCTGCAGTCAAGATGACAGTAAGACTGCGCAGACCACACTCAAAGTAAGTGTTATTCAGGGTTTACAGAGCTTCGAATATGTGACTTGAGCCAGCTGTATCTTTCTGAGTCCATGTTTCAGTAGTCTCACAGAGCCAGGCTCATGTTGCAGCTTATTCTGGCCAAGAACTGGATACTTAAGGTTCCTTTTGTGATATTTCGCTGACAAATAAGAGCCAAGTTACATTGTCTGTAGGGTAGTGATGCACAAGGCACCCCTCACACAGAAGTCACTTTCAAACCAAGCAATATTCTGTTGGTCAACATGCCAAATCTGCATGGAACATGTTTTCCTCTCATGCAAAATTCCCAATAGCACAGATTCCTCTTTAAATGACTGTATTTTGCTGAGCAGTGGTAAATGTGATTGGGCCTGTTTGCATCAACGCAAATATTCTAATGAAGTCCATTTGCTATTTTTCTGTTTGTCCACATGCGAATTTATCTGTTCAGATTAATGTGTAAAAAAAAGTCAGACGAACTGAACGAAAATAGAGTGGTGGAAATATGACGCCAATTTGTAGGCCGATCGGCTATTAGCATCACACTGGCTCCTTCAACAAAAAGCCAATAGGATTTTATCACACGTTTTTTTTACACGTTTGGTCCATCAATATAACCTTCACCAAAAATATAACTTTTATGAATTTTGAACTTAAATTCTAAATTTTTGCGCCAGAACTTAAAAGCTAAACTTAGGCTATAAACGAACTACACCATGGTCGCTCGCCTTCAACGTCACCATGCTACCGACAACTTTTTCAAACTTGTTTTTAGAAACATGTTCAGTGAAAAGGATTTACTCTGTGGATGAATTTTAATCCACGCTACATGAACCTTTTCATATAAAGACTAGAATAAATACTAAACTAGAGCCAAACTAAAAATTAAATGAGACATTAATAATAAATAATATAGTGAATTGAATAAATGAAATAATCCTAACTGTTTCTGTACAAATCAAAATAAGGTGTATTAAATGTCAATAAATCCTTGATTAATATGAATATTTAAATTAAAAACGTGTCTCCACGTAATCGCCTCTTTCTGTTTCTGACACCCACTCATCATTGATAAGAAATGAAGTCAAACAGTATTTAGCCTACATGTTTTCAAACAGCCAATCAGATTTTTGTATTCAGTATGGTGTTTATCAAACAACACCAAAAAAAATAAATAAAAAAAAGAGTGCAGAGACGAGAGATGGTTCAGGGTTCTTTCTCTGCTGTTCACTGTTGGCTACGCTGCACTGACCAACAGAAAGCTGTTTGATTTGAAAGTGACCTCTATGTGAGCCATGCTTCATACTAGTGGTTGACCGTTATTGGTTTTTGGACAGCCAATGACGATGCTGATATCTTGGAAAGCAGGGTGGCCGATATAAAGCCGATATAATTTTTTATTTTTATTTTAATTAATATTTAAGAAATTTAAAAAGTCCCGTCTCGAATGCACCGGCCAAACAGAAAAACGTATTGCCCGATGCCGATATTTGAAAAAATGTTAAATATCGGCCTATATATTCATACTAGAAGAAAATGGAACTTTATTTGTCTGAATTGAATAAACTGAATTAAACAAAACCGAATTTTTCTAATATAAACACATCTTTAGATTGTAGACTGCTGTGAAGTCTTTACCAGTGAATGGAACATAGGGTCTGCTTGTGAGCACACTTACTTTAAAATGACAAATGAGACACCCTACATTCTTGTGCATGTGTGTAAACAAAGGCCACTAGACTGCAAGTCCGCATCAAGTCCAACATGTTTCTTCACTTCAGTTTATGATGAGCATTTTTAGTGATAGTTCACCCAAAAATGAAAATTCTGTCATTAATTACTCATCCTTATGTCGTTCTAAACCTTCGTTCATCTTCGGAACACAAATTAAGGTATTTTTGATCAAATCCGAGAGCTCTCAGACCCTGCACACCGCTGCAGACGGGATGAGGAGGGAGAAGAATCGTTGAATAAAGTCGTTATTATTTGTTTTCTTTGTGCATAAAAAGTGTTCTCGTAGCTTCATAAAATTACAATTGAACCCCTGATGTCACATGGACTATTTTACTGATGCTCTTGCTATGTTTTTGGACCTTGATCGTGGTAGTACCTTTGCTGTATATGCAGGACTCTTGGATTTTATCAAAAATATCTTAATTTGTGCTCCGAAGATGAATGAAGGTCTTACGGGTTTGGAACATCATTAATTGTTCCAATTGTAATTAGTTGTAATTGTGTGAATAAATAATGACAGAAGTTTAGTTTTTTTGGGTGAACTAACCATTTATTGGTCCCCATTTACTTCAGTATTATTGTTTTTTTTTTTTTTTTTGAGACTTTAAAGTGAGTAAATGATGATGGCGTTTTCATTTTTGGTGTGGGCTATCCCTTTAAACTTGAAATGTTTTGTTTTGTAACTCAGACGGTGCTCACCTCTTTGGTGAAGATGTTGAAGAGCTGTCCTCATCTCAGTCAGAGCTCTGTGGAGCTCCTGCTGGCGCAGCTGCACTGTGCGTGTGATTCTGCGTGTGTGCTCATGTGTCAGGCTCTGGCTGCTATTGCCACACAGCAGCCGGTGCTGGCAGAGGGAATGCTGGGAGACCTGCTAGACCTCTTCAGGGTGGCAAGTCACAGAACCTCAGAGAAACAGCAGGAGCTTCTGGTAAGCAAATACACAAATGATGTGAAACCATAGCTGTTTAAATCTCATTTTCCCAAAACAGTCAAAATTTGTCTTGTGTTTCTTAGGTTTCTTTGGCAACAGTATTATTCGTGGCCAGTCAGGCTTCACTCTCGGCCGAAGTAAAGACGGTGATCAGGCAGCAGTTGGAGAATGTGGCCAATGGGTGGACTGTGTACCGCATTGCCAGACAGGCCTCCCGCATGGTGAGCTGGGCTATGAGGGAGAAGGAAGCCCTTTCTGACTCCATTTTATTTAATTTTTTATTTCATTTAATGTAATTTTATTTTGTTTTAGTGTTTTCTCATTTCAGTTTTTCATTTGAATTACTTTCATTTTATTTCATTTATTTTTTATTTTCTTTTTATTTCACTTGGTTTTATTTTATTACATTTTAATTTATTTTATATTTTTATTTTCTTTTTACATTTAATTTAATTTAATTTAATATTAATGTAATATAATTTAATTTGAAGGGCACCTATTATGCAAAATCCACTTGTACATGGTGTTTGGACATAAATGTGTGTTGGCAGTGTGTGAACACAACCACCCTACAATCATAAAAATCCACCCACTCCTCATTTTTTAATCCCCTTTAGACGATGTCAGTCTCACTAGGCCTGCCGTTTTGATTCTCACCGCAGTGTGATGTCACATTTCGGAGGGCGGGGCCATGGGGTTTGATTGACAGCCCTGGGTTGCTATAGTTTCCTCCGTCAGCGGTTACGCTGTCCTTCATTTTCTCTGCGCTCGAGCAGATGTAACGTCAACAATGACTTGCAAGCAATCCCGGTGCTCTGTGTTTGCATGTAAGCATGAACATAAGAGTCTTCATTTTCTCCCAACATCTGCGCTGCTGAGGACGCTGTGGTTTACTTTCATTTTTCAAGGTAATGCGCCTCAAAATCTACCTAAATACGTGTATCGCTCCAGACTCCTTTGTGAATGTCATCGTTAGTGCTTAGCGTTTTTACCATATTTGTGTGCGTACATCAAGTATTTTTTTAACTTGTAACGGCATGTTTGTGAGATTAGTTCGTGCTGTTCATAGCGCGGCTCGGTCCATTGATCCACGCAAGCTCTGTAACATTGCGCTTCGTCCCATTTTCAGTGCATTTGACTTCCCATATGTACGTCTGAACACCGGTTCGCTCGCTCGCTCTGTTACGTTGCTTCTACCTGCTGTGTACGCGACGCCCTCTTCTGGAGACGGGGTGGGAATATGCAGCTCATTTGCATTAAAGCCATACACTATCATCTCGTTTTTAGACACAACCCAAAAATGACATTTTCCAGATGTTATAATAAATGATCTGTGGGGAATTTGGGGCTGAAACTTCACAGACACATTCTGGGGACACCCAAGGCCAATATTACATCTTGTAAAAAGGGGCATAATAGGTGCCCTTTAATATTTCTTTTTTTTTCTTTCCCATTTTAATTTAATTTAATTTATTTATTTGTATGTTTATTTATTTATTTATTCATATTATTTTATTTCATGTAATGTAATTTCATTTCATTTTTGAATTTGTTTTTTAATTTTTATTTCACTTTGTTTTATTACATTTTAATTAATTAATTTTTAAAATTATGTAATTTCATTTCATTTTATTTATTTAGTTTTATTTCATTTAATTTCTTTTTTTTTCCCCCATTTTCTTTTGTTTCATTTCATTTCATTTTAGGCATGTGACCTGGATAGTTCTTGAGACTCCTCCAGACACTTTTGTCCCTGTATTTGTGCTTGTAGCTGAATACAGTGTAAAGTGACCCCTTTCCAACTCTCTCCAATCTATAATTTGTCCACAGGGCTGCCATGATTTTTCTCGGGAGTTGTACCAGAGTCTTCGTACCCGCGTGGCCTCAGAGCACTTCTACTTCTGGCTGAACAGTCTGATGGAGTTCTCTCAGGCGGAGCAGTGCCTCAGCGGCCTTTCAGATGGAGACTACAGCGCAGCCATGAGCGCCATCTCTGAAGCACTCAAATCCTACCAGAAGGGAATTGCATCGCTCACGGTCAGGATTTGCCAGTCATCCTCTTTTTCCTTTTTTTGTATGCTGTCTATTACCGGCTGTTTTCCTTCATTCCTCTGCTGGGTTATATTCATATTGAAGCAGCACAGAAGAGTTTTCTTGTGACTGACTGTAATCCTGTTTCGTCTTCAGGCCGCCAGTACGCCACTGAGTCCTTTGACGTTCCAGTGTGAGTTTGTGAAGCTGAGGATAGACACTCTTCAGGCGCTGTCCCAGCTCATCTGCACCTGCAACAGTCTGAAGACCAGCCCCCCTCCTGCCATCGCCACCACCATCGCTCTGTCCTCAGGCAGCGACCTGCAGCGCTGCGGGCGCATTTCAACACAGGTGCTCAAAAACATACTGAATACTGTTTGTGTTCCTGCAGTTGCCTCATTATGTTGTCTATAAGTTCTAGGAGTTCTTTTATGAGGATGACATATTTATTGTGTTTTTTTTTGGATGTACTCAGATGAAATTAGCCATGGATGAATTTAGAAATCTGGCAGCTCGCTATGCCGACCTGTATCAGTCTTCGTTTGATGCTGACTTCGCCACCCTCCGTAATGTTGAACTGTATCCTTTTCATGCCTTAGAGGACGATCTGTGTGCAAAAACAGTTATTTATTTATTTAGAGCTCTTATTGCTAATTATGGAATTTAACTGGGAGTTTCACTTGTGAAATGGTTCTATTTTAATTTAGTATTCATTTATTATAAATTTGTATTAATAGTATACATTAATTTGTGTTAATTTAACAAACGTTTCCATATCTATATATATATATATATATATATATATATATATATATATATATATATATATATATATATATATATATATATATATATATATATATATTATTATTATTATTATTATTTTATTTTATCTTTTTATAATATACACTAGTGGTTAAAGAGCTGGAATATTTTTTTTCAGGATTCTTTGGTGAATAGTTTAAAGACTTTGTTCAGAATAGAAATCTTTACTAATATTATACATGTCTTTATAAATGTCACTTTTCGATCAATTGAATATATCCTTGATGAGTAAATGTATTAACTTTTTTTGTGTAAAAAAAATATAAATATCATACTTGGCCTAAATGTTTTAATGGTAGTTTATCACCGTTTCCTCAAAAATATTAAACAGAAAAGTTTTCAATATTGATAGTAATGAGAAATGTTTCTTGAGCAGCGAATCAGTATATTAGAATGATTTCTGAAGGATCATGTGACGCTGAAGACTGGAGTAATGATGCTGAAAATTCAGCTTTGCATCACAGGAATAAATTATATATTCAAATATATGAAAAAAAAAACAGTTCACAATATTACTGTTTTTGTTGTAGTTTTTAATCAAATAAATGCAGACCTCTTTCAAAAACATTAAAAAAATGTGCAAACTTTGAATGCTAGTGTATGTTTATATTTAATTCTATTAAAATTATAATTTAGATTAATCACATTAAAATTATAAAATATATATTAACCCTAACTAATTAAATAATATTATTAAATTAAATTATTTTTAAAAAATTATGAAAACTTTCTACAAAATGAGTGTGCATGGTCAGTGTCACAGATTTGTTTGTTAGTGATTTTGTTTATACTTTTCCAAAAGTAACACGCTTTACTTTTTTAGCTATTGTTTCAAACTAAATATGGCATTTGCAAGGCCACAATAAATGAAGGCCTCATCCTCAAATATTTTGCCAAACATTTGTACTTTCCTTAAAACCTTTCTTAGACAACAGCAAAGCTGCTTGCTTGTATCATACGTTAT
The DNA here is from genome assembly GCA_036784905.1 of Acrossocheilus fasciatus. Taxonomy (NCBI): domain Eukaryota; kingdom Metazoa; phylum Chordata; class Actinopteri; order Cypriniformes; family Cyprinidae; genus Acrossocheilus; species Acrossocheilus fasciatus. The sequence goes on along the minus strand of CM071957.1, from coordinate 9,710,445 downwards.
TGAGGCTTTAATAATTGATCCGCAAACGGCCAGGTAAGAATACTCCAACTACAACTTGTTACTGATATGTTGAATACTGAATCAGTAAAATTAATCTTAACTTTATCCCATATTGAATATTTGAAGCATTGTTATTGAGGTTTGGGAGATTATTAGGCACAACATAAAGACTCCTATTATAATAGATTGTAGTTTGAATATTTCATCCATGAGGTTTCTCTGGTTCAGTTTCCAGGAGTTTGGCACACACGGATCAGTACTAGCTGAGAGCGAGTATGAACTGAGAATGCTGGCTGTGTTCAATCACGTCCTGGAGGAAGTGGAAAACCTAACCAGGAAGCACCCTCCTGTCTCTTACCTGGTAATGTTTTAAGGTTTTCAGTGGCCGACTGTTCCTGTCTGTAATCCGTTTGGATTCACTTTTTGACTTTCTTTTTTTCTGTTGCTTGCTTTTTTAAATGCGTCTCTTTTCTGTTTCAAGCACACTGGCTGTCTGTGTGATGCTGTTATAGCCATTTTGAAGGTACCACTGTCATTCCAGAGATATTTCTTCCAGAAGCTTCAATCCACCAGCATTAAAGTAAGTAATCTGTATAATTATTAAAAATTAAACCATTTTATAAATGTTCATAAATTGCTAAATGAAGAATTAGCTGTGAAATATTTACTTTAACAGTGATAACATTCAGAGAAAAAAAAATATATATAATTTTTTGCCCTCAAATGCAAGTAAAAACCTGTGATGGCGAGTATTATGAAACAGTGTTACTTGTCAGTTGGATGGTAACTGCTAGAATTAATTAAAATAAATAAATAAAAACAATGCCTTCACGATTTAGTGTGATTTATCAAATCGCAAAGACTGCATCGAAATTATAAACTTTATATACTTTACAGTTCAACAGTATTATAGTGGTATTTAAGTTAAGTTAATTTCTTCATTGATTTAATTTTTATTTGATATACTACTAAAATTTGCTACTACTAAAATAATTATAATATATATATTAATAGTAAAAGTATAAATTGCAATAGGATTCCCCATTTCGAAAAAATGTGTGTACTTTAAATGTGATGAAATTGTAAGTTTTTTTTGTTTGTTTTTTTTTGAGTAAGATTATTAAGATTTTGTAGTATTCAGGTACAAGTGAAGTATATTTACTCAAGTACTTTACATACTTGCCTGTTACTGCATGTATATATATATATATGTGTGTCTGTGTGTGTGTGTGTGTGTGTGTGTGTGTGTGTGTGTGTGTATGTGTGTGTTTATATATATATATATATATATATATATATATATATATATATATATATATCAAAACCATTCATTAAAGTTGTCCTAAGACGTAAAACCAAAATGCGTTCTTGTATTAGGACAACTTTGAACTTTTTTGATCCACTTCAAATGTTGACTAGTGTATGTATATGTAGTAACAGGCAAGTATGTAAAGTATTTGAATGAAACATATATATATATATAATATTAGTCAACATTTGAAGTGGATCAAAAAAGTTAATCAAAGTTGTCCTAATACAAGAATGCATTTTTGGTATATATATGTGTGTATATATATATTTATAAGGGGTGTAATGACATCAAATCTCACGATATGATATCGCGATATGAAGTCCACGATACGATATTGATTGTGATATTTTAAAAAAAGAAGAACTGGGAAAAAAACTGAAAATTTTGTACATTTTAATGTTAAATTATTCTATATAATTCACTTAGTTTAAGAGTTCAAAATTAAGAGCTCCAACCCATGTTCTTACTTAGAAACTAAGAAAACGTAAGTCAGAAAAAATACCAACGGACGATATCGTCTGTTTATTCTAAGCGCACATGCGTCTGCCGCTTTAAATTCTCGAGCTTGTGATAGTAGGATTGATTCTGATTGGGTGTCAATGATTTTATCGTTCATCAGCTGGAAAAAAATCGTTCTGGAAGTGATTCCAACGATATTGTTTCTCTGTGCCTTTATTGTTATAGTTAGCACTCTGATATTCTTTAATACTGGGAACGATTTTTAGAACTATATCTTTATCGTTATCGTCCTTGGTGTGACCGGGCCTCAAGCCATATTGTGCTTATCGGTTTTAGTTCCTTTCACTACTGTGCCAAAGCATAATGACCCAAAACACAACTTTAAAGACCTTTTATGTTTGAATAAGAAGTTTAAATATATTTTAAAAACTACACTTTTTGCCTGGAAGACCTATCGATTCATATAGTCATGTGACCACGATAATATAGAGATAGTTTTGCTATCACGATATTGATAATATTGCTACATATTTATTTATTTTATTTTATAACATTTTTGCTGTTTGTTTTAGCTTGCTCTCTCTCCATCTCCTCGTACACCGAACGAGCCAATCCCAGTGCAGAACAACCAGCAGCTGACTTTAAAGGTGGAGGGGGTGGTGCAGCACGGCTCCTCTCCAGGCCTGTTCCGCAAGATCCAGGCCGTCTGCCTCAAAGTCAGCTCTACTCTACAGACAAAACCCGGATCCGACTTCAAGGTCAGTTCAACCAAGAGTCCAAAACATTTTCTTCACATTGTTGATCCCCCAGTACTATTTTTCCAGCAGTAATGAAGGGTCAGTTGCCTCCTCTCATACTGTCAACTTTTTCTTTAGATTCCTCTTGATTCCAAGATGAACGAGATTGAGCAGAAGGTGGAGCCTCATAATGATTACTTCAGCACACAGTTCCTGCTTAACTTCTCCATTCTGGGCACACACATGGTCTCTGTTGAAGCTTCAGTTGTCGACACCAGCGGGATCGAATGGAAGACGGGACCAAAAATCGCTGTATCAGTTAAGTCTCTGGAAGACCCTTATTCTCAGCAGCTGCGGCATCAGTTACAGCAGCAGCAGCAACAGCAGCAGACCGGCCCACAGCCGGGACCCCAGAGGAACATCTTACCCCGCCAGTGACCTCCATCCCTCATCAACTGCCGACTGCCTGTATACTGTGGATTTATAGGACTTCTAGCCTTTTCTCTACTGTTTTGTATGAGTAAAGAGCTGTCTGGCTATTTTTGCTTTTGTAATAATAAATATGCTTACATTTCTCTTTCCTGTTGAATACCAGAATAATTGTCAATGTAAATGTTTAATAAATTTTTGAGTTTTAATAAATTGTTCATTTTGGAGTTAAGGGGGTAGTAAAATTGTTACAGAAATGCTAACGTCAATAAAATAAAAATAAATGAACAAAATGAAGTTATATAAAATAGTTTTACCTTTTGATCTCGATTACATTTCTAAACATTTTCAAACTTATAAATCCAGAACAAAACCTGAATATCTATTGACTTTTTCACCCTAACTGTCACAACTTGTGCAAAAATAAATAAATAAAATAATAATAATTGTCATGCTCGTAAAAAGAGTACTTATTATAGATATAATAGCTATAGTTGGAAAAAAATACTTGTGAACTGAAAGTTTTTGCATACTTAATTGCATGTCAGTTGCAATTAAAAGGACGTTTTATTATAGTTAAACTTTATATTAAATGCAATTAGTTATTACTTAAGTAGGTCAAAAAGCACTCATAAGTATTTATATGAAATTTCATAATTCTGAAATATGGTGCAAGTTTACCGCTGAATGTACTGACAAGCATTTGTGGTAAACCAAAATATAAATTATTGTAATTTTTATTGAAAATTGGGTAAAACTTTATTTTAAGGTATCCTTGTTAGACATGTTACTTGCTATTATAATAACAATAAATGATGCATAATTAATGCAAGTAACCCTAAGCCAAGTCCTAATCTTAACCCTAACCTTATACTAAGCACATGTAGTTAATTAATATTGCTCAGTACTTAAATGTTTAATTACACTGTAACAAGGACACCTTAAAAAATGTAAATCCTGTGTTTAAAGTGTTTAACTATTGTAATTATAAAGTTATTAAGATGCATTTAATAATATAGTTAAAATTATAAAAATAATATATGGTTGTAAGATTTGAAGTGCACTGCAAGTGCACACTGAATACACCTAAATGCACTTCTTTTCCACAAGGATAACTAATAGTATAGCAGTTTAATAATGTTGTAATGAAATTCACATAACTCACTGCATCACATTCACAGTTATTTTGTTACTATCCTCTTTGTGTATTTATGTATGCTCTTTCTTCACTCAAGTAAAGCTAATGAAAGTGTGCATTTCTACAATGTTGCAGTTGAATCTGGGTTAGTAGTAGTATCACATTGCTAATTACTTCTCCAGTAACAGCCACTGAATGCTCAGCTGGCTACATGAGCAACAGTGATGGATGTGTTTGAGTCCATGAAATGACTTTTAGATGGATTTAAATCAATGGATCACAACCTCTGCTGTACAATATATTCACAGGAGCTGAAGTCCATTTAAAATCCATTTGTGAAAGAGTGCATAACGCAGAATACCTCGTAGAAGTTGTAGATATAGTGACTTGACCCAGACTATTTATGTCCGTATTGTTATGAATAGCACTATTGTTCTTTCTATAGTGTATATAGGTTATATTTAAAGTGATAGTTTACCCACAAATACAAATATTGGGGTGAAAAATGACTTCAGTGATTTTTAGTTTAGCTAGCATAGCCTGTGATCATAGCCACCAGCCACAGCTGGTAATGCTAGGCCTAATGAACCAATAAGAGAAAGAAATGAGGAGAAAATGAGATTTACACTCCAACACACATACCATTTTGAACTGCTTATTCAGGCTACACTTGCAGCTCTCGATTACAGACATCCATGCAGAAACACACATACACACACAAAGTCGTTTGCACACCAATACTTGCAATAATGAATTAGCAATGCAGTTGAGCACTCACTGCAGACTTGCTAATCCAGCTTTAACATTTACTAAAGTGTTAGAATACATGAATTCCTTTATAACGATGGTCAGATTTTACTTTGAATTCAATTTGATTATTTTTGTAGCACTTTTCACAATGAATGTAAAATAATGATAATATAATGGTATTTTTTAAGCCCATCCATTAAAAGTCCATCCATTCAACTTACTTTCATTGAAGTACGTTTGAATAAGACATTTTCAAGTTCATGCTCATTTTCAGTTTACCTTTTCAATTTTTTTAAATTTATTTATTATTTACTATTATAATTTGTAACAGAAAATGTTACATTCACTTATAAAAAGGATGCAAAAAAGAATACACTGTGCAAGATGTTTTTATTTTTATTTATTTCTTGAATATAAGTGCATGCATTTTATGTTCCTGCATTGGCTGATTCAACCTATTTATATTTAAAACAAGTGGAAAGAACTGAAACTGTGGAATTTAGAATTTTCATACATGAGAGCATTATGATGTCACAATGATCTGAAAGCTGTAAACTGCTGCACAGACTGCTATCTAGAACATATCTTTTGTGGATATTTAACCCAAACGTTAACTTTGCAGCTCGGAAGAGACTCTTGACAGACATTTCACAGTACATTCACAGCATTCTGCAGCATTCTGTGTTTTATAATGGCACTGTTTCGCAGTCTGTTTGAGTGGGTTCAATGTTTTGTTCACCGCATACCCAGAAGGAGAAAAAAACAGGGTGTGCAGGAGTGGACAGAAGCGGAACGGACCCCAATGGAAGGGGTGAGTAGGCCCCTTGATGTTGGCAATATTGACCAGAAGTACCAGACAAGATATTGCAAATCATCTAAGTATTTAAATGACAAGGGAAACGAGAGAGAGGAAAAAAGAGAGGTGGGGAGGAAAAGAAAGTTAAAGAAGGAAAGAAAGATGGTGGACGAGAGAGAATCCGACAGAAAGGAAGAGGAGAACAAAGACCCAACTCCATTACGAGTCGAGGTCAAACCCCAACCAACTCCACCAGCCGCTGAGGTCAAAACCCCGGCTGCTTCTTCCTTCATAAAGTCATCAGTGAACGAGACACTGGTGGCTAAAAGGGCCTCTCGACACCTGCCTCCACTGGCCACCAAGACCAGACCTCCTTCATCAGGGGAAGAACCAATGCTGGTTCAAAAGGTATCACAACACCCTGCTTTACCAGCAATTGAGGTTAAACCCCTGCCTGGTTCTTCCTTCATAAAATCATCAGAGGAAGAACCTCCTTTATCAGTGGCAAACCTTCCTCCTAAAGCTACTGAGACCAAACGTCTGCGTGGTTCTTTTGTGGTGGAGCCTGAGGTGGTTCAAAAGGCATCTCGACAACTGGCTCAACCAGCCACAGAATCACTGGCGGTTCCACACGAGCCAACTCCAAAACAAGTCATATCCATGTCCAGTTCTACATCCTCTAAGTCTCCAGGAGAGGAACCACAGATGGTTAAGAGTGCCTCTCGAAACCAGATTCCACCAGCAATCAAGAACATACCACTGCAATCAGTGGCTAATCCATCGATGCTTCAAAGAACCTCTAGACATTTTGCTCCAAAACCTACTGAGAGCAAACCTCTGCGTGGAGCTTTTGTGCTAGAACCCAAGATGGTTCAAAGGGCATCTCTACGTCTGGCTCCACCAGCCAAGGAACCATCAGTGGCAGAGATATTAGTGGTTCAGCATAAGCCGACAGAATCTCTGTCACATTCAGTGGAAGAACAACTGATGGAACAAGTGATGCTTCCTTCAAGACAAATTCCTAAATGTGCTGAGGTGAAGCCAAAGTCAGCCACTTCATCTCTCATCCAAATGGACACTGAATCTGAAGAGGATGAGTCTGTGGAGCACACAGAGAGGACAATACCTTCCAGTGAGTCTGAGACTAATCATGAGCAAACGCTGGAGGCTGGGGTGAAGCAGAAACCAATGTTTGAGAAGGTCCATCCCATAGTTCTGGTAAAGTCAAAAGACTCTGAGAAAAAGAAATGTGGAGACTCCAAAGCTGACACTTTACGAAAGGCTAAGGAACTGGATGAACTAATGACGAGGCTGTTCTGCGTAGACTACAGCAATGATCCCAAGAAAGAGAGCCAGCAACATTTAAAACCTAAAAACCAGCAAGCGCTGGAAGCTGGAGTGAAGCAGAAAGCCGTGTTTGAGAAGGTCCATCCTATAGTTCTGGAAGAGTCAGATGACTCTGAGAAAAAGAAATGTGGAGACTCCAAAGCTGATGCTTTACGAAAGGCTAAGGAACTGGATGAACTAATGACGAGGCTGTTCTGCGTAGACTACAGCCCTTGTCCCCAGAAAGAGAAGCAACAACCTTCAAGAAAAGGTCAAAAGAAGCCTGAGAACAAAGGAAAAACAAGAGCTGGTCCTTTCAGCTGGGCAGAGAAAAGGTTAAAAAGGATAAATGAAGAAAAAGAAGAGTCAGAAAAGGATGAAAACACTTGAAAAGTGCTTCTTGAAGATTTCCTAAGGGATCCAAAATCAGAGTTTAACACACAACCATATCTATAACTCTTTCTCTAATGCCTAAAGAAGTAAGAAATATACAGTGTATGACAATTATCATAAAATGGATGAGTTAAAGATGTTTGTAAATAAAGATTAAAGCAGATATTGAATAATATGCTTTGAATTGTATGTCTATCACCATTGTACACTTCAGGATTAATATCTGTAAAGTGTAATATATTATTTAAACAAATGGCCTTGTAATAAATAAATAATAATAATAATAATAATAATAAGTTTTATTTATATAGTACCTTTCCAGGGCTCAAGGTCGCTTTACAATCTACGTTCAGCGAGAAAAGAATAACGCTGAAAAGGTAGACAATGATGACAAACAATAGTTAGTAGAAACAGTAAAAGTGCATTATGTCGACAAAATTAGGACAAAAAAAGCAAGTTTATAGCGTTGTAAAAAACACTGGTAATTTAAATTTAACACACATTAAATAAAAAATTAATTAATCTTAAAATTAAAAATATTTTTTTGAAAATATTAAATTTAATTCACACATAAGTATATTCTTTTCAATTAAATTAAAAATGAAAAATGTTATTCAAGAGGTAGACAAAGATGTCTTAGATTAGCAAACTTGCGCATTGGGTCTGTAGTAGCCATTTTACAGGTTTTGCTATATTGTTTCATGTTTTCTTTTTTGTATGTTTTATGGAGTTCGCGAGCGCTCCCTACAGGATGAACAGTTCTGGAGTTTGTGGGCGCCCTCTACAGGACAAACCATGAGATAAAGCCACAGGTGTCTAATGAGATGTGTGGTTTGCTGGAAGCAGATGGTCTTTAGACCTTTCTCCCGATTAATGTTCTCCGGTGTTTTTATAGTTTACCGTTAATTACTTCGTATTTACTTTCAATGTTAAGTTGTATTAGTTTAGTTTTGTAACATTCAAGACAAATAAATCATCTGTGATCTACATCGTTTTCCTGGACTTTAATGGATATGAAGGAGCAAACAAAGAGGTGTCTAAAATTTACCCAGCAGACCCAAGAAGTGACTATCATCAAGAAAAGGTCGCTACAGGGTCAGTCGTGACACAAACAGGAGACGCAAAACAGTAAACTGTCACAAAAACAAGTATTTGTCATTTCAATTTTACAAGTGTCAGTGTCCTAAAGTTACTCCCAACATTAATATGAAGCCTTTATGTGCCATAAACACTGCTTTTGTGGATTTTTTTTTGGTTAGTTTGCGTATGATCAGCTCCAGGGAAGACAAAGGTACAAAACAGCGAAAGCAGATTCAACATTCAGAGTTCAGGACAGATATCTTACACAATTATTTTGTTCCCCAAAAGGAAACACTGGATCAATTCCAGTTCAAGAGTTTATTACTATTTTGTAAAATGTTATGAACAATATGGGCTTGGACCAACTTGTAGGAGTTTATAATTTTATCATTTTAATTAATTACCTTAAAATTTTAACTTGCGTCTCTCATTCAGAAGAAATTACCTTTAAGTGAAAAAGGGGAGAAAAATTGAGAGAAAAATGAGAGCGCACTCTTCCAGCAGGTCTACTGTCAGTCACACAAAAGTTGCTGGTCATCAGTTAAAGTACAGATTAAATCATAATGTTGTTGTGAACAGGGCACAGAGTGTAAACAATAGAAAAATAACTAATTATATGAGAAATACAGAAATACTTGTTTGCCACGATTGTCCAAAAATACGTGTGAACTTGTGGTTGATATGTCTGTAAAAGATAAAAATAGAATTTTCTGAAATTTGCTGAATTTATTAAAATGTTAAGCATTAATTCTTTGTGCATACGACTAAATTATGAATTAAAATCACTGAACATTGAATGGATATTACATTGACCACAATAGCCTATTCGGCATTATTTCTAATAAGATTGTGTGTGTGTGTGTGTGTGTGTGTGTGTGTGTTAACCTATTATGAAATCCCGAAAAGTGCTTGAAGTATTTGATTTCGGATGCAGCCTGTCACATTTTTTGTTTGTGAATGAATCAGTGTTTTTGAACACATAATTGAAACGATTCATTGACTAATTTTCCACCATAACTTCTGACAATAGCTGCGCCCGAATTCACAAACTTATGCACTATTCTATTCCATTTTGTAGTGCAAACAATGTAATCAGTGTAATCTTGAAACACTGCTTGACCAATCAGGTTAGAGGATTGAAACTAAACGTTGTACTGAGTCCACTACCGTTCAAAAAGTTGTGGTCAGTGAGTTTGAAAATTCAGCTTTATCATGACAGGAACAAAATACATAATAAAATATGTTAAAATAGAAAAATGATATTTTGAATTGCAACTATTTCACTATATTAATTGTATATTTTATATTTTATGTTCCTGCATTGTCTGATTTAACCTATTTATATTTAAAACAAGTGGAAAGAACTGAAACTGTGGAATTTAGAATTTTCATACATGATAGCATTATGATGTCACAATGATCTGAAAGCTGTAAACTGCTGCACAGACTGCTATCTAGAACATATCTTTTGTGGATATTTAACCCAAACATTAACTTTGCAGCTCGGAAGAGACTCTTGACAGACATTTCACAGTACATTCACAGCATTCTGCAGCATTCAGTGTTTTATAATGGCACTGTTTCGCAGTCTGTTTGAGTGGGTTCAATGTTTTGTTCACCGCATACCCAGAAGGAGAAAAAAACAGGGTGTGCAGGAGTGGACAGAAGCGGAACGGACCCCAATGGAAGGGGTGAGTAGGCCCCTTGATGTTGGCAATATTGACCAGAAGTACCAGACAAGATATTGCAAATCATCTAAGTATTTAAATGACAAGGGAAACGAGAGAGAGGTAAAAAGAGAGGTGTGGAGGAAAAGAAAGTTAAAGAAGGAAAGAAAGATGGTGGATGAGAGAGAATCCGGCAGAAAGGAAGAGGAGAACAAAGACCCAACTCCATTACGAATCGAGGTCAAACCCCAACCAACTCCACCAGCCGCTGAGCTCAAAACCCCGGCTGCTTCTTCCTTCATAAAGTCATCAGTGAACGAGACACTGGTGGCTAAAAGGGCCTCTCGACACCTGCCTCCACTGGCCACCAAGACCAGACCTCCTTCATCAGGGGAAGAACCAATGCTGGTTCAAAAGGTATCACAACACCCTGCTTTACCAGCAATTGAGGTTAAACCCCTGCCTGGTTCTTCCTTCATAAAATCATCAGAGGAAGAACCTCCTTTATCAGTGGCAAACCTTCCTCCTAAAGCTACTGAGACCAAACGTCTGCGTGGTTCTTTTGTGGTGGAGCCTGAGGTGGCTCAAAAGGCATCTCGACAACTGGCTCAACCAGCCACAGAATCACTGGTGGTTCCACACGAGCCAACTCCAAAACAAGTCATATCCATGTCCAGTTCTACATCCACTAAGTCTCCAGGAGAGGAACCACAGATGGTTAAGAGTGCCTCTCGAAACCAGATTCCACCAGCAATCAAGAACATACCACTGCAATCAGTGGCTAATCCATCGATGCTTCAAAGAACCTCTAGACATTTTGCTCTAAAACCTACTGAGAGCAATCCTCTGCGTGGAGCTTTTGTGGTAGAACCCAAGATGGTTCAAAGGGCATCTCTACGTCTGGCTCCACCAGCCAAGGAACCATCAGTGGCAGAGATATTAGTGGTTCAGCATAAGCCGACAGAATCTCTGTCACATTCAGTGGAAGAACAACTGATGGAACAAGTGATGCTTCCTTCAAGACAAATTCCTAAATGTGCTGAGGTGAAGCCAAAGTCAGCCACTTCATCTCTCATCCAAATGGACGCTGAATCTGAAGAGGATGAGTCTGTGGAGCACACAGAGAGGACAATACCTTCCAGTGAGTCTGAGACTAATCATGAGCAAACGCTGGAGGCTGGGGTGAAGCAGAAACCAATGTTTGAGAAGGTCCATCCCATAGTTCTGGTAAAGTCAAATGACTCTGAGAAAAAGAAATGTGGAGACTACAAAGCTGATGCTTTACGAAAGGCTAAGGAACTGGATGAACTAATGACGAGGCTGTTCTGCGTAGACTACAGCAATGCTCCCAAGAAAGAGAGCCAGCAACATTTAAAACTTAATAACCAGCAAGCGCTGGAAGCTGGAGTGAAGCAGAAAGCCGTGTTTGAGAAGGTCCATCCTATAGTTCTGGAAGAGTCAGATGACTCTGAGAAAAAGAAATGTGGAGACTCCAAAGCTGATGCTTTACGAAAGGCTAAGGAACTGGATGAACTAATGACGAGGCTGTTCTGCGTAGACTACAGCCCTTGTCCCCAGAAAGAGAAGCAACAACCTTCAAGAAAAGGTCAAAAGAAGCCTGAGAACAAAGGAAAAACAAGAGCTGGTCCTTTCAGCTGGGCAGAGAAAAGGTTAAAATGGATAAATGAAGAAAAAGAAGAGTCAGAAAAGGATGAAAACACTTGAAAAGTGCTTCTTGAAGAATTCCTAAGGGTTCCAAAATCAGAGTTGAACACACAACCATATCTATAACTCTTTCTCTAATGCCTAAAGAAGTAAGAAATATACAGTGTATGACAATTATCATAAAATGCATGAGTTAAAGATGTTTGTAAATAAAGATTAAAGCAGATATTGAACAATATGCCTTGAATTATATGTCTACCACCATTGTACACTTCAGGATTAATATCTGTAAAGTGTAATATATTATTTAAACAAATGACCTTGTACTAAATTAATAATAATAATAAGTTGTATTTATATAGTACCTTTCCAGGGCTCAAGGTCGCTTTACAATCTACGTTCAGCGAGAAAAGAATAACACTGAAAAGGTAGACAATGATGACAAACAATAGTTAGTAGAAACAGTAAAAGAGCATTACGTCGACAAAATTAGGACAAAAAAACAAGTTAATAGCGTTGTAAAAAACACTGGTAATTTAAATTTAACACACATTAAATAAAAAATTAATTAATCTTAAAATTAAAAATATTTTTTTGAAAATATTAAATTTAATTCACACATAAGTATATTCTTTTCAATTAAATTAAAATTGAAAAATATTATTCAAGAGGTAGACAAAGGCGATAGAAAGATGTCTTAGATTAGCAAACTTGCGCATTGGGTCTGTAGGAGCCATTTTATAGGTTTTGCTATATTGTTTCATGTTTTCTTTTTTGTATGTTTTATGGAGTTCGCGAGCGCTCCCTACAGGATGAACAGTTCTGGAGTTTGTGGGCGCCCTCTACAGGACAAACCATGAGATAAAGCCACAGGTGTCTAATGAGATGTGTGGTTTGCTGGAAGCAGATGGTCTTTAGACCTTCTTTCTCTCGATTAATGTTCTCCGGAGTTTTTATAGTTTACAGTTAATTACTTCGTATTTACTTTCAATGTTAAGTTGTATTAGTTTAGTTTTGTAACATTCAAGACAAATAAATAATCTGTGATCTACATCGTTTTCCTGGACTTTAATGGATATGAAGGAGCAAACAAAGAGGTGTCTAAAATTTACCCAGCAGACCCAAGAAGTGACTATCATCAAGAAAAGGTCGCTACAGGGTCAGTCGTGACACAAACAGGAGACGCAAAACAGTAAACTGTCACAAAAACAAATATTTGTCATTTCAATTTTACAAGTGTCAGTGTCCTAATGTTACTCCCAACATTAATATGAAGCCTTTATGTGCCATAAACACTGCTTTTGTGGATTTTTTTTTTTGGTTAGTTTGTGTATGATCAGCTCCAGGGAAGACAAAGGTACAAAACAGCGAGAGCAGATTCAACATTCAGAGTTCAGGACAGATATCTTACACAATTATTTTGTTCCCCAAAAGGAAACACTGGATCAATTCCAGTTCAAGAGTTTATTACTATTTTGTAAAATGTTATGAACAATATGGGCTTGGACCAACTTGTAGGAGTTTATCATTTTATCATTTTAATTAATTACCTTAAAATTTTAACTTGCGTCTCTCATTCAGAAGAAATTACCTTGAAGTGAAAAAAGGGAGAAAAATTGAGAGAAAAATGAGAGCGCGCTCTTCCAGCAGGTCTACTGTCAATCACACAAAAGTTGCTGGTCATCAGTTAAAGTACAGATTAAATCATAATGTTGTTGTGAACAGGGCACAGAGTGTAAACAATAGAAAAATAACTAATTATATGAGAAATACAGAAATACTTGTTTGCCATGATTGTCCAAAAATACGTGTGAACTTATGGTTGATATGTCTGTAAAAGATAAAAATAGAATTCTCTGAAATTTGCTGAATTTATTAAAATGTTAAGCATTAATTCTTTGTGCATACGACTAAATTATGAATTAAAATCACTGAACATTGCCTGGATATTACATTGACCACAACATCCCAATAGCCTGTTCCGCATTATTTCTAATAAGATTGTGTGTGTGTGTGTGTGTGTGTGTGTGTGTGTGTGTGTGTGTGTGTGTGTGTGTGTGTGTGTGTGTGTGTGTGTGTTAACCTATTATGAAATCCCGAAAAAGTGCTTGAAGTATTTGATTTCGGATGCAGCCTGTCACATTTTTTGTTTGTGAATGAATCAGTGTTTTTGAACACATAAGTTAAACGATTCATTGACTAATTTTCCACCATAACTTCTGACAATAGCTGCGCCCCAATTCACAAACTTATGCACTATTCTATTCCATTTTGTAGTGCAAACAATGTAAGCAGTGTAATCTTGAAACACTGCTTGACCAATCAGGTTAGAGGATTGAAACTAAACGTTGTACTGAGTCCACTACCGTTCAAAAAGTTGTGGTCAGTGAGTTTGAAAATTCAGCTTTATCATGACAGGAACAAAATACATAATAAAATATGTTAAAATAGAAAACTGATATTTTGAATTGTAACTATTTCACTATATTAATTGTATATTATATATTTTATGTTCCTGCATTGGCTGATTTAACCTATTTATATTTAAAACAAGTAGAAAGAACTGAAACTGTGGAATTTAGAATTTTCATACATGATAGCATTATGATGTCACAATGATCTGAAAGCTGTAAACTGCTGCACAGACTGCTATCTAGAACATATCTTTTGTGGATATTTAACCCAAACATTAACTTTGCAGCTCGGAAGAGACTCTTGACAGACATTTCACAGTACATTCACAGCATTCTGCAGCATTCAGTGTTTTATAATGGCACTGTTTCGCAGTCTGTTTGAGTGGGTTCAATGTTTTGTTCACCGCATACCCAGAAGGAGAAAAAAACAGGGTGTGCAGGAGTGGACAGAAGCGGAACGGACCCCAATGGAAGGGGTGAGTAGGCCCCTTGATGTTGGCAATATTGACCAGAAGTACCAGACAAGATATTGCAAATCATCTAAGTATTTAAATGACAAGGGAAACGAGAGAGAGGTAAAAAGAGAGGTGTGGAGGAAAAGAAAGTTAAAGAAGGAAAGAAAGATGGTGGATGAGAGAGAATCCGGCAGAAAGGAAGAGGAGAACAAAGACCCAACTCCATTACGAATCGAGGTCAAACCCCAACCAACTCCACCAGCCGCTGAGCTCAAAACCCCGGCTGCTTCTTCCTTCATAAAGTCATCAGTGAACGAGACACTGGTGGCTAAAAGGGCCTCTCGACACCTGCCTCCACTGGCCACCAAGACCAGACCTCCTTCATCAGGGGAAGAACCAATGCTGGTTCAAAAGGTATCACAACACCCTGCTTTACCAGCAATTGAGGTTAAACCCCTGCCTGGTTCTTCCTTCATAAAATCATCAGAGGAAGAACCTCCTTTATCAGTGGCAAACCTTCCTCCTAAAGCTACTGAGACCAAACGTCTGCGTGGTTCTTTTGTGGTGGAGCCTGAGGTGGCTCAAAAGGCATCTCGACAACTGGCTCAACCAGCCACAGAATCACTGGTGGTTCCACACGAGCCAACTCCAAAACAAGTCATATCCATGTCCAGTTCTACATCCACTAAGTCTCCAGGAGAGGAACCACAGATGGTTAAGAGTGCCTCTCGAAACCAGATTCCACCAGCAATCAAGAACATACCACTGCAATCAGTGGCTAATCCATCGATGCTTCAAAGAACCTCTAGACATTTTGCTCTAAAACCTACTGAGAGCAATCCTCTGCGTGGAGCTTTTGTGGTAGAACCCAAGATGGTTCAAAGGGCATCTCTACGTCTGGCTCCACCAGCCAAGGAACCATCAGTGGCAGAGATATTAGTGGTTCAGCATAAGCCGACAGAATCTCTGTCACATTCAGTGGAAGAACAACTGATGGAACAAGTGATGCTTCCTTCAAGACAAATTCCTAAATGTGCTGAGGTGAAGCCAAAGTCAGCCACTTCATCTCTCATCCAAATGGACGCTGAATCTGAAGAGGATGAGTCTGTGGAGCACACAGAGAGGACAATACCTTCCAGTGAGTCTGAGACTAATCATGAGCAAACGCTGGAGGCTGGGGTGAAGCAGAAACCAATGTTTGAGAAGGTCCATCCCATAGTTCTGGTAAAGTCAAATGACTCTGAGAAAAAGAAATGTGGAGACTACAAAGCTGATGCTTTACGAAAGGCTAAGGAACTGGATGAACTAATGACGAGGCTGTTCTGCGTAGACTACAGCAATGCTCCCAAGAAAGAGAGCCAGCAACATTTAAAACTTAATAACCAGCAAGCGCTGGAAGCTGGAGTGAAGCAGAAAGCCGTGTTTGAGAAGGTCCATCCTATAGTTCTGGAAGAGTCAGATGACTCTGAGAAAAAGAAATGTGGAGACTCCAAAGCTGATGCTTTACGAAAGGCTAAGGAACTGGATGAACTAATGACGAGGCTGTTCTGCGTAGACTACAGCCCTTGTCCCCAGAAAGAGAAGCAACAACCTTCAAGAAAAGGTCAAAAGAAGCCTGAGAACAAAGGAAAAACAAGAGCTGGTCCTTTCAGCTGGGCAGAGAAAAGGTTAAAATGGATAAATGAAGAAAAAGAAGAGTCAGAAAAGGATGAAAACACTTGAAAAGTGCTTCTTGAAGAATTCCTAAGGGTTCCAAAATCAGAGTTGAACACACAACCATATCTATAACTCTTTCTCTAATGCCTAAAGAAGTAAGAAATATACAGTGTATGACAATTATCATAAAATGCATGAGTTAAAGATGTTTGTAAATAAAGATTAAAGCAGATATTGAACAATATGCCTTGAATTATATGTCTACCACCATTGTACACTTCAGGATTAATATCTGTAAAGTGTAATATATTATTTAAACAAATGACCTTGTACTAAATTAATAATAATAATAAGTTGTATTTATATAGTACCTTTCCAGGGCTCAAGGTCGCTTTACAATCTACGTTCAGCGAGAAAAGAATAACACTGAAAAGGTAGACAATGATGACAAACAATAGTTAGTAGAAACAGTAAAAGAGCATTACGTCGACAAAATTAGGACAAAAAAACAAGTTAATAGCGTTGTAAAAAACACTGGTAATTTAAATTTAACACACATTAAATAAAAAATTAATTAATCTTAAAATTAAAAATATTTTTTTGAAAATATTAAATTTAATTCACACATAAGTATATTCTTTTCAATTAAATTAAAATTGAAAAATATTATTCAAGAGGTAGACAAAGGCGATAGAAAGATGTCTTAGATTAGCAAACTTGCGCATTGGGTCTGTAGGAGCCATTTTATAGGTTTTGCTATATTGTTTCATGTTTTCTTTTTTGTATGTTTTATGGAGTTCGCGAGCGCTCCCTACAGGATGAACAGTTCTGGAGTTTGTGGGCGCCCTCTACAGGACAAACCATGAGATAAAGCCACAGGTGTCTAATGAGATGTGTGGTTTGCTGGAAGCAGATGGTCTTTAGACCTTCTTTCTCTCGATTAATGTTCTCCGGAGTTTTTATAGTTTACAGTTAATTACTTCGTATTTACTTTCAATGTTAAGTTGTATTAGTTTAGTTTTGTAACATTCAAGACAAATAAATAATCTGTGATCTACATCGTTTTCCTGGACTTTAATGGATATGAAGGAGCAAACAAAGAGGTGTCTAAAATTTACCCAGCAGACCCAAGAAGTGACTATCATCAAGAAAAGGTCGCTACAGGGTCAGTCGTGACACAAACAGGAGACGCAAAACAGTAAACTGTCACAAAAACAAATATTTGTCATTTCAATTTTACAAGTGTCAGTGTCCTAATGTTACTCCCAACATTAATATGAAGCCTTTATGTGCCATAAACACTGCTTTTGTGGATTTTTTTTTTTGGTTAGTTTGTGTATGATCAGCTCCAGGGAAGACAAAGGTACAAAACAGCGAGAGCAGATTCAACATTCAGAGTTCAGGACAGATATCTTACACAATTATTTTGTTCCCCAAAAGGAAACACTGGATCAATTCCAGTTCAAGAGTTTATTACTATTTTGTAAAATGTTATGAACAATATGGGCTTGGACCAACTTGTAGGAGTTTATCATTTTATCATTTTAATTAATTACCTTAAAATTTTAACTTGCGTCTCTCATTCAGAAGAAATTACCTTGAAGTGAAAAAAGGGAGAAAAATTGAGAGAAAAATGAGAGCGCGCTCTTCCAGCAGGTCTACTGTCAATCACACAAAAGTTGCTGGTCATCAGTTAAAGTACAGATTAAATCATAATGTTGTTGTGAACAGGGCACAGAGTGTAAACAATAGAAAAATAACTAATTATATGAGAAATACAGAAATACTTGTTTGCCATGATTGTCCAAAAATACGTGTGAACTTATGGTTGATATGTCTGTAAAAGATAAAAATAGAATTCTCTGAAATTTGCTGAATTTATTAAAATGTTAAGCATTAATTCTTTGTGCATACGACTAAATTATGAATTAAAATCACTGAACATTGCCTGGATATTACATTGACCACAACATCCCAATAGCCTGTTCCGCATTATTTCTAATAAGATTGTGTGTGTGTGTGTGTGTGTGTGTGTGTGTGTGTGTGTGTGTGTGTGTGTGTGTGTGTGTGTTAACCTATTATGAAATCCCGAAAAAGTGCTTGAAGTATTTGATTTCGGATGCAGCCTGTCACATTTTTTGTTTGTGAATGAATCAGTGTTTTTGAACACATAAGTTAAACGATTCATTGACTAATTTTCCACCATAACTTCTGACAATAGCTGCGCCCCAATTCACAAACTTATGCACTATTCTATTCCATTTTGTAGTGCAAACAATGTAAGCAGTGTAATCTTGAAACACTGCTTGACCAATCAGGTTAGAGGATTGAAACTAAACGTTGTACTGAGTCCACTACCGTTCAAAAAGTTGTGGTCAGTGAGTTTGAAAATTCAGCTTTATCATGACAGGAACAAAATACATAATAAAATATGTTAAAATAGAAAACTGATATTTTGAATTGTAACTATTTCACTATATTAATTGTATATTTTATATTTTATGTTCCTGCATTGGCTGATTTAACCTATTTATATTTAAAACAAGTAGAAAGAACTGAAACTGTGGAATTTAGAATTTTCATACATGATAGCATTATGATGTCACAATGATCTGAAAGCTGTAAACTGCTGCACAGACTGCTATCTAGAACATATCGTTTGTGGATATTTAACCCAAACATTAACTTTGCAGCTCGGAAGAGACTCTTGACAGACATTTCACAGTACATTCACAGCATTCTGCAGCATTCAGTGTTTTATAATGGCACTGTTTCGCAGTCTGTTTGAGTGGGTTCAATGTTTTGTTCACCGCATACCCAGAAGGAGAAAAAAACAGGGTGTGCAGGAGTGGACAGAAGCGGAACGGACCCCAATGGAAGGGGTGAGTAGGCCCCTTGATGTTGGCAATATTGACCAGAAGTACCAGACAAGATATTGCAAATCATCTAAGTATTTAAATGACAAGGGAAACGAGAGAGAGGTAAAAAGAGAGGTGGGGAGGAAAAGAAAGTTAAAGAAGGAAAGAAAGATGGTGGATGAGAGAGAATCCGGCAGAAAGGAAGAGGAGAACAAAGACCCAACTCCATTACGAATCGAGGTCAAACCCCAACCAACTCCACCAGCCGCTGAGCTCAAAACCCCGGCTGCTTCTTCCTTCATAAAGTCATCAGTGAACGAGACACTGGTGGCTAAAAGGGCCTCTCGACACCTGCCTCCACTGGCCACCAAGACCAGACCTCCTTCATCAGGGGAAGAACCAATGCTGGTTCAAAAGGTATCACAACACCCTGCTTTACCAGCAATTGAGGTTAAACCCCTGCCTGGTTCTTCCTTCATAAAATCATCAGAGGAAGAACCTCCTTTATCAGTGGCAAACCTTCCTCCTAAAGCTACTGAGACCAAACATCTGCGTGGTTCTTTTGTGGTGGAGCCTGAGGTGGCTCAAAAGGCATCTCGACAACTGGCTCAACCAGCCACAGAATCACTGGTGGTTCCACACGAGCCAACTCCAAAACAAGTCATATCCATGTCCAGTTCTACATCCACTAAGTCTCCAGGAGAGGAACCACAGATGGTTCAGAGTGCCTCTCGAAACCAGATTCCACCAGCAATCAAGAACATACCACTGCAATCAGTGGCTAATCCATCGATGCTTCAAAGAACCTCTAGACATTTTGCTCTAAAACCTACTGAGAGCAAACCTCTGCGTGGAGCTTTTGTGGTAGAACCCAAGATGGTTCAAAGGGCATCTCTACGTCTGGCTCCACCAGCCAAGGAACCATCAGTGGCAGAGATATTAGTGGTTCAGCATAAGCCGACAGAATCTCTGTCACATTCAGTGGAAGAACAACTGATGGAACAAGTGATGCTTCCTTCAAGACAAATTCCTAAATGTGCTGAGGTGAAGCCAAAGTCAGCCACTTCATCTCTCATCCAAATGGACGCTGAATCTGAAGAGGATGAGTCTGTGGAGCACACAGAGAGGACAATACCTTCCAGTGAGTCTGAGACTAATCATGAGCAAACGCTGGAGGCTGGGGTGAAGCAGAAACCAATGTTTGAGAAGGTCCATCCCATAGTTCTGGTAAAGTCAAATGACTCTGAGAAAAAGAAATGTGGAGACTACAAAGCTGATGCTTTACAAAAGGCTAAGGAACTGGATGAACTAATGACGAGGCTGTTCTGCGTAGACTACAGCAATGCTCCCAAGAAAGAGAGCCAGCAACATTTAAAACTTAATAACCAGCAAGCGCTGGAAGCTGGAGTGAAGCAGAAAGCCGTGTTTGAGAAGGTCCATCCTATAGTTCTGGAAGAGTCAGATGACTCTGAGAAAAAGAAATGTGGAGACTCCAAAGCTGATGCTTTACGAAAGGCTAAGGAACTGGATGAACTAATGACGAGGCTGTTCTGCGTAGACTACATCCCTTGTCCCCAGAAAGAGAAGCGACAACCTTCAAGAAAAGGTCAAAAGAAGCCTGAGAACAAAGGAAAAACAAGAGCTGGTCCTTTCAGCTGGGCAGAGAAAAGGTTAAAATGGATAAATGAAGAAAAAGAAGAGTCAGAAAAGGATGAAAACACTTGAAAAGTGCTTCTTGAAGAATTCCTAAGGGTTCCAAAATCAGAGTTGAACACACAACCATATCTATAACTCTTTCTCTAATGCCTAAAGAAGTAAGAAATATACAGTGTATGACAATTATCATAAAATGCATGAGTTAAAGATGTTTGTAAATAAAGATTAAAGCAGATATTGAACAATATGCCTTGAATTGTATGTCTACCACCATTGTACACTTCAGGATTAATATCTGTAAAGTGTAATATATTATTTAAACAAATGACCTTGTACTAAATTAATAATAATAATAAGTTGTATTTATATAGTACCTTTCCAGGGCTCAAGGTCGCTTTACAATCTACGTTCAGCGAGAAAAGAATAACACTGAAAAGGTAGACAATGATGACAAACAATAGTTAGTAGAAACAGTAAAAGAGCATTACGTCGACAAAATTAGGACAAAAAAACAAGTTAATAGCGTTGTAAAAAACACTGGTAATTTAAATTTAACACACATTAAATAAAAAATTAATTAATCTTAAAATTAAAAATATTTTTTTGAAAATATCAAATTTAATTCGCACATAAGTATATTCTTTTCAATTAAATTAAAATTGAAAAATATTATTCAAGAGGTAGACAAAGGCGATAGAAAGATGTCTTAGATTAGCAAACTTGCGCATTGGGTCTGTAGGAGCCATTTTATAGGTTTTGCTATATTGTTTCATGTTTTCTTTTTTGTATGTTTTATGGAGTTCGCGAGCGCTCCCTACAGGATGAACAGTTCTGGAGTTTGTGGGCGCCCTCTACAGGACAAACCATGAGATAAAGCCACAGGTGTCTAATGAGATGTGTGGTTTGCTGGAAGCAGATGGTCTTTAGACCTTCTTTCTCTCGATTAATGTTCTCCGGAGTTTTTATAGTTTACAGTTAATTACTTCGTATTTACTTTCAATGTTAAGTTGTATTAGTTTAGTTTTGTAACATTCAAGACAAATAAATAATCTGTGATCTACATCGTTTTCCTGGACTTTAATGGATATGAAGGAGCAAACAAAGAGGTGTCTAAAATTTACCCAGCAGACCCAAGAAGTGACTATCATCAAGAAAAGGTCGCTACAGGGTCAGTCGTGACACAAACAGGAGACGCAAAACAGTAAACTGTCACAAAAACAAATATTTGTCATTTCAATTTTACAAGTGTCAGTGTCCTAATGTTACTCCCAACATTAATATGAAGCCTTTATGTGCCATAAACACTGCTTTTGTGGATTTTTTTTTTTGGTTAGTTTGTGTATGATCAGCTCCAGGGAAGACAAAGGTACAAAACAGCGAGAGCAGATTCAACATTCAGAGTTCAGGACAGATATCTTACACAATTATTTTGTTCCCCAAAAGGAAACACTGGATCAATTCCAGTTCAAGAGTTTATTACTATTTTGTAAAATGTTATGAACAATATGGGCTTGGACCAACTTGTAGGAGTTTATCATTTTATCATTTTAATTAATTACCTTAAAATTTTAACTTGCGTCTCTCATTCAGAAGAAATTACCTTGAAGTGAAAAAAGGGAGAAAAATTGAGAGAAAAATGAGAGCGCGCTCTTCCAGCAGGTCTACTGTCAATCACACAAAAGTTGCTGGTCATCAGTTAAAGTACAGATTAAATCATAATGTTGTTGTGAACAGGGCACAGAGTGTAAACAATAGAAAAATAACTAATTATATGAGAAATACAGAAATACTTGTTTGCCATGATTGTCCAAAAATACGTGTGAACTTATGGTTGATATGTCTGTAAAAGATAAAAATAGAATTCTCTGAAATTTGCTGAATTTATTAAAATGTTAAGCATTAATTCTTTGTGCATACGACTAAATTATGAATTAAAATCACTGAACATTGCCTGGATATTACATTGACCACAACATCCCAATAGCCTGTTCCGCATTATTTCTAATAAGATTGTGTGTGTGTGTGTGTGTGTGTGTGTGTGTGTGTGTGTGTGTGTGTGTGTGTGTGTGTGTGTGTGTGTGTGTGTGTGTGTTAACCTATTATGAAATCCCGAAAAAGTGCTTGAAGTATTTGATTTCGGATGCAGCCTGTCACATTTTTTGTTTGTGAATGAATCAGTGTTTTTGAACACATAAGTTAAACGATTCATTGACTAATTTTCCACCATAACTTCTGACAATAGCTGCGCCCCAATTCACAAACTTATGCACTATTCTATTCCATTTTGTAGTGCAAACAATGTAAGCAGTGTAATCTTGAAACACTGCTTGACCAATCAGGTTAGAGGATTGAAACTAAACGTTGTACTGAGTCCACTACCGTTCAAAAAGTTGTGGTCAGTGAGTTTGAAAATTCAGCTTTATCATGACAGGAACAAAATACATAATAAAATATGTTAAAATAGAAAACTGATATTTTGAATTGTAACTATTTCACTATATTAATTGTATATTTTATATTTTATGTTCCTGCATTGGCTGATTTAACCTATTTATATTTAAAACAAGTAGAAAGAACTGAAACTGTGGAATTTAGAATTTTCATACATGATAGCATTATGATGTCACAATGATCTGAAAGCTGTAAACTGCTGCATAGACTGCTATCTAGAACATATCTTTTGTGGATATTTAACCCAAACATTAACTTTGCAGCTCGGAAGAGACTCTTGACAGACATTTCACAGTACATTCACAGCATTCTGCAGCATTCAGTGTTTTATAATGGCACTGTTTCGCAGTCTGTTTGAGTGGGTTCAATGTTTTGTTCACCGCATACCCAGAAGGAGAAAAAAACAGGGTGTGCAGGAGTGGACAGAAGCGGAACGGACCCCAATGGAAGGGGTGAGTAGGCCCCTTGATGTTGGCAATATTGACCAGAAGTACCAGACAAGATATTGCAAATCATCGAAGTATTTAAATGACAAGGAAAACGAGAGAGAGGAAAAAAGAGAGGTGGGGAGGAAAAGAAAGTTAAAGAAGGAAAGAAAGATGGTGGACGAAAGAGAATCCGGCAGAAAGGAAGAGGAGAACAAAGACCCAACTCCATTACGAATCGAGGTCAAACTCCAACCAACTCCACCAGCCGCTGAGCTCAAAACCCCGGCTGCTTCTTCCTTCATAAAGTCATCAGTGAACGAGACACTGGTGGCTAAAAGGGCCTCTCGACACCTGCCTCCACTGGCCACCAAGACCAGACCTCCTTCATCAGGGGAAGAACCAATGCTGGTTCAAAAGGTATCACAACACCCTGCTTTACCAGCAATTGAGGTTAAACCCCTGCCTGGTTCTTCCTTCATAAAATCATCAGAGGAAGAACCTCCTTTATCAGTGGCAAACCTTCCTCCTAAAGCTACTGAGACCAAACGTCTGCGTGGTTCTTTTGTGGTGGAGCCTGAGGTGGTTCAAAAGGCATCTCGACAACTGGCTCAACCAGCCACAGAATCACTGGCGGTTCCACACGAGCCAATTCCAAAACAAGTCATATCCATGTCCAGTACTACATCCTCTAAGTCTCCAGGGGAGGAACCACAGATGGTTAAGAGTGCCTCTCGAAACCAGATTCCACCAGCAATCAAGAATATACCACTGCAATCAGTGGCTAATCCATCGATGCTTCAAAGAACCTCTAGACATTTTGCTCCAAAACCTACTGAGAGCAAACCTCTGCGTGGAGCTTTGGTGCTAGAACCCAAGATGGTACAAAGGGGATCTCTACGTCTGGCTCCACCAGCCAAGGAACCATCAGTGGCAGAGATATTAGTGGTTCAGCATAAGCCGACAGAATCTCTGTCACATTCAGTGGAAGAACAACTGATGGAACAAGTGATGCTTCCTTCAAGACAAATTCCTAAATGTGCTGAGGTGAAGCCAATGTCAGCCACTTCATCTCTCATTCAAATGGACACTGAATCTGAAGAGGATGAGTCTGTGGAGCACACAGAGAGGACAATACCTTCCAGTGAGTCTGAGACTAATCATGAGCAAACGCTGGAGGCTGGGGTGAAGCAGAAACCAATGTTTGAGAAGGTCCATCCCATAGTTCTGGTAAAGTCAAATGACTCGGAGAAAAAGAAATGTGGAGACTCCAAAGCTGATGCGTTACGAAAGGCTAAGGAACTGGATGAACTAATGACGAGGCTGTTCTGCGTAGACTACAGCAATGCTCCCAAGAAAGAGAGCCAGCAACATTTAAAACTTAATAACCAGCAAGCGCTGGAAGCTGGAGTGAAGCAGAAAGCCGTGTTTGAGAAGGTCCATCCTATAGTTCTGGAAGAGTCAGATGACTCTGAGAAAAAGAAATGTGGAGACTCCAAAGCTGATGCTTTACGAAAGGCTAAGGAACTGGATGAACTAATGACGAGGCTGTTCTGCGTAGACTACATCCATTGTCCCCAGAAAGAGAAGCGACAACCTTCAAGAAAAGGTCAAAAGAAGCCTGAGAACAAAGGAAAAACAAGAGCTGGTCCTTTCAGCTGGGCAGAGAAAAAGTTAAAATGGATAAATGAAGAAAAAGAAGAGGTTGAGGATGAAAACACTTGAAAAGTGCTTCTTGAAGAATTCCTAAGGGTTCCAAAATCAGAGTTTAACACACAACCATATCTATAACTCTTTCTCTAATGCCTAAAGAAGTAAGAAATATACAGTGTATGACAATTATCATAAAATGGATGAGTTAAAGATGTTTGTAAATAAAGATTAAAGCAGATATTGAACAATATGCCTTGAATTGTATGTCTATCACCATTGTACACTTCAGGATTAATATCTGTAAAGTGTAATATATTATTTAAACAAATTACCTTGTACTAAATTAATAATAATAAGTTTTATTTATATAATAAATTTCCAGGGCTCAAGGTCGCTTTACAATCTACGTTTAGCGAGAAAAGAATAACACTGAAAAGGTAGACAATGATGACAAACAATAGTTAGTAGAAACAGTAAAAGAGCATTACGTCGACAATTAGGACAAAAAAAAAGCAAGTTTATAGCGTTGTAAAAAACACTGGTAATTTAAATTTAACACTCATTAAATAAAAAAATAATTAATATTAAATTTAAAAATATTTTTTTGAAAATATTACATTTAAGTCACACATAAGTATATTAAATTAAATTAAATTAAATTTGAAAAATGTTTTTCAAGAGATAGACAAAGGCGATAGAAAGATGTCTTAGATTAGCAAACTTGCGCATTGGGTCAGTCGTGACACAAACAGGAGACGCAAAAAAGCAAACTGTCACAAAAACAAATATTTGTCATTTCAATTTTACAAGTGTCAGTGTCCTAAAGTTACTCCCAACATTAATATGAAGCCTTTATGTGTCATAAACACTGCTTTTGTGGATTTTTTTTGGTTAGTTTGTGTGTGATCAGCTCCAGGGAAGACAAAAGGTACAAAACAGCGAGAGCAGATTCAACATTCAGAGTTCAGGACAGATATCTTACACAATTATTTTGTTCCCCAAAAGGAAACATTGGATCAATTCCAGTGCAAGAGTTTATTACTATTTTGTAAAATATTATGAACAATATGGGCTTGGACCAACTTGTAGGAGTTTATAATTTTATCATTTTAATCATAATGTTGTTGTGAACAGGGCACAGAGTGTAAACAATAGAAAAATAACTAATTATATGAGAAATACAGAAATACTTGTTTTCCACGGTTGTCCAAAATCACGTGTGAACTTATGGTTGATATGTCTGTAAAAGATAAAAATAGAATTCTCTGAAATTTGCTGAATTTATTAAAATGTTAAGCATTAATTCTTTGTGCATACGACTAAATTATGAATTAAAATCACTGAACATTGCCTGGATATTATATTGACCACAATAGCCTATTCGGCATTATTTCTAATCAGATTGTGTGTGTGTGTGTGTGTGTGTGTGTGTGTGTGTGTGTGTGTGTGTGTGTGTGTGTGTGTGTGTGTGTGTGTGTGTGTGTGTGTGTGTGTGTGTGTGTTAACCTATTATGAAATCCCGCAAAGTGCTTGAAGTATTTGATTTCGGATGCAGCCTGTCACCCAGTGGCGGTTCTACATTGAATTACTCTCCGGGCGAGACCCCCGCTGAAGTCAAGACTGAACCAATTCACCTCCACATAATCGTTTTGTATTACCTATTTTTATTAGCCATTTCACACAATTCAGAAAAAACAAAAACGTGCAAATTATAGGCCTGTGTTTTAATATTATGAATGAAATGTGCGTTATTTGGAAGAAAGTCAAGGTGTGAACCTTCAAGACCTCCTTGTCCGCTCCATTTGGGAGAGGTGAACTGTTATATTCAATTTTGCCAAGTAAGGCAAGGCAAGTTTATTTATATAGCACATTTCATACACAGTGGTAATTCAAAGGGCTTTACATAAAAGGAAGTGAAAAATAATAAGAAGAAATTAAAAATAATAATAATCACAACAATAAAAACAAAGTGATTTAAAAATTGATTTTAAAAGAATTTAAAACATTTAAGAATAGAAAGTGATTATACATAGTGCAATCAGTGCGGATGTAGCACAGTGCTCATTCAACAAATGCACAGCTAAACAGATGAGTTTTGAGTCTGGATTTAAAAGTGGCTAATGTTTTAGCACATCTGATCTCTTCTGAAAGCTGGTTCCAACTGCGGGCGGCATAATAGCTAAAAGCGGACTCCCCTTGTTTTGTGTGAACCCTTGGTATTTCTAACTGACTCAATCCTAATGATCTGAGTGGTCTGTTAGGTTTATATTCAGTGAGCATATCTCCAATGTATTTAGGTCCTAGGCCATTTAGAGATTTATAAACGAGTAAAAGTACTTGAAAATCAATCCTAAATGTAACTGGGAGCCAGTGTAAGGACCTGAGGACTGGTGTAATATGCTCAAATTTTCTGGTTCTAGTCAGAATTCTGGCAGCAGCGTTCTGGATGAGCTACAGCTGTCTAATGGTCTTCTTTGGAAGGCCGGTGAGGAGACCATTACAATAATCCACCCTGCTGGTGATAAAGGCAAGAACAAGTTTCTCCAAGTCTTGACTGGAAACAAAACATCTAATTCTTGCAATGTTTTTGAGATGATAGTAAGCTGATTTAGTTACTGCTTTGACATGACTACTAAAACTAATGTCTGACTCCAGGAACACCCCAAGATTATTGACTTGGTTTTTAGTTGATTGATCCCTAGAGCCAAGGTATGCATTCACCTTGATAACTTCATCTTTGTTTCCAAATGCAATGACTTCTGTCACGGGGTGACGAAGGGGAAGCGGAACTAAGTCCCGCTGGAATTGTGTTCCTCCCGGGACGGTATTGCGGTAACACCGGTCCACTTCCGGGTTGCGCATTATGTCGCAATAACGCTAATGAGTGATTGACATCTGGTGCGGAGAGTTTGATGTGGCGATCTGTGAGAGGATTATAGAGGCGGAGTAACCACATAAAAAGGGAAGTACAGAGACCATGAGGGGCGTCTTTTTCTACTGGTTGTTCGTTCTTCCGGTTGTCCTTCCTGGTTGTCCTTTCTTCGGATGTGTTCCCCTGAGAGAAGTGGATTCCTTTGATGGTTGGGCTGGCGTTCGGAGGTATCTGAAGATTGTTGCGGGGTTCGGCTGTGCGACAGATATAACAGCAATCGAGTGGAGATATTGAGGACGGAAAGAGAGTGAGTTATGAGGGCCAAGTGAAGACCAAGCCGCGCCATCATCATCGGAGGGAAGATAAGTAATATGATCTTGGAGTTCGAATGAGTGCATGAACCTGCACTGAGATTGATATAACGTTGTGGAGTGGATTGATCACGAGGGTTGTATCACCGGAGAGTGTGTGGATTGAGTGATCAGTTGAACTCCTGTCTTCTCCTTCGAGTGTGGGCAAGAAACGCTCGGTCCCCGGGTCCGTACGGAGGCATTCGCACTTCCTCGCTAATGGGTGAGACTCGATCCAGCCCGACAGTGGAAGGAACAATCGTTGGGTGAGTGTTGGCTCTATTTTAAGAGTGGATATGCAGTGCCTGAAGAGGTGTGTTTGCACAAGAAATTGCTTGAAGTGAAGTTGCAGAGTGTGGGGAATATATACAGAGTTAATGCCGTACGCTCACCTCCTTGAGAGCCCACCACTGTCACCGTAACAAAAACCCAGGCGTTCTGTGCGAAGATTCTCCCTACTTGCTGGAAGATTGTGTGTATGTGTATTAACTTACTCTGCTGTGCAGCTTGCAGGATCCTCCGGGCCAAGCGCCGTATGGGATGTCGCTGTGAAGAGAGGTGGACATCAGAAATCTTCCTTTCCTTCCCAGCTGTAAGCCCCCTCACTCGTTCAAAGAACATATACCTGTTGTTGAACTACTTACTCTGCTGTGCAGCTTGCAGGATCCTCCGGGCCAAGCGCCGTATGTGATGTCGCTGTGAAGAGAGGTGGACATCAGAAATATTCCTTTCCTTCCCAGCCGTAAGCCCCCTCACTCGTTCAAAGAACATATACCTGGTGTTGAACTACTTACTCTGTTGTGCAGCTTGCAGGGTCCTCCGGGCCAAGCGCCGTATGGGATGTCGCTGTGAAGAGAGGTGGACATCAGAAATCTTCCTTTCCTTCCCAGCTGTAAGCCCCCTCACTCGTTCAAAGAACATATACCTGTTGTTGAACTACTTATTCTGCTGTGCAGCTTGCAGGATCCTCCGGGTTAAGCGCCGTATGTGATGTCGCTGTGAAGAGAGGTGGACATTAAGAAATATTCCTGGCATTGTCTAGACCAAAGCCTCTATAAGTTCAACCTACCAGGATACTCCCCCACTCAGTGGATGGGTGGCCGACTCCTCTTCTCCCGGACCGGCCACGTACAGGCACGAGCTGCCGAAGAGAACTCTACGCCCTCCCGGCGTCTGAGGTCCGATCCCGTTCTGGTCGGGAGACACGGGATTAGCTGAGACTCTTAATTGATTTTAACTAAATAAACCTTGTCAAACTTTTACTCTCTCGTCTGTCTGGTTTTCCTGATACGCTCCCCGAGGTGATTCTGGGTTTCAGGGGTGGGTGCAGTCCGGCTTGACCCCCCGACCTGTGACACTTCAGTTTTCTCCTTATTTAACTGAAGAAAGTTCTGGGACATCCAACAGTTTATTTCATCAATGCATTGGCAGAGGGAGTCAATGGGGCTGTAGTCATTTGGAGATAAGGCTAGGTAAATCTGGGTATCATCAGCATAGCTGTGATAGGCAATTTGGTTCTTTCTCATTATTTGACTTAGTGGGAGCATATACAGGCTAAACAAGAGTGGTGCAAGAATTGAGCCTTATGGGACTCCGCATGTCATGGACGTCCACTTAGACTTATGCTCTCCTATACTCACATAATAACCTCTCCCTTATAAGTATGACCTGAACCATTTGAGTACCATCCCAGAAAGCCCGATCCAGTTTTCCAGTCTCTCTAGAAGTATGTTATGATCAACAGTGTCAAACGCAGTACTAAGATCTAGTAGTACCAGAACTGATATTTTGCCAGAATCAGAATTGAAGCAAATATCATTTATTATCTTAATAAGCGCTGTCTCTGTGCTATGATGCGTTCAGAAACCAGATTGAAAATTGTCCAGGTATCCATTTGAGTTTAAGTAGTTCAGCTGATTAAAAACTATCTTTTCAATAATCTTACCTATGAACGGAAGATTTGATATTGGTCTATAGTTGTTCAACATTGTGTTATCTAGATTGTACTTTTTCAGAAGGGGCTTAACAACTGCAGTTTTCAGGGAGTTTGGAAAAGTCCCAGAAAGAAGTGAAGTGTTCACCACTTCTAAGAGATCTGCTTCTAAACAGTTAAGCACACTTTTGAAAAATGATGTGGGAAGTGTGTCAAGATTGCATGTTGACGATGTAAGGTGCTGTCCTATTTCTTTCAAAATTTTGCAATCAATTGCTTCAAAAACAGACATAATCACTTCTTTTTGAAATTGCAGTCGAATCTGTGTGACCTCTGCATAACTTGAGGATATGCCAATCTCCTTTCTGATATTATTGATCTTCTCAGAAAAGAAGGAAGCAAACTCATTGCATTTGCTGTCGGAGAGCATTTCACTGGGAATCTGACTTGGGGGGTTTGTCAGTCTCTCCACAGTAGCAAAAAGAGTCTGAGAGTTTAAGTTACTGTTTATAAGGTTTGAGAAGAAGCTCTGTCTAGCTGTCAATGAAAATACAATAAGTGATCAGACAGTGCTACATCCTTAATAACAATAGATGAAATATTTAGACCTCTACTGATGAGTAAACCTAGAGTGTGTCCACGATTGTGTGTGGGTCCATGCACATGCTGGATCAGGTCAAAAGTGTTTAAAACAGTTATAATTTCCTTTGCAGTTTTGATTTCTGCATTATCTATGTGAATATTAAAATCCCCTGCAATAGTAAAACAGTCAAACTCTGAGGAAACCATTGATAACAGTTCTGTGAACTCTTCTACAAAGGCTGGTGAGTATTTTGGAGGCCTGTAAATAATGATAAACAGAATGTGTGGAGCACCTTTCAGCACAATACCTAGATATTCAAAGGACAAATACTGACCAAATGACACTTGCTTGCATTGATAAACATCTTTAAATAGAGCAGCTCCACCTCCACCTCTCCTAACAGTCCTGCAGACACTTGTAAAATTAAAGTTAGGAGGGGTTGTTTCATTGAGGACTGTTGCACTGCAGCTGTCTTCAAGCCATGTTTAATTTAGAAACATAAAATCCAGGTTGTTTGTGGTTATAAGCAGTGTTGGGCAAGCTACTTGTAAAATGTAGTGAGCTAAGCTAACAGTTACTCTTCTTTAAATGAAGCTTAACTACACTAAAGCTACAGCCCTGGGAAATGTAGCAAGCTAAGCTACGGTAACATGGCAAAAGTAGTTTACTACATCCAAGCTATTAAAAAAAAAAATAAATAAATAAATTCTATTGAACCAACATCATACCAAGTCAATGCTATCTCAGTGATCAATAAAACTGTCAGTCAAGCAGATAGATAGGCATGTTCAGTTTAATTGTTTATTCAAGAGCTGTTCCAAACCAATTTGGCAACATAATCAGTATCAAATACAGGGCCGGATTGACCACAAATTGTGACACAGGCTAAATAAATTTGTGCTGTCGGCCAGAAACCTCCTATTGGTAGTTGGTATTGTGGCTTTATTGTATAGAGATACATTTATATAAATGGTAACACTTCATAATAAGGTTCAGTAGTTAGCATTAGTTAACTAGTGTACAGCATTTATCTTCATATCTTCTGCAGCATTTATCTTCATGTTAATTTCAACATTTACTAACGCATTATTAAAGTCAAAAGTTGTTTGTTAACATTTGTTAATGCACTGTGAACTAACATGAACTACTAATGAACGACTGTATTTTCATTAACTAACATTAACAAAGATTAATAAACACTGTAACAAATGTATTTTAATGAAATCGTATTGTATAGTGTTACCATACAGATGTTTAGGCCTACAGATAGGCTATGTTTATTTGCATCGTTGCATGTGTCATTAGATATTAATATAAACATTTCACCAAAATCAAGTTCAAATACGAAGCTTTTGACCAGCGAATGTTATTTATTTATTTATTTTCCCCCTGACTCGTGTCCCGTTTTCCCCAGTTTTCTGTTATTATGTGGGCGTACAGTTTTTTTCTGTTATTTGGCCAAAGTATCATATTATGAAAGATTCAGCGCTTCGCACGAGCTATTTCGCTGTGACTTGACAACAAATGCTAGAGAAACTCTTCTCCGCTCCTCAAAAACAAACAAACAAACAAAGCATTAGCCTTTATAAATATTTTTTTTTTTTTTTTTTTTGAGTAAAGAAACCGCTGTAGGCCTACTTATTCAATCAACAGTTCTTTATTTACCTTCAGACTGCAAACAAGTTGAGATGCTCCAAACTGCGCGCCGCACTTCATTGATGAGAGAGGCGGGAGGAATAATGAGGTTTGACTGACAGTTTGAGGAGCCAATGGCGTTACGAGCTTTAGTGGCGGAGGCGTCACTTATTGATCCAGGATCAGTGATCCGTAGCTGTTATATTTCTGATTTGAGCTTGAGTTTCAGACCGCTTTCTTTGGAAAATGTAACGTTAGCTTTTGTTGACGCTACCGCGCTACCTGATCAAAAAAAGAGCTTAACTACCGAAAAGCTATTTGATTCAGAAAGCAGTGACGCTACCGACACGCTACTGAGAAATGTAGTTAAACTACTAGCGTTACTACTGGTAGCGACGCTACTGCCCATCACTGGTTATAAGATCATTGATCAGAAATGATTTATTTTTTAGTGAACGAATGTTTAATAATGCTAACTTGATGGAATTACATTTTGTCTCTACAGCAATCTTAGATTGGTGCATTACAGGCCGCAGATTAGATGGGTCAGCCGTACGGCTTGAGAAGGCCTTAGACTTTCTATCACGTGATAGAACAGAAATATAGAAGGCTACAGGCCTGGGTTCCCGCTTGTTCTGTAAACATTTGTGAGTGTTGCTGCTAATATAGCGTGGACCCGACACATATCACTGAGAGCTGTTTTCAGTTGTTTTTGGTTCACCTACAGCCGATGGAGGAGGGTTTGGGCCCTGGCGTTGTGGCAGCGGTCAGAGAGCTCTCACAGGAAGAGGAGGGAGAGCTGGGCATGCTGTCTTTGGTGGTTGTGGGGCCCGCCATTTTTTAGTTGATATCTGGGGGCTTGCAGCGAACGAGTGGGAGAGTTTGGTTTCAGCATACACCAGTTCCTCCATTTTCTGTGAGAAGCTTAGAAGTGGAGATTCTGTAGAGAGGGATAGTGTGTCTGATGAGATGGGCTCTGGCTCTGGTGTTTCCGGTGGCTGTGAAATACTGTCCTGGCTTCCCTGGCTGTTTTCCAGATAGTTGTCCTTGGGTGCTGAGTCTTGGAGCTGTTGTAGTACGTCACAGTCTGTCTGTGAAGAGCTCGTTGGGCAGGGCTCAGCTGGGATAGTTTCCATGAGGAAATTTTGTTTTGGCTGCGTGGTGTTATCAGTGTCTTTGTGGAATGTGTCAACCACAAGATGACTCTGAGGCTGACATGAAGTCCTGTGGTCACTCATACTCTGTCCAGGTGTTTGTGTACCATTGAGGCCGAGTGGATTGGCAGACACCACTGAAGGATGACGGAGGGAGAAATAGATATTGTCCTTTAGCACTCTTGCACCAAGTTTGTTTGGGTGGAAGCCGTCCAGCTTAAACAGTTGTCTATGCATCATTATGAACAGATATACTAGCAGATATACTAGCATAATATTTGCTAGCAGACATTTCAGATAATTAAGGAAAGATACCATAATCACAGAGGTACTGATTTTAACAAAAGGGTAACACTTTACAAGGTTCATTAGTTAACATTAGTAAACAACATTAGTAAGCATGAACTAAGAATGAACATTACTTCTACAGCATTTATTAATATTAGTTCATGTTAATTTAAAGGAACACTCCACTTTTTTTGGAAATAGGCTCATTCTCCAACTCCCCCAGAGTTAATAAGTTGAGTTTTACCGTTTTTGAATCCATTCAACCGATCGGCGGAAAATGAAAAGTTGAGATTTTCTAGGCTGATAAGATTAGGAACTACTCTCATTCCAGCGTAATAATCAAGGAACTTTGCTGCCGTAACATGGCCGCGGCAGGCGTAGTGACTCTTTGATCGTTTTTGAACGCGATGCTACTGGTCTAATAGGATTCAATGATCTATGCTAAGCTATGCTAAAAGTGCTATCGCCAGACCCGGAGATCGGCTGAATGGATTCAAAAACGGTAAAACTCAACTTATTAACTCTGGGAGAGTTGGAGAATGAGCCTATTTCCAAAAAAAGTGGAGTGTTCCTTTAAGCATTTACTAATGCATTAAAATCACAAGTTGTGTTTGTTAACATTAATGCACTGTGAACTAACATGAATAAACAACGAACAACTGTATTTTTATTAACTAACATTAACAAAGATAAATAGTGTAATAAATGCATCGTTCAGTGTTTGTTCATGATAGTTAACACATTAGCTAATGTTAACAAATGACACATTGTAAAGTGTTACCAACAAAAGTACTTAAAGTAGACTGTATAAACATCATTTTTCAAAACAATAAACCTTAAAAATATTGAAAATGTAAATTCTGTCATTAATTACTTACCCTCATGTCGCTCCAAACCCATAAGACCCTTTTGTGCAGAACACAAATGAAGATATTTTTAACAGATATCATGTGTACGCAAAAAACAGCAATGACAAAAATAGTATGTCTTTATTCACAAATTATGTATCTCCAAAGCATTTTCACAAAAGCACCATGAGATGCTCTCACGCCAACGCAACAGTGATGCATCATGGTGCTCTCGTGAACATGTTATTTTGTAAATAAAAATGCAATGTTTTTTGTGCACACAAAACATTCACATCACTTCATAAATTGAGGTTAAACAACTGGAGTCACATGGGTTTACTTTAATGATGTATTTATTACCTTTCTGAGGCTTGAAAGTGGTAGTTGCATAAACTGTGACATGGAGGGGCAGAAATCTCTCAGATTTCATTAAAAAGATATACATTTATGTTTCAAAGAAGAAAAAAAGTCGTACAGGTTTGGAACGACATGGAGGTGAGTGATAAGAATCTTTGGTTTAACTAAGACATTCCCTCAGACGCACCAGTAGATCTCTGCCTGATCTCTGATCTTCTGGTTCTTCTGCTCCTTCCACCGTCCCAATCCTGGATTACTGAGCCACAGCATAAGTTTCCACTTTGAATGCTTTAGCCTGGCGTTTTTTCACCAGCATCTAAAGTGAGAAAGAAAACAATAACCAAAATGTAAATGTAAAAATAATAATAATAAAAAAAACAATGGTTGTCTAAAATGTAAAAGTACACACGAGTTTTCCCTACTGTTTGGGCATTTCCACCTCAGGGCACAAAAGAGTGGGGACTCACAGGATAAGAACAATTTTCTAGAATTTTCTACAGTTTTTGGTCACTTCCTATACAGGGCTCCAGACTGCAACCAAATGGTTGCATTTTGTGACCGTTTTTTTCTGCCGGTGCGACTACATTTTGTGAGCAATCACACTAGCATGACCACTACATTGCCTCACCTCATAAGCGCTGCTATTTGTGTTGCATATGAGAAACATCAAACAGCAAGCGAAATAAAAGCTAATGAAACCACGCTACTTGTTTGAGCTGTGCAGCGCGGACCGTTTATCAACCCGGATCAGCGCAGAGCAAACAAACTTCTCCGAGCTCAGAACAGGTTTACTCAGGAAGCAGTGTTGATTTCGTGACACTGTTACTGCACAGTGCTGCAAGATCCAGTGAGAAGCATTCAAATTCTGCACAGAAATCTGTTATAAACAGGTCAAACAGCGCTGACATATAACCAGAAGTAGTAACACTAACTATAACCATGGTGTTGAGGCATAAATATTTCATTACATTATGCATTTCAGGGTTTGTACAACCTTTTGAGAGAGAAATTCAAGCACATTTAAGTATTTCACACAACTATTTACAGCACTTTAAAACTTTAAAAAGCATACAATTAAAATGTTATTTTTAAAGGGATGACCAAAATATACTTTGTGGTAAACAAACACTTTTGTAAAATTAAAAAAAAAATTACCATTATAACCAGTAGATGGTGGCAGAAGAACACTTATAGGCTTATTAGTTATTCATTTGTACTTTTTACTTTATATTTTGAAATTATAAAATCACTATTATATAATTTTAAATCATCTAGAAATCAAATTTTGTAAAAATTTTGCTCTTTTTTGAAGTAAGAAAAGTCACAAAGTGCACTGAAAAACAAACTTCTCTAACTGAAACACACACAAAGCAAGAGAGCTCCTTTTATAATCACTGAAGCTGTTGGTCAGTTCCATATAATACTACAAAAAAATAATGGTACATTTAATAAGAGTAGAATATGTTAATTTTCTATATAAAACTTACATTTTGCACGTTACTGTTGTTAATAAAAGTAAATTTTGTGCTTCCCAATTCAAGCTCAGTACTTTACTGTCAAATGTGCATTACCAAGAAATAAATGTGTAATATTACTAGTAACTACACTTATTAATGCAAAACTATAATAATTTTATGATTTAATTATCTTTATTTTTAATACCCCCACACACCACCCCCAGCGCTACCAAATCTGCTTCTGGCGCCACCATCTGTAGAACTCAGTGGTGCTGGTGCCACTGCTCTCAAAAGTTAGTCTGGAGCCCTGCTATATACAGGTGCATCTCAATAAATTAGAATGTTGTGGAAAAGTTCATTTATTTCAGTAATTCAATTCAAATTGTGAAACTCGTGTATTAAATAAATTCAATGCACACAGACTGAAGTAGTTTAAGTCTTTGGTTCTTTTAATCGTGATGATTTTGGCTCACATTTAATTTTGTTAAACCCACCAATTCACTCTCAACAAATTAGAATACGGTGACATGCCAATCAGCTAATCAACTCAAAACACCTGCAAAGGTTTCCTGAGCCTTCAAAATGGTCTCTCAGTTTGGTTCACTAGGCTACACAATCATGGGGAAGACTGCTGATCTGACAGTTGTCCAGAAAACAATCATTGACACCCTTCACAAGGAGGGTAAGCCACAAACATTCATTGCCAAAGAAGCTGGCTGTTCACAGAGTGCTGTATCCAAGCATGTTAACAAAGTTGAGTGGAAGGAAAAAGTGTGGAAGAAAAAGAGAGAACCGCAGCCTTATGAGGATTGTCAAGCAAAATCGATTCAAGAATTTGAGTGAACTTCACAAGGAATGGACTGAGGCTGGGGTCAAGACATCAAGAGCCACCACACACAGACGTGTCGAGGAATTTGGCTACAGTGTTCGTATTCCACTTGTTAAGTCACTCCTGAACCACAGACAACGTCAGAGACATCTTACCTGGGCTAAGGAGAAGAAGAACTGGACTGTTGCCCAGCGGTCCAAAGTCCTCTTTTCAGATGAGAACAAGTTTTGTATTTCGTTTGGAAACCAAGGTCCTAGAGTCTGGAGGAAGGGTGGAGAAGCTCATAGCCCAAGTTGCTTGAAGTCCAGTGTTAAGTTTCCACAGTCTGTGATGATTTGGGGTGCAATGTCATCTGCTGGTGTTCGTCCATTGTGTTTTTTTAAAACCAAAGTCACTGCACCCGTTTACCAAGAAATTTTGGAGCACTTCATGCTTCCTTCTGCTGACCAGCTTTTTAAAAGATGCTGATTTCATTTTCCAGCAGGATTTGGCACCTGCCCACACTGCCAAAAGCACCAAAAGTTGGTTAAATGATCATGGTGTTGGTGTGCTTGACTGGCCAGCAAACTCACCAGACCTGAACCCCATAGAGAATCTATGGTGTATTGTCAAGAGGAAAATGAGAAACAAGAGACCAAAAAATGCAGATGAGCTGAAGGCCGCTGTCAAAGAAACCTGGGCTTCATACCACCTCAGCAGTGCAACAAACTGATCACCTCCATGCCACGCAGAATTGAGGCAGTAATTAAAGCAAAAGGAGCCCCTACCAAGTATTGAGTACATATACAGTAAATGAACATACTTTCCAAAAGGACAACAATTCACTAATTTTTTTTTTATTTTTTATTGGTCTTATGTGAGCCAAAATCATCACAATTAAAAGAACCAAAGACTTAAACTACTTCAGTCTGTGTACACTGAATTTATTTAATACACGAGTTTCACAATTTGAGTTGAATTACTGAAATAAATGAACTTTTCCACGACATTCTAATTTATTAAGATGCACCTGTATGCATTGCAAATGTGGTACAATTAAAATTACTATGTAAGTACTAAAAAAAGTCAGCTGCTGAAATGTTAAAAAGATAGTACATAAGAAACGTACCGAAACGTTGACTCTAAAATGGTTAT
The DNA here is from genome assembly GCA_036784905.1 of Acrossocheilus fasciatus. NCBI lineage: Eukaryota > Metazoa > Chordata > Actinopteri > Cypriniformes > Cyprinidae > Acrossocheilus > Acrossocheilus fasciatus. Next base: position 9,671,685 of record CM071957.1, on the reverse strand, counting down.
ACAAACCAAACCGAATATAAAGACTGAGAATGTGTTTGACATTAAAAAATAAAGAACTTACACAGTAAAAGATGAAGTGACCTGTGGCTGAACGGCCTTTGGTTTTATTTAGCTGTGATTGACACACAAACAAAAGGGGAAAAAAGATAATAGCATCGCTGAATATGAGTCAAATATTGCATATTTCTGTACAAATTAAAGTGTACTCATTCTTCATGAGTGAACAATCAGTATGTCAGGGGTTCTCAACTCCGGCCCTCAAGGTCCACTGTCATACAGAGGGTGCGTCTCAATCAGCTTTATAGTTCACTAGGTTGTGAATTAATATATCGTGTACACAAACTCAGGCACTGGTAAGCACAGTGGCTCTCTACACACAGGTGACTATTTCCATCCTCGTACAACATCACTACTGACATTTATGCACAACAGTAAAATTGATATATATATTTTTAATGCTATTTACAGCATGTTATGATAAATACTTTGTTACATGTATGTGCAAGATTTCAGTCATAAATAAAGATTTGCTAGATTAGACATTACCTGTCTAGTGATACATGTTTATGCTGAAATATAATAAATATTGGTTTGTGTTTTAAAGGGATCCCCGGGTATTAAGACATGTATAGCTTAATATAACGTAAAGGATGTCTCTTATTTAAATATGTAGTAAAAAACCCATGAAAATGTATGTTATTTGAGAAAATCGACATCGTTTTTGGACTATGGGGGGCGCCATTATTTTATGTGCACAGTAAATTCTGCCTCGAAAAAAGTAAATTCTGGTGCTTTTTAACGCGACACAACTCAGAAAATAAAATACTGATACGATACCACATTGTGAGACTGAGCGATGTAAGACTTCACTGCTTTCCTAGCGATAAAAAAAGGAGAAAAGAATGGGAAGATGCCTGTGGACGAATAAAACTTCCTAAAGACCCGCTTCTTTTTTTCTCCACTTTAGCGCTGATGCCTTTGAGTCTTTAGTAGACCACAGCTACTGAAAGAGCTTACAAACGGCTGAGACAAGAAACGCTAGATGCCATCTGTTAGGATGTAAACATGCCGACGCTCGGCCGCTAGAGGAGTTTCTCAGCACCGATTTTCCTCGATATCCGGGGCGTTTACACTCCTTGTGGAGAAAAATCGATGGTATAGTATTTGGTTTAAGCCTATGATTATATTCATCTCCACCTGTAAGCTTTTTCAGTAGCTGTGGTCATCATATCAGTATTTTATTTTCCGAGTTGTCTATTCCGAGTTGTGTTGTGGTAAAAATAGCGCTAGTTGCTCACCGAGTGCAACCATTTTACATCATGAGAAAAATGGCGGACCCCATAGTTCAAAATACTATGTATAAAACGATGTGATTTTTTAAAATAACACATCTTTAATGGGTTTTTTACTGCATATTTAAGTAAGAGACATAATTTACGTTATATTAAGCCATACAAGTCTTAATACCCAGGGATCCCTTTAAAATCTATCATGTGTCATTTTGTAGCAAGTTTTGAGCTTCAGAACTTGCTATACGGGAACATAGTGAGCATCGATGCTTCCTGGTTTTCACAGCTTTTTTAGGGAGCAAACTAAATTTTGTGATTGAGACAGCCCTTAACCACTGACTAATGAGCAAGGGACCTAAGTGATTCATACCCAGAGTTTAGGTCCACACCTGATCACACTCACCTGTTTGTGACTTTAAAGTTAGTAAAACTGAAAAACTTGGATTAGTTTGTTCAGGTGCACTGCACTAGGTTGGAGTAAAACTCTGCATGTAAGTGGACCTTGAGATCAATGTTGAGATCTCCTGCAATATATTCTGAACATGACAATTCAGAGAGGCAGGATGACTTCTAGATAGATGACTTACAACACTGGTGTCCAGTCCTGGGCACGGAGGACCAACCTTCTGCAGAGTTTCTGGTGATACTTGATCAGCTGCTCAGGTCTGCTTAACTGGGGTTGGAGCTAAAGCAAACTAAAAAAAGAGAAAGAAGACAACCAATTAATATGTTAATTTGATGTTAAAAAGTTAAAGAAAGATAAAGTTAAAAATTTTGATTCATAAATATGCACAACATCTAAAAATGCACAAAGATGAGAAGAAAGCAATGAGTTTAATGAGAACTTTCAACTTTCACTGAAAAATAAGAAGCAATATTAAGTCACAGATGCATTTTTATTTATTCTTGTTATTCTTATTCTTATTCTTGAAATAAGTTATAATTACCTTTTGGTTTATTGATTTTCAGTCTCTGAAATAGAAACGTTCTATCAATTATGGATGGCATCATACATACATCTTATGTAACGATATTTAATAAGATTTCTAACACCGTGTCTACACCGGACGGCGCAACAAAATACAATAGAACCTATTATTATATGATATTGTCTACACTGGATGCAGTGCGGCATGACACAACAAATCCCCGACAGTAAACTGATGCCTCGTTCTATTTATGACGTACTGACACAAAGTTCAAATGATTTTTAACAGTCACTTTGTCACTTCCATTGTAGACACGGTGTGAGAGTGTGAAGCTTGGAGATAGAGAATGGGAATCTACGGCACTGTGCATTGCATTACAGGTATACAATACAAATCACCAGAGGAAAAATTGACTATTTACGTTATTTTTAAGAGCTTCTTGCATTTTATTAGAATAAATGAATTAATATTCAAATCCCTGTGTTATTAAAGTTTGTGGTCAGTTTATGCTTTTGAAATAAGTCTCTTATGTTCACCAAGAAAACTGCATTTATTTGATCATAAATAAAAACAGTAATGTTTTGAAATATTATTATTTAAAATAACTGTTTTCTATATGAATATATTGTAAAATGTAATTTATTCTTGTTTTCGCAAAGCATGATTTCTGAAGGATCATGTGACACTGAAGACTGTAGATTCAGTTTTGATCACTTTTTAAAACATACTGAGATAGGAAATTGTTATTAAAAAATGGTAATTTCACAATATTACTGTTTTACTGCATTTTAATCAAATAAATGCAGCAGTGGTGTGCATAAAATACTAATACATGACAAATCTGACCCTTAAACTTTAGGTAGTGTATATTTGAGGTATTACTTACTAGACAGATGGTTCATAATGTCTAGAGTGCACGGCCGTCAGCATGGAAGAATCTAGGAACATAAACAATCTGTCATGATGCCAGGTTTATTAAAACTATAGCAGAGGTGAAATGCAGAAAAGAAAAATAATAACTTACAGAATGTACAATTTAATAACAGAATGTAAATTTTTAGGTTTACTCATTTAGTAATGCTCTTACAGTGTTACTTATGTTTGGACATCAAAGCCCTTTTAAAATAACTAACAAGCAAACAAACAAACGCGCGCGCGCACGCACACACACACACACACACACACACACACACACACACACACACACGTATATATATAATTTTGCAAAAGAAAATTACAGATGCATGGTGATATAGGCGATATCAGATCACCTGTGTTTTCTATTTCTCTGTCAGCAGCTCCCTTCAGAAATGTTAAAATCAGGAACTTCTCCTGTGTAATAGAAGAGCGTTTTTTTCTGACGCTTCTGAAATCACAGAACAAGTGGTATCAGTATGTGTTTACCATGAAAGATCAAAACTTGTTTTAAGTTTCAGTACATTTTCACGCTCCATGTAAGTGACGTATCCGATTAACTGTACAGTGCATACTTTTAGGTTAAATTAATTAGCTTACTTCTATTCATCCATTGACAAACTGCCAGCAAAAACTTTATATAAAAAACGCTCATCTACACATAAGATTACATTAAAAGCCCAAACTTTCATAAACAAGAGCTCAAGTCTATAGTTACCTCTTATAGTTAGCTTACGGTTGAGATGCTAACGGACTTTTTCCGAAGACACTAAACCATTTCTATAAAGTAAATATTCAACGGAAGCGTGTCATTTACGTGAAAAAAAAGTGTCAGGAACGCTTGTATGTACTATTTGTGTGATTTTAGAGACTAAACTTACCTGAAATTAGTAAAAACAACAGTGAGAGACGAAGTTGCTGCTTGACGGTTGAGCTGCCGCCCCGTTTCCATGGTGATTTCCTCAGCTCCAGTTCAGCGCTCGCTCGCCCATTGAAGCACGTAGAAGTCACGCAGAATTTTACGTAAATAATATAATATAATTAATATAATATAATATAATATAATATAATATAATATAATATAGCTTTAGAAATGGTAAACGTGGTGTAGAAACATTGAAAAAACATTCATTAAAAACTAAGGCATGGAATATTTTTTCGTACACATATTTACACATGTATCATGAGGAACAATTTTTTAACTTTGTTTTATGCATTTTTAAAATATATTTTCAAAATATATTTCAACATATTTAACAGTGCTGTATGGGTGTAATTGATGTGAATTTATTAATAGGATAAATCGTCCATATTCTGACTTGGTGAACAGAAACACATTTAAGGTACGTTCAATCTTGTGTCTGAAGTTTAAACACTTTTTAAATAGCATTATGGTAATCAGAGAGCATAAAGAACCTACAAAAATTATGGTAATGAAATTAAGTGCATACGACGTTGCAGTTACGTTGCCTGTAAGTCATGAAGTTACCAATATATTACGATTAGAGTAGGCTACCTGTCTGGGACGTTCTTGGTTATCCTGTTACGTTAGGAGGACGTACTGACGACGTTGTGAGTTGGTAATGGGATGGTAATGGAATTACGTGCATACGACGTCGTGGTTACGTTGCCTATTGGTAAGTCATGAAATTACCAAAAATTACCAATAGGTTACGTGTCGTGTGTTAGCTGGGAACCTGCCTCCGACTAAAGATTTTTCTAGTCAACTAGTTACACATTTATATTAAATTGATTTGTATAATAACCTAAACCATCCTTTAATATAGGCATTTAGGCGTATTATAGCCTATTCCGCGCTCAAGCGCAGGCATAAAGCTTGCCGCAAAGCACCTGCTAATGATTATGAATGCATCGGAAAAAGAAGACATTTTAATTATTTATTAATAAGTGCTTTCTCAGTCAGTGTCGGTTGGAAAGATGAAGTTGCCGAATGCCATTATATGCCTGACTGTTTGAGTTTCAGTTTTTGCTCTTTTCCTTGCTTTCATTCAGTTTTAAATAAATTGTAAAAGCTCCGTGCACATTTTACTTTCACTTTCAAATTTCCGGCAATTCGGTATCAAGCAGTTATTTGTTTTTAGTTCGTTTGAGTTTTCCCACTTTCCTTTGCTTAAATAGCTTGTAAAAGCACGTGCACATTTTACTTTCACTTTTAAATTAGCAGTAAATTTGCCATCAATTGCTTGAATTCAATTCAAGCAACAAAATACAAAGTAGAACATATAACTTTTATTAACAAAACAAATAAAAATACGCCATGCTATATGCCTAATATAAAATAACTTACAGATTTTAAATAGGTATACAAAACTGAAAATCAGTAAAGACTGAGTAACAAATAGGCTAATTATAAAACGTAGAATTAGCAAAACGATTAAGAAAGTTTGGAGGCATGGACCGCATACATGTTGATGTAAAATAATGGGGGGGGGGGATCACACAGTTTAAATAAAATAAAAATCAGCAAATACCGTGGAACCAAATAAATGAGAAACGAATTTAAAAAAAATAAACAAACTTCCAATATTAGGCTAAATGGCAGGTCAACAGGCTTTTCCAAAATCCAAAATATTTTTAAAACAGGAGCTTTTACATTTCGTTTTGAAACTCTTCTGCCATCGTCTTGTCTGTCTCACCTCACTCTTCTCGACAGTCAGCTCGACTCACTCTCCTCACGTGATAAATTAAATCTGGTCTGTGATGCGCGACTGTCGTTCGTTCGGTGTGTTGCATTGAGCAGCCGCGTTTAGTTCTAATTGTTGTGTCTGTTCTCTAAACTGAACTAAAGTATTTTTATTACTATTAAAAAAATCTAAATGACGGTGAGGGACGGTGCTTAACACCGGTATCACCGCCGACACCGTTGCAGCAAGCCTAATGCACCGATACTACATAATCAGAAAAGATTTGTTTTTTGCTTGTTTGTGTGTTTTTTTAATAGGTTTTCAAGATTTCTGCTAATTTATTTGTTATGTCTGTGAACTGGTTCATTGTTGTGAGCGCTCCATTCACGGAGCCTGCATGAGATGACAGAAAGCACATCCAGAAATGACAGGAGTATTTTAAGCTCATTCCTCAGGTAAAATAAATAAATAAATAAAATTATTGCGCGAAGGCCCCCATGTCATACAGTAGGCTAAGCGTGATAACACTCCCACTCCTCATAAACATTTGAAATGCGCCTATATAGCGATTTTATTTTTTATTTTTTTCAAGTGCTTGTGCCGCCCCCCACGTATCATAAAAAAAAGGCTGCCCCGGGCGGCTGCCCGGTTCGCCCATGCCTAAAACCGCCATTGCAGTCACCTTTTTTTGTTTGTGAATGAATCAGTGTTTTGAACACATAATTGAAACGATTCATTGGCTAATTTTCCACCATAACTTCTGACAATAGCTGCGCCCCAATTCACAAACTTATGCACTATTCTATTCCATTTTGTAGTGCAAACAATGTAAGCAGTGTAATCTTGAAACACTGCTTGACCAATCAGGTTAGAGGATTGAAACTAAATGTTGTACTGAGTCCACTACCGTTCAAAAAGTTGTGGTCAGTTAGTTTGAAAATTCAGCTTTATCATGACAGGAACAAAATACATAATAAAATATGTTAAAATAGAAAAATGATATTTTGAATTGCAACTATTTCACTATATTAATTGTATATTTTATATTTTATGTTCCTGCATTGTCTGATTTAACCTATTTATATTTAAAACAAGTGGAAAGAACTGAAACTGTGGAATTTAGAATTTTCATACATGATAGCATTATGATGTCACAATGATCTGAAAGCTGTAAACTGCTGCACAGACTGCTATCTAGAACATATCTTTTGTGGATATTTAACCCAAACGTTAACTTTGCAGCTCGGAAGAGACTCTTGACAGACATTTCACAGTACATTCACAGCATTCTGCAGCATTCAGTGTTTTATAATGGCACTGTTTCGCAGTCTGTTTGAGTGGGTTCAATGTTTCGTTCACCGCATACCCAGAAGGAGAAAAAAACAGGGTGTGCAGGAGTGGACAGAAGCGGAACGGACCCCAATGGAAGGGGTGAGTAGGCCCCTTGATGTTTGCAATATTGACCAGAAGTACCAGACAAGATATTGCAAATCATCGAAGTATTTAAATGACAAGGGAAACGAGAGAGAGGAAAAAAGAGAGGTGGGGAGGAAAAGAAAGTTAAAGAAGGAAAGAAAGATGGTGGACGAGAGAGAATCCGGCAGAAAGGAAGAGGAGAACAAAGACCCAACTCCATTACGAGACGAGGTCAAACCCCAACCAACTCCACCAGCCGCTGAGGTCAAAACCCCGGCTGCTTCTTCCTTCATAAAGTCATCAGTGAAAGAGACACTGGTGGCTAAAAGGGCCTCTCGACACCTGCCTCCACTGGCCACCAAGACCAGACCTCCTTCATCAGGGGAAGAACCAATGCTGGTTCAAAAGGTATCACAACACCCTGCTTTACCAGCAATTGAGGTTAAACCCCTGCCTGGTTCTTCCTTCATAAAATCATCAGAGGAAGAACCTCCTTTATCAGTGGCAAACCTTCCTCCTAAAGCTACTGAGACCAAACGTCTGCGTGGTTCTTTTGTGGTGGAGCCTGAGGTGGTTCAAAAGGCATCTCGACAACTGGCTCAACCAGCCACAGAATCACTGGTGGTTCCACACGAGCCAACTCCAAAACAAGTCATATCCATGTCCAGTTCTACATCCTCTAAGTCTCCAGGAGAGGAACCACAGATGGTTAAGAGTGCCTCTCGAAACCAGATTCCACCAGCAATCAAGAACATACCACTGCAATCAGTGGCTAATCCATCGATGCTTCAAAGAACCTCTAGACATTTTGCTCCAAAACCTACTGAGAGCAAACCTCTGCGTGGAGCTTTTGTGCTAGAACCCAAGATGGTACAAAGGGGATCTCTACGTCTGGCTCCACCAGCCAAGGAACCATCAGTGGCAGAGATATTAGTGGTTCAGCATAAGCCGACAGAATCTCTGTCATATTCAGTGGAAGAACAACTGATGGAACAAGCGATGCTTCCTTCAATACAAATTCCTAAATGTGCTGAGGTGAAGCCAAAGTCAGCCACTTCATCTCTCATCCAAATGGACACTGAATCTGAAGAGGATGAGTCTGTGGAGCACACAGAGAGGACAATACCTTCCAGTGAGTCTGAGACTAATCATGAGCAAACGCTGGAGGCTGGGGTGAAGCAGAAACCAATGTTTGAGAAGGTCCATCCCATAGTTCTGGTAAAGTCAAAAGACTCTGAGAAAAAGAAATGTGGAGACTCCAAAGCTGATGCTTTACGAAAGGCCAAGGAACTGGATGAACTAATGACGAGGCTGTTCTGCGTAGACTACAGCCCTTGTCCCCAGAAAGAGAAGCAACAACCTTCAAGAAAAGGTCAAAAGAAGCCTGAGAACAAAGGAAAAACAAGAGCTGGTCCTTTCAGCTGGGCAGAGAAAAGGTTAAAAAGGATAAATGAAGAAAAAGAAGAGTGAGAAAAGGATGAAAACACTTGAAAAGTGCTTCTTGAAGAATTCCTAAGGGATCCAAAATTGAGTTTAACACACAACCATATCTATAACTCTTTCTCTAATGCCTAAAGAAGTAAGAAATATACAGTGTATGACAATTATCATAAAATGCATGAGTTAAAGATGTTTGTAAATAAAGATTAAAGCAGATATTGAACAATATGCCTTGAATTGTATGTCTACCACCATTGTACACTTCAGGATTAATATCTGTAAAGTGTAATATATTATTTAAACAAATGACCTTGTACTAAATAAATAATAATAATAATACGTTTAATTTATATAGTACCTTTCCAGGGCTCAAGGTCGCTTTACAATCTACGTTCAGCGAGAAAAGAATAACACTGAAAAGGTAGACAATGATGACAAACAATAGTTAGTAGAAACAGTAAAAGAGCATTATGTCGACAAAATTAGGACAAAAAAAAGCACGTTTATAGCGTTGTAAAAAACACTGGTAATTTAAATTTAACACACATTAAATAAAAAAAATTAATTAATCTTAAAATTAAAAATATTTTTTTGAAAATATTAAATTTAATTCACACATAAGTATATTCTTTTCAATTAAATTAAAATTGAAAAATGTTATTCAAGAGGTAGACAAAGGCGATAGAAAGATGTCTTAGATTAGCAAACTTGCGCATTGGGTCTGTAGGAGCCATTTTACAGGTTTTGCTATATTGTTTCATGTTTTCTTTTTTGTATGTTTTATGGAGTTCGCGTGCGCTCCCTACAGGATGAACAGTTCTGGAGTTTGTGGGCGCCCTCTACAGGACAAACCATGAGATAAAGCCACAGGTGTCTAATGAGATGTGTGGTTTGCTGGAAGCAGATGGTCTTTAGACCTTCTTTCTCTCGATTAATGTTCTCCGGTGTTTTTATAGTTTACCGTTAATTACTTCGTATTTACTTTCAATGTTAAGTTGTATTAGTTTAGTTCTATAACATTCAAGACAATTAAATCATCTGTGATCTACATCGTTTTCCTGGACTTTAATGGATATGAAGGAGCAAACAAAGAGGTGTCTAAAATTTACCCAGCAGACCCAAGAAGTGACTATCATCAAGAAAAGGTCGCTACACAAGTCTAAAGACCTGGCTGGAAATCATATGGATTTTGATTATTTGAGTGCAACAAGGAATCAGTTGATAATTGCGGAAAAGGCATGTGGTATGTAAAGTTCAAAACATTTATGTTTGTGGAAGCAGGAAAAGGTCAAAGGATGTTTAAGCATGAGTATGCCGCACAAAAGACTTTGCAAATGCATGAACTTTAATTGTTGAATCCGCAACATTGCTATCAGTTTGCTAAATAAACAAGCTTTTGATTGATTGGATAAATAAGATTGAAGAGTCAATTGAGCCAGAAATTGTTGAGCATCATGAAGCTTGTGATGGTTTCCTGAAAGACATGGAAGAAACGATATATCAGTTGCGAGCGAACAGGAAAATAAGATTGGCGTTGTTAACACGCCAAATGAACATTGTTAAAGGATTGTTGGATGATGATGATGTAAATGTCGTTGAAGTCAGGCAAAGCATGGTCAAATACAGGAAATTGCTGGATGAATTTAAAGATGCTCATAAGTCTTTCCAACATCTTTTAAGTGAGGAAGAGCATAGAGTTGATCTTGAGAAGTGGTTCCAGCCTAAAATGGATGCAATTCAAGATTTTATGTCATGTGTGACTACTTGGTTGTCTAGTACGCCAGTTACAAAAGATGTTGAGGTTGATGCTCCTGCTCACAATGTTTCTGTAGTATCTTTCAGATCTAAAGAGTCTACACGGAGCTCACGGAGCTCGCATAGTTCTCGGAGCTCGCTCAGTTCACATTTCTCAACACTGATTGAAGCAGAAGCGGAACAGGCAGCTCTAAAGGCCCGTTATGCTGCATTGAAAGAGAAACACGCACTTGAGGAAAAGGAGCAGAAGCTAAACTTGCAGAAGGAGCAAATAAGAAAACAAAAGGAAACCTTGGAAGTGGAATCTGAGTTAGCAGCTACCACTGCTAGAATCAATGTCTTGAAAGAAGTAGAAAACCCAGTAATTCCAGTAGATGCAATGAATGGATATATTGATAAGGAACAAGATGCATTGGAGTTAAAAGAATCTCGGATGCTACTAGGTGACTCAACGAGAAGTGCAATGAAGGTTCAAGATGTTCGTCCTAAAGAGCCATCGGTATTCCGCAAGCAAAAGGAGCCCAAAGCTCCTCTGAAACATCCCAAAAATTAGGCCAGGAAGCAGGTTCATTTGCCTTTAGAGAGGAGCGGCAACATCCTGAACCAGTATCTAGTGCTGTTGAACTACTAAGACCTGAGGTGCGACATCATCCGGTGCAAGTTCAGACTCACGTGCCTAGCCACCCAAGCATCCAAACATCCAGTTCAATATCTCAGCCAGCACCTCAAGTGATTCCAACGTCTTCAGCAGACAATGCTTTGTACAGTATTTTACGGAAACAAACTGTCTGTTTCACAAGACTGTCAGTGATATCAATCTTGTTCTCTTTGCCTCAGAAGGAAGTCAAAGTTTTTGATGGAGAGCCGCTGGAGTTTAGAGCATTTATTAGATCCTTTGAGGAGACTATTGAGAGTAAAATTGACAATGATCAAGATAGGCTGTGTTTTTTGGAACAGTTTACCAGAGGGCAGCCAAAAGAATTGATCAAGACTTGTTTTCATATGAATCCTGTCAGGGGATATCAGCGAACCAAAGAACGTTTTGGAAATGAGTTTAAAATCTCTAATGCATATATAGAAAAGGCCCTGTCTTTGGCCATCCATTAAGCCAGAGGATCCAAAAGGACTGCAGGCCTTTGCATTATACCTGAGAGGGTGTTGTAATGTTATGGAAAAGATGGCATTTATGTAGGAACTTGATCTTGCCTTGATCTTTGATCACTGACTATTAAATTGCCATTTAAACTCCGAGAAAGATGGCGAATTGAAGTTTTGAAGCTCCATGAAAGGGGACACAGCAATGTGAGATTCTGTGATCTAGTTAAGTTTGAGAAGCAAGTTAACATACTAACTGACCCTATATTTGGCGATATAATTGATCAAACTACTCGAAATGCAGTCAAGACTAAATCTGTTGTTAAAACCGGCAAGCCAAAATCATCTAGCAGCAGTTTTGCCACTAGTGTGTCCATGGAAAGATGTTTGTTAGATGTTTGTCCTCAGTTTGAAAAAAGGATGCACAAAGATAAAATCCAGTTTATAAAGGAAAAGGGAATATGCTTTGGATGTCTTGTCCAAGGACACATGAGTAAAACCTGTAATAAGCGTCAAATCTGTAAAGTTTGCAGTAAAAAACACCCTACAGTACTACATATAGGAAAAGTGGAAAATCTGACAACTATTGGATTACCTCATCCTAATCATGAGAAACCATCAATTTCTTCCCATGCTTGTGGCCGCATTGGGGCCGGTGAGGAAGAAAGTGAAATCAATTGTGCCAGTGAAGATCAAGGCGAACAATGGAAATAAAATAGTACAGACGTATGAATTTCTGGACCCCGGCAGTTCTGCCACATTTTGCACTATAGACCTCATGAATCAGCTTGGTATGACTGGAAAAAGGACCAACATTCTGTTACGAACGATGAATCAAGAGAAAACGATGGTCAGTAATGTGGTGTCTGGTTTGGAGGTGAGTGCATTACATGAGAACAACTTCATTGCCCTTCCAGATTTATACACACAAAACTCCATGCCTGTTAATAAGCACAACATCCCTACTCAGAATGAAGTATCCAAATGGCTTTACTTAAAAGGAGTTTTACTTCCCACCATAGAAGCAGATATTGGCCTGTTAATTGGCACTAATGCCTCTAAATTATTAGAACCCTGGGAAATAATCAACAGCCAGGGAGATAGGCCAAATGCTGTGAGGACCTTGCTTGGTTGGGTGGTTAACAGCCCATTAAGAGGAGGAGACAATAGATGCACCACAGTCAATGTCAACCGTATATCGCTGGTCAATTTGCATGACCTAATGATAGCCCAGTATGATACTGAGTTCAATGAGAAAACATACGATGAGAAAAGGGAGATGTCTAGGGAAGCTAAGCAATTCATGGAAATTGTTGATGAGTCTGCCAAAATAGTGGATGGACATTATAGCCTCAAACTTATTATAGCCATTATAGCCTCCCTTTAAAAATCAGGATGTTTTATTGCCCAACAATCGACAAATTGCCGAACAGCGCCTAGAAAGTCTAAAAAGAAAATTCAAAAGAGATCCTGTTTTTCATGAGGAATATAATAACTTTCTTTCTGAAGTTCTTAATAAAGGATTTGCTGAAAGGGTGCCTGGAGAACAATTGCAAGGAAAAGAAGGTAACATTTGGTATATACCCCATCATGGAGTATACCACTTAAAGAAGAAAAAGTTAAAAGTAGTTTTTGACTGTGGAGCATCATTCAGAGGTACTTCTCTTAATTCTGAGTTACTCCAAGGCCCAGATTTCACTAATGGACTCATTGGAGTGCTCCTGAAATTCCGTCAGGATTCAATAGGCATAATGGGTGACGTTGAAGCAATGTTTCACCAAGTAAAGGTGGCAGAGGAACATGTTGATTTCCTAAGGTTTCTGTGGTGGCCAGGAGGTGATGCAAGTCTTACTCCATTAGATTTTCGCATGACCGTTCACATTTTTGGAGCTGTATCTTCTTCCAGTTGTGCAAGCTATGCTCTCAGAAGAATTGCTGAGGACAGTAGACAACATTTTAGGTCTAAAGTAATTGACACAATTTTGACTAACTTTTATGTTGATGACTGTCTGATGTCTGTATCCACAGAAGAAGCAATTTTGCTTATCCAGGAAATAACAGCTGCTTGTGAAAGAGGAGGTTTTCACCTAGCTAAATGGATAACCAACAGTCATTTGGCGTTGTCTAGCATCCCAGAGTCTGACCGAGCAAAAGAGGTTGGCAAGTTAGATTTGGAGAGAGACAAACTTCCAACAGAAAGAGCACTAGGAGTTCAGTGGTGTGTGGAAGATAATAATTTCACCTTTGGTGTTACTAACAAGCCACAGCTACATACCAGAAGAGGTATACTGTCTGCTGTGAGTTCTATCTATGACCCTTTGGGGTTCCTTGCTCCTTTCATCTTACCTGTCAAACGATTATTACAAGACCTGTGCAGAAGGAACGTTGGATGGGATGAAGAGATACCTCAGTCTTCAAGTGATAAATGGATTGTATGGAACCAGGAGCTTAAGCAAATAACAAACTTCCAAGTCAGCAGATGTATAAAACCCAAGCGTTTTAACAACTATGCACAGGCACAACTTCATCACTTTGCTGACGCTAGTGAGTTAGCATATGGTTCTGTAAGCTATCTGAGACTCATGAATGAGAGGAATGCTGTACACATCAGCTTTCCTATGGGAAAGTCTAGGGTGGCCCCCTTAAAGAAAATCACAATTCCAAGATTGGAATTAGCTGCTGCAGTTCTAGCCACTAAGGTGGACAAAGTTCTCACGTCAGAATTGCAGCTGGATTTAGAAACATCAATATTTTGGACCGATAGCGAATCAGTACTGAAATATATATTCAATGAACATACTAGGTTCCATACCTTTGTGGTGAACAGAGTGTCATTTATAAGAGAAACAACAGAACCTACACAATGGAAATTTGTAGACACCAAATTAAATCCTGCTGATGAAGCCTCAAGAGGACAGAGGACTAAAAGGTTTCTTCAGAACACAAGATGGATCCATGGTCCAGATTTTCTATGAAGAATAAATCTTGACTGACCATTAATCCACATAAAAGCCCATTGACTTTCTGAGGATGATCCAGAGGTTAAAAGAAGCTCGACCATGAATGTGATCATCCAAGGTGGTATCAAGCCTACAGACAAGCTCATGTTATAATTTTTCAAGCTGGATTAATCTCAAAGTCTCAGTGGCTTGGTATCTGAAGCTTAAAGAAACCTTGAAGTGTTTGGTACTTAACAGAAAAGGACTAAGTTCAAAAATCAACACCAACTTAGTAACTCAGAATATGGAAAAGGCTTTCAAGCAAAATGTGGAAGGTAGCAAGGCTTTACTGGGTGGACAGAAGGTAAGCGTTTCGGATTTGAAAATGGCCGAACTGTCCATAATTCAGGATGTTCAAGCAAGCCATTATTCAGAAGAGACCTCAAGTGTACATACCAACATTAAGAAGTCAAGTACTTCATACCGACTTGATCCAGTGTTGAGTTCTTAGGGTAGGAGGACGTCTGTCTAATGCAGCCTTACCCGAAGAAGTCAAGTTTCCTGCTATACTTCCCAAACATTCTCATGTGTCAACACTCATCCTTAGACACATACATGAAAGTTTGGGACATATAGGAAGAAATCACATTCTTTCTGAATTCGTTCAGAAAAGGTTCTGGATCATTAACGCTAATTCTGCTGCACGCAAAGTTATAACTCAATGTGTAGTATGCAGATGAAACAGACCCAAAGTAGGAGAGCAAAAGATGGCCGATCTACCACTGGAAAGGTTGGTTCCTGATCTACCCCCTTTTACTAACGTGAGTGTTGACTATTTTGGGCCTATTGATATTAAAAGAGGACGAACTGCATTGAAACGCAACAAGTCCTCCAACTCATACGACCGTAGAGGTCGTTTGTCACTATCCTCAAATACGACCTATACGAGCGTTCCCTAGATTAGCACCCCTACCGGCAACAGGAGATTCTACAGATACTTTCACCTAAATGCATTGTGGGTTTCTTTTAAAATGCTTGCTATTTGCGTTTTAAACTCTCCCGGCTATTCGTAGTGTTTTATTGCTAAAAAGATATGGATTTTAGATAACTTCAAGACACATACAGGTAGAGTTTCCACCCGTCTCGTAAAGTAACGTTAGTCGATCGTCCCGTATTTATGAATGAAATTGTCGTGTTTCAAATCGACACTGTTTATCCCATTATTTCAGCATGTTTGACCTTCAGATCATTCAAGTGGACCCTGCCAGTATAAAGTTAGTTTTCATTGTGATATTTGTTTGAAATTAGCCTGTGGTTGGAAAGTGATCATGTAAAAGTCCACACATTTACCATGTTTTTACCATAGTTACGTAGTTTTAAGGTGGTATTTGTAGTTAAAACATGGTATCCACAACACTTGCCTTGTTTCACCACAGTAACTGTGTTTTTACTGTGTACTATTTGTAGTTAAAGCACATAACAATATTTACCATGTTTTTACCACAGTAACGTAGTTTTAAAGTGGTATCTGTAGTTAAAAACACAGTATCCACAACATTTACCATGTTTTTACCACAGTAACGTAGTTTTAATGTGGTATTTGTAGTTAATCACATAACTTGCCATGCCTTTAATACTTTTGTGTAAAAAAAAATGTAATTCAATATTCTTTTGTCTTGCAGTTTCTTCAGATCACATACCTCTCCATCTCCTACAACAACCTTTAGTGTCCAGCAGCTGTTTATCAACATCTCTCTCTCTCTCTCTCTCTCTCTCTCTCTCTCTCTCTCTGTCAGATTTTCCTTGCCTATTTTTCTGAACTGTTATTCATAATTAATTTACACATTTTTGCTGTCTTTCTTCCTTTTTCTCTTTTTCATCATGGCATATTTTCAAAGCTCAGAATTGAATTTTGATCGGTTATGTCAAAAAGCTGCTAATATTAACAGGTAGCTCCCAGTGCTGAACTTGAAGAAGCTGCCAGGGAGGCTAAAGTCCTTCAAAGGTTCAGCATTTTCGGTTTTCTTTGTTTCAGCTAAAAAGGAAGACCAAAGGAAGGCCTGTCGAACTCTTGTTTGTGGAGAGGGATGAATTTGGCCATCTTGTGTGTTTATGGAGAAGACCAAAAGCTGCAAAGGCAAACATTTCCAATGGTACGTCTGTGTTGGTCTTAACCCTTTGACTGAACTTTACGACAGTTACATTTTGCACAGCATTTGATGTTTCTTAAACTTTGGTTTACATATCCCACGGCCCCATCAGGAATAGCCCTCAACAAAGTCTTACGCCGAGGTCGTAATAATCCATAGAATTTCAGCAAATTCATATGATAAACTGTATATTCCTACAAAGTTCTAGGATTTTACTCCTGCTGTCATTGGCCTTTGCCTCAACTCTCGTGCAGATTGTGCCCATTGTAAGTAGTCAGAGTGTTTGTATCATAAAGTTTATATTAAGTCAATTGTATTCTTTTATTAATCTTTACAAATATTGGCGCAGTCTCTTCCCGTTCCAAGAGTACATGATATCTGTCCACACCTCACAGTCTGCCTTTCTGTCAGTGTTGATTTTTATTGAACACATCTGTCTAAGCAAGAGTCTGGAAATGCTAGTTTAACTTGTCACGTGACAAATCAGATCTTCAATTAATTTGGCCAAATCAGACCACTTAAAGCTGTTCACACCAAGAACAATAACTATAATGAGAACCATTTAGCATCCACAATAACATTCTATTTATTATAAGCATGCTCTATAGTTGTGTTGTTGTCTGCCATTTGTTGTCATCATGTGATAAATTCTCTTTCTTTCTGTGTTGCAGGATTTCTCACATACTATTCCATCAGCGCTCCACAATATCAGCCTTTTCAAAAGCTTCCACATCTCTGTCTCTGTCTCTCTCTCTGCTCTCACATCTGTTCTCAGTCCTTTACTACCAACTTCCAGTCTTGGCATGTCTACGTGTATTAATTTTTCCTCTACAGTCAACACTCCCATCTCTACTGTGAGCACTTCTGCCGCTATCACTATGACTTTTATAATTATAAAATTATAATTATCAACCATTTTAATTTGTCTTGCATATAGTCACAATAGAAGGAAACAATGATTACAGGATACATATTTTTAGCCAATTTGTTCATTAAAGGGGGAAAAAAATGTCTTCAATTGGAGGCTCAAAACTTCCAGTTTGTAAAATATTATTTGGCATCTTATAACGTTTTTCTGTAAACAAACTCTCTTTTGACAGTTTTTTTAAAAAAGGGTCTTCTATTGCATACTTTTTAGTTACATGTTTGTTTCCATGTACCCATTAATTACTTTATCAATCAGTCATAGATTTAAGTTGTTATATTTCACTATAATTGATTGATTATGTCTTTGCAGATACATTTTCATAATCAACTACTTTTTTTTTTGTTTTCTTTTTTTTTTCATAGTGACACAAACTAGAGAGAGAATGCTGTTCTGGGCACTATGTATGTCTTGGAAACGTTTGACATATCAATAAACACTGGGAAATTACTACAAAAGTTTGTGATTCATTTTTTTAACTGGCACATCTAAGATTGGCAAGATTGTAGGGTCCATTTCCAGGAAATACAGAGGTGATTAATTGTATACCTTTAATACACTACACTGTAAATGTTATAGAAGCAAAATTGATGTTGTTTGAATAATTATGAGAGTTGTAGTTTTTTTGTAAGCAAATGAAAGTATATGCAAACTTTTGAGTTTAAATATTGTATATTAATGTTGGTGTAAACAATGTATACAATGGAAACCATTACACCCTTGTTTAAAATAATAATAATAATAATAAATCATTGTAATCAACAAATCTATTGCTGAATTAGGTTAATCACACGATGCAATCTGTTGTTGCAGTTTTATAATGAGTGGAGACAAATAAATCTTTATCTTATAATCGGTCTATTTACCACAAGAACCGGGAAGATCCTGTCGTAGATGACCATATATGGACAAGTAAGTGTGACGCCTCTGCTCAACTGGGTTGCCATTGGCTTTGAAGTTCTCTTGGCACTCGCAGAACTCACTGTGATTGGACTATCTTTTAACCCAAATTAAAAAACGCTTAATGTTGCAAAGTACGTTTTGCTGTTATTAATGCGTCAGTAATACCTTCAGTTAACAATTAAGGGTTGCTATTTCGTGAGAAATCAGCTCTTTACCAAGATCCTAACCCTAACCATAAGCATAACTTCATTGAACTACAAATACGTTTTTTTTTGCATTCAATGGATAGAATGGCAGAGGCTTATGGGTAATGTAGTTTAAAATGTTTAATAATGAAATGGGGAAAAATACAATCTTTTTTGAACAAAGGTATATCTAAACATGTTCACTGTGCAAACATCTATGACATATATAAGAGACAGGCTGAAATTTGGTATTTTACTAAGAGCACTTTTTTAAACACCTTTATACCACCTTTCCATATATGTTTGAAAACTGTGTCCAACAGTATTTAGTAAACATAGCACAAGTAGTTGTTCTGCCAATTTTCTGTTTGATACTATAATCAGACTTTGATTTAACAGCCATTTGAAATTTTACATTTTTCTGCTCTTCCAGGGGTCTCTGTTGGGCCCCTGGGGATTGAAGGGCTGCAAAACATACACAGATCTATTCTCATCATGGACAACAAACTGTACTGAGTTGCATTTATGTCTGAAAATTTATTTTAGATGGTCTTTTCAACAACTTGCCATTATGTAAGTTGTGGCAAGTCATAGTTAGAATAAGAATGGACCCCAAAAATCGTCATTTGGAACGGGCTCCATTTATTTAATTAGATCAAGAACAAGAATACAGTGCTGACAGTAAACAGAGACACCAAATTAAACAACCAATTCATATTGTGACACTTCATTGTACTATTACAGTATTACGCCGATGTGTCATTCAGTAAGACAAGGTACAGACAGTGTGTAGTTTATGTGCAAAGTCATACAATTACACCTTCAATTTGTAAAACTCTTGTCAAAAAAATTGCATCTTTGTCCTACTTAAGTGTTGGACATCAGTAATGTACATGCTCATCTTCATTATAATATTCATGTTGATCTTTTCCTGGTAAATCATCCTCAGGTATGCATGAAGTGCTTGTAGCAATTTAGTCCATGCAGTCTCTTCTAATGCATCTTTCAGCCTTCCCCTAATGTAAGAGAGTCATTAATATTACCTAATGATAATGTCTTAATTAAAACAATCATGGTAATTATATGTATTGTTTACAAAATTAAATGGTGTATGTACCAAACACCATCCTTAATACAGAATATTCACCGTACTTTATTATCCAACACCATGTGCAATACTTTACTGGAGGATACAGCATAAAAACAGCAAAAGTAGCATATAAATACAAATCATATTCAAGAGAAATAAAAAATAGTTATTTAAATCCATATTATACTAATCAGATAATCAGACGAAGCCACCCAAATGCATGCATGGTGAAATGTCCTGAGCATCATAGAATCACATTCAGTTTCCTTCTCCTCAGAGATCTCCTGGTTTTCTTCCTCTTGCTTGCTTGTCCATGTCCCTATCATAAACTTCTTCTTCAATGTCATGAACAATTTGCAGTTGTTATCCATCACACTACAGTACAACTGATTAACAAAAGAAATGTGACCAGTTCAAATCAAATCACTTTATTGTCACAATACCATGAACATGTACAGGTGGTGAAAGTCTTTTGTGCAAACTGCAGCATGACGTTATGGATGACATATATTAAATATATATTCAACATATGTAGTTAAAGCTATATTATATATATATATATATATATATATATATATATATATATATATATATATATATATATATATATATACACACACACACACACACACACACACACACACACACACAACACATGTAGAGAACAATATATGGTAAATATTATACTATACAGAGTGCACAAAATGAAAACAATAATAAACACAATCACAGTACACGTATACCTTTGCAGTGCGGTATGGTATGAATTAGTGTCCAGTCCAGTCAGTGTAAGTGATAGAGTGCAGTGCATAAGAGGTTGGTGGGGTGTGTGTGGTGTTACTGGTACGAGTTCAGTTCAGTCTGATTGCTTGTGGAAAGAACTTGTCTCGCAATCTGCTGGTGTGGGTACTGTTGATGGTAATGGTGAAAGCAGTCCATGATTGGGGTGGCTGGAGTCTGATGGTCCTCCGTGCTTTCTTCACAAACCACCTGGTGCAGATGTCCTGGAGGAACAAAATCATTTAGGGTGCTGTAAATCAATAAAAAATATATAATATTATTTATAATTGTTGCACTGGACTTTCCATTGATTCCTGTTGAATGTTGTTGGAGGTATGGGCTAAAAAAAATCTCTCCACCACTATCTTGCAGTTGTTCAGTTCTGAAGTTTCTTATATGGGCCGTAACATATGAGCTGTCGCAGTAGATCTGTTCAGGAATGCAGTCTTCACAGCAGATATCTGATGGGTTCAGGCAGCAGTGCAGCACTTGTGGCAACTGAATTGATATCTTCATCAACTGGCTTCATCCTCCTTCAAACAAAGAGACAAAACAACAAGTTAATGATAACTCCAGAGAAATAGTGTTGGTGAATACAGGTGTCAGTACTCACCATATCCGGTCATTTCCTGCCCAAATTCCAGAGATGATGCACAGCTGATTTGCTCATTTTAGAAGCTATAAAAAAAAGATGTGTATGTGAAAAATGATAACTGCTGACTTGAAGAGTCCTTTGAGAGATCAACATCAAATGCTGTACTACATTTAACTGTATTTCTTGAATACATACATACCAATGGAAATGTGCAAATTTTCAGTTCTCTGTCTTCTCTGTTTGGGCACAAGAAGACCATGTTCATTCCCAACAGGACTGGTTTGACTGGCTTGCTGTGATTGATTTTCTTTGTGTTTTTGGTCTTACATTTTGGCTGTAAAACATTTTTTTTTTTTACATAAAAGTATTAAAGGCATGGCAAGTTATGTGATTAACTACAAATACCACATTAAAACAACGTTACTGTGGTAAAAACATAGTAAATGTTGTGCTTTTGTGCTTTAACTACAAATAGTACACAGTAAAAACACAGTTACTGTGGTAAAAAAAGGTAAGTGTTGTGGATACCGTTTTTTTTAACTACAAATACCACATTAAAACTACGTTACTGTGGTAAAAACATGGTAAATGTTGTGTACTGTGCTTTAACTACAAAGAGTACACAGTAAAAACACAGTTACTGTGGTAAAAAAAGGTAAGTGTTGTGGATACTGTTTTTTTAACTACAAATACCACATTAAAACTACGTTACTGTGGTAAAAACATGGTAAATGTTGTGTACTGTGCTTTAACTACAAAGAGTACACAATAAACACAGTAATTATAGTAAAATCATGGTTAGTGTTGTGCTTTTCAAATAGTGTGCAGTAAAAACATTGTTAAATTTACATAGCAGACTATTTTATCCAAAGCTACTGTGGTAAAACCATGGTAAGTATTGTGTTTACTGTGTTTTAACTACAGTAAAACGACAGTTACTATGGTAAAAAGTGGTGTGGCCACTGGGCATTTAACAGCACTGTGATTACATTAGTTCAGAGGCATTCACAACATGATTTGTAAAGAAAACGTCAAACTGCACTTGCTTACACATTAATTGCAGACGATCAGAACGGTACCTTAAAAACAAACCATAAAATAAAATAATGAACATACCTGGACAACGTACAGTGAATTGTTGGGTCACTCCTCCTTTTTTAATTAGTAACGATGGTAACGACAGTCAAAGGTCATTTGATGACGACACACCAGACAAACGAGACTGTAGTAATTTCTAAGGCTGCTAGAGGGCGCTTGTTTTAAAAACGTAATAATAGGTCGTAATACGCTGCTTGCACAAACGACCTTTGGGGTCGTTTTTCGGAGGAGGAGTATTCTTCACATGTATGACTCCCAGAGCTGTACATCTGGAAGTTGCGCCTTCACTTGATACTGTATTCAAGTCATCAGACGCTTTATATGTAGAAGAGGTCAAGTGAAACATATGAGGTCTGATAATGGGACAAATCTTGTGGGTGCAGAAAGAGAATTGAGAGAGTCTCTATCTGCCCTCAATCAAGATCATATTCAAAGGTCCTTGTGTGGTCGTGGGGTAGAATGGAGTTTTAATCCTCCAGGAGCATCTCACCATGGAGGAGTGTGGGAGCGGCTGATTAAATCCACTAAACAAGTACTTCTCTCTGTTTTAAAGCAACAAGAGTTAACTGAGGAACGAATACATATGCTATTATGTGAGGTAGAAGCTATTTTGAACAGTCGTCCTTTAACTACAGTCTCTAATGACCATCAAGACCTGGAGACCCTCACCCCAAACCACATCTTGTTATTGAAATCGCAGGCCATCACACCACCTGGGTTATTCAATAAAACCGATATGCATGTAAGACGACGTTGGAGGCAAGTGCAGTACCTTGCTGACATTTTTTGGAAGTGTTGGGTCCATGAGTACTTACCCATTATGCAAAAGAGGCAAAAATGGAACAAAAGAAAAAGGAACTTTGCGGTTGGTGATGTAGTGTTGGTGGTAGATCCTACAGCCCCACGCGGATCTTGGATCTTAGGAAGAATCGCGGTTATTCGTGATTATAATGGATTGGTCCGAACCGTCAAAGTGAAGACCCAAACCAGTATCCTAGAGAGGCCTGTAACTAAGATATGTTTATTAATGGAGAATGCAGAATGATGCCCTTGTTCCTTCAGTATCAATAACAAAAAAGATAAGTACTAAGTTAATTTCACTTATAATATTACATTTACATTTATGCATTTAGCAGACGCTTTTATCCAAAGCGACTTACATTGCATTCAAGTTACAATTTTCACGTTTTTTTTTTTTTTTTTTTATCAGCTCTTGCTTTCCCTGGGAATTGAACCCATGATCTTAGCGTTGCTAGCGCCATGCTCTACTATTTGAGCTACAGGAAAGTAAATTATTAATTTAATTATATTGATTTTCTTTAGCTATATTAAGGCTCCTTTTGATATATGTTGATAATTGTTTGTGATAAATCAAATACAATTAGGGGCCGGTTTTGTAGGAGCCATTTTATAGGTTTTGCTATATTGTTTCATGTTTTCTTTTTTGTATGTTTTATGGAGTTCGCGTGCGCCCCCTACAGGATGAACAGTTCTGGAGTGATACATTGTTTTCCTGGACTTTAATGGATATGAAGTAGGGCTGCACGATATTGGGAAAATATGCGATATGCGATATTGTTGTTGAATATTGCGACATTTCCCTAGAGAATTTATTTATTTATTTTATATTTTTTTTTAAATAATTTTTTTTATGTAATGATCATGCTAAAATAAACAGGTAATAGATATTCTTCTGATCTAATAAAAAAAAAAACTGTCAAGGAAGGTGCAAACATTTAGACTTTAAAACACTATGAATGACTGAAAACCTCAGCAGATTCTGATTTCTGGTTTGCAGTTACCATAGACCTGCAAACACAAAATGCATTACTCTCAAACATTGCTTTTTATTCAATGTAACCATACAATCATCAAGAGCATCTTAAAACAAGATCATCTTTTAAACAAAATATTTCCTTGCCTGTTTTTTTTTTTTTAAATAAAAATAAATATTATAAAAAATCCTATTAAACAAAGTGTACAGGCCTTAAATAAATTGGTATGTAGTGGAAATACTAACATCTTGTCAACATCCACATAAATAAAATAAGTAATAACATGTAAACCTATGTTTTAGCACAATGCAGTGCAAAATGTGCTTAACTGTGAAAGCCATTTTATTCCAGGTTTTTTGCCAGGAAAACTAGCATATTGACTTTGGTAGGTTTTAAACATGTGCGTTGGCACGTCACAACATTTCCTGATGTACAAAAAAGTCTCTCTGAAGGTGAACTACTTGCTGGTATACAGAGATACTTCCTGGCTAGTTTACTCAGGTGTGGCAAGTCGACCTGATGGACTTGCCACCAAGTGAGAGGGTCCATCTCACTGTCTATGGTGGGAGACATCATGTAGTTGTTCAATTCAACTTCCACAGTGTGCGATGGTTCCATAGATGACGGAGCTGGGGACGTCTTGAAGAAACTGCCCAGGGATTTTTTGGCCTTCTTTAGGGTGACATCTGATGGACCCATGCCCTGGTTATCTTGATTACTTAGGCTTTGCTTATTTTGTCACTTACTATTGTCATATTAACATTTACCTGTGGCACAGTTGCTTCAATTTCAGACATCACCCCGGCTCTGATGTCTGACACCTTGTCAGAGCTGATGTAGTCGGCTTTGAATCTGGGGTCCACAAAGCAGGTCATGTCCAGAAGTTCTTGAGTTGCAGAGTTGTCATACTTGGTGTTCATGTACTCTAGAATCTTCATCTTTATGGACTTTGTTAAATCACTGTCTTCTTCTTTTGCAGCAAGAATTGAGGTGTTCATCAAGTGAAGTACAGGTTTCACATATGAAACACTTACGTAACTTTCACCTGATAGAGCATCTGTAAATTCTTGCAGAGGCTGCATTGCTTGGTTTATGGACTCAAGTACATCTAGGTCCTGCCAAGAAGGAACTAAATGTCTTGACTTTCTGCAGACAGGACGTCGCTTATGGCCCGCTGCTGCTCTAGAACTCTCTGAATCATTCTCTGCCTCGAACCCCACCTTGTAGGGCATTCTGTGATGAGGGAGTGCTCCGGGAGGTTGTGCTCTTTTTGTGCTTTTTTCAGTGCCATCTTCCCCTTCGAGGTGTGGGAGAAATGTCCCACTAACTTTTTGCAGAGACCAACAGCTCGAGTAATGCGCTCATCACCTTTAACAGCATTTTCTGAAGAGTTAAGAAAAAAACAAAACAAGGACATACAGGGTGAAATAACATTGCAATATTATAATTACAATTTTATATAACAGCATTTGAGATAGAAAACTGTCAGATACAATTTACTAGCCTCTGTAAATATATATTTCCTAAATAAACTATCTTAAATATTACAAAATCCCAAATCATATCTAGTCTACCTGCAACTATACAAACAACTGTACCTTTTTTCAGTTTTAATTTTATTATTGCAAATATAAACATTCAATACTCACCGATGGCCAGATGCAAGCGGTGTCCAAAGCATTGTAGCCTGACCCAATTATTAAGTTTAGTAGCCTTCACCACATTGGCGCCGTTATCCGTTGTAATGGACACTTGATTTTCCTCTTTTAAGTTCCAGCTGGCTAAAACATCGCGCAGCCCATGAGCTATGTTTTCACTGGTGTGGGATTTGGGGAAATACACAACACCCAGACAGCGTGTTTTTAATTCAAAGTCTTGTGTAAGAAAGTGAACGGTATAGCTCATATAGGGCTCGTAGAAGTCCACTTGGCGCAGCTCAGAGCTCACCGTCTTCACACAAGTGTCGTACATCTGTGGAATTGCGACATAAGAAAAATAATTTCTCGATGGCAGCTGATATCTTCGGTCCAATTTGTTAATTAGACCCACAAAGCCTTCTTTGCTCACGGTGTTAACAGGCATCATGTCATTAGCTAAAAAGCGTGTGACAGCATCTGTTAATTCCTTGTGGCATTTCGACATTTTTCCGTAAGGCGTTGCATTTGTAAAACTTTGATCGATTGTTGTCTGTAAGACTCCCTTATTGTTACTTGGCTTTTCATTAGCAGTTTTGGTGGATCTGGCCTTACATTTTCGGAAGTCTTCATATAGCTCCCTGTGGTTGTGTTCCAGATGACTGTGGAGATTAGTTGTATTTCCTCTCGACGTGACCACAGTTTTTCGGCACGACTTACACAGTACCTGCATTTGTGACACGTCTTCTCTCTTGAAGCCAAAACACTGCCATATTTCAGACGTGCAGTTCTTTTTAGGCACAAGTTCTTCGCTGCTGTCATTTTCCTCGCTTGTCTCAACTCCCGCCATATTTATTTTCCACTCTCTGCTCTGAGCCACTAGATTCACCTTTGAGCCGGTCTAGCCAATAGCATATAGCACCTACTTAGGAGGCGGCTATAAAGATAGCAAGGCACCATCTGATTGGTCAAATTTGGACAACCTATGCATGCAACAAATGCTTGGCACATAAAATAAATTTAATTTATCGCAACTCTCTGCGATACGGATATCGCATATACTATTATCGCAATAACGATAATTTTGCAATATATCGTGCAGCCCTAATATGAAGGAGCAAACAAAGAGGTGTCTCAAATTTACCCAGCAGACCCAAGAAGTGACTATCATCAAGAAAAGGTCGCTACAGGGTCAGTCGTGACACAAACAGGAGACGCAAAACAGTAAACTGTCACAAAAACAAATATTTGTAATTTAAATATTTTTTCACTTAGTATGCGTATGATCAGCTCCAGGGAAGACAAAGGTACAAAACAGCAAGAGCAGATTCAACATGCAGAGTTCAGGACAGATATCTTACACAATTATTTTGTTCCCCAAAAGGAAACACTGGATCAATTCCAGTTCAAGAGTTTATTACTATTTTGTAAAATGTTATGAACAATATGGGCTTGGACCAACTTGTAGGAGTTTATAATTTTATCATTTTAATTAATTACCTTAAAATTTTAACTTGCGTCTCTCATTCAGAAGAAATTACCTTTAAGTGAAAAAAGGGAGAAAAATTGAGAGAAAAATGAGAGCGCGCTCTTCCAGCAGGTCTACTGTCAGTCACACAAAAGTTGCTGGTCATCAGTTAAAGTACAGATTAAATCATAATGTTGTTGTGAACAGGGCACAGAGTGTAAACAATAGAAAAATAACTAATTATATGAGAAATACAGAAATACTTGTTTGCCACGATTGTCCAAAAATACGTGTGAACTTATGGTTGATATGTCTGTAAAAGATAAAAATAGAATTCTCTGAAATTTGCTGAATTTATTAAAATGTTAAGCATTAATTCTTTGTGCATACGACTAAATTATGAATTAAAATCACTGAACATTGCCTGGATATTACATTGACCACAATAGCCTATTCGGCATTATTTCTAATAAGATTGTGTGTGTGTGTGTGTGTGTGTGTGTGTGTGTGTGTGTGTGTGTGTGTGTGTGTGTGTGTGTGTGTGTGTGTGTGTTAACCTATTATGAAATCCCGAAAAGTGCTTGAAGTATTTGATTTCGGATGCAGCCTGTCACCTTTTTTGTTTGTGAATGAATCAGTGTTTTGAACACATAATTGAAATGATTCATTGACTAATTTTCCACCATAACTTCTGACAATAGCTGCGCCCGAATTCACAAACTTATGCACTATTCTGTTCCATTTTGTAGTGCAAACAATGTAAGCAGTGTAATCTTGAAACACTGCTTGACCAATCAGGTTAGAGGATTGAAACTAAATGTTGTACTGAGTCCACTACCGTTCAAAAAGTTGTGGTCAGTGAGTTTGAAAATTCAGCTTTATCATGACAGGAACAAAATACATAATAAAATATGTTAAAATAGAAAACTGATATTTTGAATTGTAACTATTTCACTATATTAATTGTATATTTTATATTTTATTTTCCTGCATTGTCTGATTTAACCTATTTATATTTAAAACAAGTGGAAAGGACTGAAACTGTGGAATTTAGAATTTTCATACATGATAGCATTATGATGTCACAATGATCTGAAAGCTGTAAACTGCTGCACAGACTGCTATCTAGAACATATCTTTTGTGGATATTTAACCCAAACGTTAACTTTGCAGCTCGGAAGAGACTCTTGACAGACATTTGACAGTACATTCACAGCATTCTGCAGCATTCTGTGTTTTATAATGGCACTGTTTCGCAGTCTGTTTGAGTGGGTTCAATGTTTTGTTCACCGCATACCCAGAAGGAGAAAAAAACAGGGTGTGCAGGAGTGGACAGAAGCGGAACGGACCCCAATGGAAGGGGTGAGTAGGCCCCTTGATGTTTGCAATATTGACCAGAAGTACCAGACAAGATATTGCAAATCATCGAAGTATTTAAATGAGAAGGGAAACGAGAGAGAGGTAAAAAGAGAGGTGGGGAGGAAAAGAAAGTTAAAGAAGGAAAGAAAGATGGTGGACGAGAGAGAATCCGGCAGAAAGGAAGAGGAGAACAAAGACCCAACTCCATTACGAATCGAGGTCAAACCCCAACCAACTCCACCAGCCGCTGAGGTCAAAACCCCGGCTGCTTCTTCCTTCATAAAGTCATCAGTGAACGAGACACTGGTGGCTAAAAGGGCCTCTCGACACCTGCCTCCACTGGCCACCAAGACCAGACCTCCTTCATCAGGGGAAGAACCAATGCTGGTTCAAAAGGTATCACAACACCCTGCTTTACCAGCAATTGAGGTTAAACCCCTGCCTGGTTCTTCCTTCATAAAATCATCAGAGGAAGAACCTCCTTTATCAGTGGCAAACCTTCCTCCTAAAGCTACTGAGACCAAACGTCTGCGTGGTTCTTTTGTGGTGGAGCCTGAGGTGGTTCAAAAGGCATCTCGACAACTGGCTCAACCAGCCACAGAATCACTGGTGGTTCCACACGAGCCAACTCCAAAACAAGTCATATCCATGTCCAGTTCTACATCCTCTAAGTCTCCAGGAGAGGAACCACAGATGGTTCAGAGTGCCTCTCGAAACCAGATTCCACCAGCAATCAAGAACATACCACTGCAATCAGTGGCTAATCCATCGATGCTTCAAAGAACCTCTAGACATTTTGCTCCAAAACCTACTGAGAGCAAACCTCTGCGTGGAGCTTTTGTGCTAGAACCCAAGATGGTACAAAGGGGATCTCTACGTCTGGCTCCACCAGCCAAGGAACCATCAGTGGCAGAGATATTAGTGGTTCAGCATAAGCCGACAGAATCTCTGTCACATTCAGTGGAAGAACAACTGATGGAACAAGTGATGCTTCCTTCAAGACAAATTCCTAAATGTGCTGAGGTGAAGCCAAAGTCAGCCACTTCATCTCTCATCCAAATGGACACTGAATCTGAAGAGGATGAGTCTGTGGAGCACACAGAGAGGACAATACCTTCCAGTGAGTCTGAGACTAATCATGAGCAAACGCTGGAGGCTGGGGTGAAGCAGAAACCAATGTTTGAGAAGGTCCATCCCATAGTTCTGGTAAAGTCAAAAGACTCTGAGAAAAAGAAATGTGGAGACTCCAAAGCTGACGCTTTACGAAAGGCTAAAGAACTGGATGAATTAATGACGAGGCTGTTCTGCGTAGACTACAGCAATGCTCCCAAGAAAGAGAGCCAGCAACATTTAAAACTTAATAACCAGCAAGCGCTGGAAGCTGGAGTGAAGCAGAAAGCCGTGTTTGAGAAGGTCCATCCTATAGTTCTGGAAGAGTCAGATGACTCTGAGAAAAAGAAATGTGGAGACTCCAAAGCTGATGCTTTACGAAAGGCTAAGGAACTGGATGAACTAATGACGAGGCTGTTCTGCGTAGACTACAGCCCTTGTCCCCAGAAAGAGAAGCAACAACCTTCAAGAAAAGGTCAAAAGAAGCCTGAGAACAAAGGAAAAACAAGAGCTGGTCCTTTCAGCTGGGCAGAGAAAAGGTTAAAAAGGATAAATGAAGAAAAAGAAGAGTGAGAAAAGGATGAAAACACTTGAAAAGTGCTTCTTGAAGAATTCCTAAGGGATCCAAAATCAGAGTTTAACACACAACCATATCTATAACTCTTTCTCTAATGCCTAAAGAAGTAAGAAATATACAGTGTATGACAATTATCATAAAATGCATGAGTTAAAGGTGTTTGTAAATAAAGATTAAAGCAGATATTGAACAATATGCTTTGAATTGTATGTCTACCACCATTCTACACTTCAGGATTAATATCTGTAAAGTGTAATATATTATTTAAACAAATGACCTTGTACTAAATAAATAATAATAATAAGTTGTATTTATATATTACCTTTCCAGGGCTCAAGGTCGCTTTTCAATCTACGTTTAGCGAGAAAAGAATAACACTGAAAAGGTAGACTATGATGACAAACAATAGTTAGTAGAAACAGTAAAAGAGCATTATGTCGACAAAATTAGGACAAAAAAAACAAGTTTATAGCGTTGTAAAAAACACTGTTAATTTAAATTTAACACTCATTAAATAAAAAAATTAATTAATATTAAAATTAAATATTATTTTTGAAAATATTACATTTAATTCACACATAAGTATATTCTTTTCAATTAAATTAAAATGGAAAAATGTTATTCAAGAGGTAGACAAAGGCGATAGAAAGATGTCTTAGATTAGCAAACTTGCGCATTGGGTCTGTAGGAGCCATTTTATAGGTTTTGCTATATTGTTTCATGTTTTCTTTTTTGTATGTTTTATGGAGTTCGTGAGCGCTCCCTACAGGATGAACAGTTCTGGAGTTTGTGGGCGCCCTCTACAGGACAAACCATGAGATAAAGCCACAGGTGTCTAATGAGATGTGTGGTTTGCTGGAAGCAGATGGTCTTTAGACCTTCTTTCTCCTGATTAATGTTCTCCGGAGTTTTTATAGTTTACTGTTAATTACTTCGTATTTACTTTCAATGTTAAGTTGTATTAGTTTAGTTTTGTAACATTCAAGACAAATAAATCATCTGTGATCTACATCGTTTTCCTGGACTTTAATGGATATGAAGGAGCAAACAAAGAGGTGTCTAAAATTTACCCAGCAGACCCAAGAAGTGACTATCATCAAGAAAAGGTCGCTACAGGGTCAGTCGTGACACAAACAGGAGACGCAAAACAGTAAACTGTCACAAAAACAAATATTTGTCATTTCAATTTTACAAGTGTCAGTGTCCTAATGTTACTCCCAACATTAATATGAAGCCTTTATGTGCCATAAACACTGCTTTTGTGGATTTTTTTTTGGTTATTTTGTGTGTGATCAGCTCCAGGGAAGACAAAGGTACAAAACAGCGAAAGCAGATTCAACATTCAGAGTTCAGGACAGATATCTTACACAATTATTTTGTTCCCCAAAAGGAAACACTGGATCAATTCCAGTTCAAGAGTTTATTACTATTTTGTAAAATGTTATGAACAATATGGGCTTGGACCAACTTGTAGGAGTTTATAATTTTATAATTTTAATTAATTACCTTAAAATTTTAACTTGCGTCTCTCATTCAGAAGAAATTACCTTGAAGTGAAAAAAGGGAGAAAAATTGAGAGAAAAATGAGAGCGCGCTCTTCCAGCAGGTCTACTGTCAGTCACACAAAAGTTGCTGGTCATCAGTTAAAGTACAGATTAAATCATAATGTTGTTGTGAACAGGGCACAGAGTGTAAACAATAGAAAAATAACTAATTATATGAGAAATACAGAAATATTTGTTTGCCACGATTATCCAAAATCACGTGTGAACTTATGGTTGATATGTCTGTAAAAGATAAAAATAGAATTCTCTGAAATTTGCTGAATTTATTAAAATGTTAAGCATTAACTCTTTGTGCATAAAACTAAATTATATATTGAAATCACTGAACATTGCCTGGATATTACATTGACCACAATAGCCTATTCGGCATTATTTCTAATAAGATTGTGTGTGTGTGTGTGTGTGTGTGTGTGTGTGTGTGTGTGTGTTAACCTATTATGAAATCTTGCAAAGTGCTTGAAGTATTTGATTTCGGATGCAGCCTGTCACATTTTTTGTTTGTGAATGAATCAGTGTTTTTGAACACATAATTGAAATGATTCATTGACTAAATTTCCACCATAACTTCTGACAATAGCTGCGCCCCAATTCACAAACTTATGCACTATTCTATTCCATTTTGTAGTGCAAACAATGTAAGCAGTGTAATCTTGAAACACTGCTTGACCAATCAGGTTAGAGGATTGAAACTAAACGTTGTACTGAGTCCACTACTGTTCAAAAAGTTGTGGTCAGTGAGTTTGAAAATTCAGCTTTATCATGACAGGAACAAAATACATAATAAAATATGTTAAAATAGAAAACTGATATTCTAAACTGTAACTATTTCACAATATTATTGCTTTTACCGTACTGTAGCAGGATTGTCTTTCTTGATGAATATTTGAAAATGTTCTTTTAAAAAAGCATGAAAACTTTTGAACAGTAAATAAGGGCACTTTGGATACATTTTATGCTGTGATTTTGTTAAAAAAAAAAAAAAAAAAAAAAAACTGAAGAGGAGGTGATACCAAACACCTGTGCTGCTTGAGGCTATTGCTTCTGCCAGAATCTGCCAATAAAAAGGAAGGATCTGTAATATAACAACCTAGTCTTGTAGAGCTGATGTCTTCAGTAAATAAATGAGAAATCACATAATCATCCGTATCAAATGGAATTGGTTTTGATTTTCTATCTATATACAATATCTTTTATAAACTAACATTTTCAACAGGTGTGATTATCTCTGTCTGATAAAATGCGCTATTTCTATTTATTCATATATTCATGTTTGTTTATAATACTGTACATAACCCTGAAATCATTGATGAATGCAGTAAAACGTTTTGTTAGCTGCTGGATAATAATACATGTAATAGTAGTTGTTGATCAGAATAATCTATGATTAAACAGAAATATGTTATCTGAAGCAATTTACCTGTAAGTATGCTTGTGGTTGTTTATAGCTTTTTTTATGCTCATGTTTAGAGGAATGACAGAGCTGAGCTTAAATCTACCACATTGTGCTTTAGGCAACTGTTACTATAGCCCAAGGACATGCCTGTGATCCAGACAGGTCAAAACCTCTTTGAAATATTCGATACAGAATTCAGTACAACTCTGCTGCGGCTCTATAAATCACATCAGAGGAGCGAGGGTTAACAATACTGTTTGTTCACTGCCTTTATACATTCTGCAATGAAGTAGGCCTACAATTTTGGGAAATTTTAAAGGGTCAAGTTATGGTAGCATATCAAAACAATGCCTATTATTAAAATTGTGTGTGTGTGTGTACCTTATACAACACTCATAAAGCATGCAGACTTTGTTCTTCCATTTAACTGAGTTAGAAATGCATATTTGCCTGGAAGTCACCATGCAGGCCTTTATCTCACCAACATCCATCACTAGATGGCAGCATTTATTTCGCAATACACCTAAATCAGTGAGAGCTCAATGGTTTCTGAATAAACGGAGATGGTTACACCGGTCGAGTCAGTCATGTCTTGTCAAATTGCATTTCACATTGCTCTCTCTCTCTCTCTCTCTCTCTCTCTCTCTCTCTCTCTCTCTCTCTCTCTCTCTCTCTCTCTCTCTCTCTCTCTCTCTCTCTCACACACACACACACACACACACACACACACACTTGTTTGTGTAAGCTCCTTACTTAATATAGTTAACTGTTGAAAAAGTCTTATTTTACTTTTTATGACTAAACAGTATTGATTATGAATAAGATAATGTTTTCGTTGACTCAGCAATATTTCAGAATTACTGCTATCAGTTGATTAAATTGTGACTAAATGGCGACCAGCACTGCCTATCATCCAATAGTGCGTTATGAATGAGATTGATGGACCGGATATATAACGTAATACTTCATAAAAAAAAAAGACGTCGTGTTCCCAAGTTATGCATCGACCCTTTAACTCTCCTTTATGAAAATGATACGCAATTTCATTAATGAAAGCCCTTTCATAATAACATCATTATACATTCAGTTTGTGAAATTGTTGAGGACAAGCTGATTGTTTTCAGGATTTGATCGTATTACATTAAGCAGAAGAATTTATAAATGGTGAACTCTGTTTCCATGATTTTAAAGAGTAAACAATTACTTAACGAAAACGTAAATGTAAGCATTATGTTCACTTTTAAATAAACAATTTGTGTAATGACCTTGTGTCTAATAATGGCTACTTTAAGCGCAAAACCGTCAACCCCTTTACATTTTTAAATACCTTACAATTTATGGACACTTAGACGTATCCGATACAATTAAAATGGAAAAATAATGGAAAATGCACCCGTTTCGTGGAATTATTGCCGTGGTGCAGTTTGCACCAGTAGAGGAGCATAGTTTCTCAGTGAAGATGTTTGCAGCCTGTGGCTCGATTATTGCTTTCGGCGCGCGTCCGCGTCCCCGTGTCATGCTTTCCTCGTGAGATACGCATCTGTCGGTACACAGTTCTTCTGAGATGATCGGCGCGTTCCGCTGACCGTTCCTTCTCTCAGCGCTTCCTCTACTAATAACAGAGAGGAAAGACCCAGTAGAGGTGGGAGGTTCAAGCTCATAAAGATGCTGAGCGGATTCCCCAACTCTGCTCAGAAGCTCACCGTCATGCTTCACGCCTGCTGACTCTGAAGGAGAAGACTTGCTGGGATTGCTTATAGAGACAGGCATGCGACAGAAGGTGCGCGTGTTTTCGCGGGCTCGTCCCGGTGAAGATGCTCTGGAGTGAAAAGACGTCTAGCTGACAACACCGTTAACTTTCACGCCAAGTGCCTTCCGGAGGGAAAAACGTGGGAATCTGACCGTTCGCAGTGCATTGTGAATTTGAAGGAGTGTGAGTTAACATTGGAATGCCATGCGAGCGAAATTGGGGTTTGTTTTGGAGTCTATGCACGTGGTGCCACCGGATTGACTCCGGATCAAGCTGTGACTGACAGCTAACTTCAAATTAAATCAGACCGCTGGAAAGACTTTACTGCGATTGAAACCTGTGGTCCATGTGGATTATGAGATGCTATCAGAGTCTCCAGGATGCGTGATGGGAAGTTTCGTGTTGGCTTTGGAGAGTTGTAAACGCAACTTGAGCGCTCAGGATGTCTCAGGAACTCTGCGATGGATTTTGCTCTAAAACCTGCACATTTATCCAGAGAGATAGAGGCTGATAATCCTCACGTTTATAGAAGGATCTCTTTCTTGATTCTGGAGATACTTGGTGCATATTATAGGCTGCGGTTGTGATGCATCAAGACTTGTGTACGGAATGCAATTTGAAGAAGACTCAGTGGATTTTCTGAAGTTGCGCATTGGTCGCCACGACATATGGAAATATGCAGATATTTAGATCAAGCATGTAAAGACAGAAACAGACAACGAACATCACGTTGCTTTATCAGGGTAATGGATTCGGACAGCATGTGTTTTTCTGTCAGTTCCTTTTGTAATCACATTATTGTACTGAGGAGCAGTATCAAAACATTTGCTTTATGAATACAGAAATGGCTGGCAGAAATGATCATCTAATAATGCGCTGACTTGATAGTGCTTTGATTTATAATATAAAGTTGAGAATCAGTGAAGGTCTTTACTCATCAGTAGATAATTGACGCTTCAACAGGTGACTGAGGTAAAACATCTCTATCTCTTTCAGTTGGTTTAGCATATTACATAAGTTGCAATCACATTGTTATATGTAAATATGTTTATTAAGCTAATTTCTGTAGTTTTTATATGTGTTTAAATAATGCCTTAGTTTGTTGAGTTTTCAAATGAGGTGAAGAGAGTAAAAACCTAACATTTGGTACTGAAACAACCTCACTGCATAAACAGAAGTTTCTCTTTTTGAATATTTTATTTATTTATTTATTTTTAGAAAGTATGCCGTTTTGTATGTAGTCAGTTTTTACCACGTTTTAGATGAGGCTAAAACTGTTTTTTAAGCCGTAGCCCATAGTAGTAACAGTAACACATACACAGAAGTGTATCTGTATACTTGGAAGTATATGCAGTATAAGTATATATATACATTTTATTTTCAAAAGTTTTAGTAAAAAAAAAGTGAAATGAGTTGCAAAGTTGCAAGTGGTTACTATAGAAACAGAGCACTTTAATGCGTAATGTTGACAAAATATAAGTAGCCTACTGTCATTACTTATCACTTTCATTATAGATGTACACATCATAAATACATGGCGCGAGATGAATCTCTGATGGCGCCACAAGATTTATTTAGAAAAAGTAGACCTCCCTTTTTTTTTCACACATAATGATAATAAGCCTACTTTTTAAAAGAAATAGTAATTCTTAAACAAGTAGCCTACAGTGGGGTCTAAAAAGCTGTTATCTAGTAGCCTACATTTGACAATTTTACTTTATATGTTTGTATGTTTTTATTTTTTTATTTTTCTAGGTTCAAATTAGATGTTGAATCCCAGATTTACAGCGTTGTCTCATTGTAAATCATTAGTAATAAAGACTGTATTCAGATGAAGTTGCAATACTAGATTCTGTCATTTTCAATCTGGTGTGTAAAGCTAACATGACCCCTCTCTATATCTCTGTGCTTACAGTGGTCCGTGCAATATCAGAATGCTCCTGTTGGTATGAGAGCTGGTCCCGTGGGTTTACTGTCGACCCTCCGTGCTTCCTTCTTTTCCTGCCCTGCTTCTCGCTGTCCACATGCAGGCGAAGAAGCGATACTTGCTGGTATCTGTGGGTGCCTGTAGCCTGCTACTAGCCTACCTGTGTGGCCTACAAATCGGTGAGTTCCACAACCAGAACCATGCCGAGCTTTACGGAGTCTCACAGATCGCCGGCGTCCCACCTCGACCGCCCCGCTGGCCGGAATGGGTGGATCCTCCCCTGCAGACGTACCTTGGTGAGGCCGAGCAGGAAGAGGACGGACCCCTGCTTCTTCATCAACACACGTCTCCTCGCGAGAGACGAGAAATTCAGAGGAACATCTACAAGAGCCGGCGATGTCGCATGGAGACCTGCTTCGATTTCCAGCGCTGCGAACGGGGGTTTAAAATCTACGTATATCCACCTCAGAAAGGTGAAGCACCCTCGGAAAGCTACCAGAAGATTCTGGCAGCCATCGAGGAATCGCGGTTCTACACGACGGACCCTAATGAGGCCTGTCTCTTTGTACTGAGTATAGACACTCTAGACAGGGACCAGCTGTCCGCTCAGTATGTACATAACGTCCGAGCCCGAATTCAAAGCCTCCCTCTGTGGTACGAAGGGAGGAACCATCTGATTTTTAACTTGTACTCTGGAACATGGCCTGATTATACGGAGGAACTAGGCTTCGATATTGGCCAAGCCATGCTGGCCAAGGCCAGCACCGACATGGACAACTTTAGACCGCGCTTTGATGTGTCCATCCCTTTGTTTTCAAAAGACCATCCTCAGAAAGGAGGGAGCAAAGGTTATCTGAATCTTAACAATGTCCCTCCCTTACGGAAATACTTGCTGGTCTTCAAAGGGAAGAGGTATCTAACTGGCATCGGTTCTGAAACCAGAAATGCGTTATATCATATACATAATGGGGATGATATCATTTTATTGACTACCTGCAAACACGGGAAAGACTGGGAGAAACATAAGGATGCAAGGTGCGACAGAGATAATGAAGAATACACAAAGTAAGTCCTACGGTTTCCTTTATTTATCTTGCTGGTGTAGCTCGTCTAAAAGGAAAAGTTCACCCAAACATGGAAATTATATCGTCGTGTTGTTCCAAACCTTATGATCTTATTCCTTCTACTTTTTTGTCCTTACAATGAGGGACAAAAGAGTCCTCAAAATATCATCTATTTTGGTCCACGGAAGAAAGAAAGTATGTTTGGGATTACATGAGGATGAATAAATGATGACAGCATTGTCTGTAACACTTCATTTTAAGGTGTCCTTGTTACACGTTACGTGTACTTATTGTTATAATAACAATGAATTATGCATAATTCCATGAAAGTAATCCAAGCCAAAATCTAATCCTAACCCTAACCATGTAGTAAGTACATAGTAATTAATATTACTCAGTACTTAAATGAATAATTACACTGTAACAATGACACCTTGAAATAAAGTGTAACCAAATTTTCATTTTCGAGTGAACCCCATCCCTTTTATTTGTATGTACAGGATTTAAAGCTTCAGTGAAGCTACTGAGGTTCAGATTGTTTTTGCACGATTCATATGAATCTTCGATTGTGGCTTTACTTTTAAACGCCATAGAGGATCGAAAACACAATGGCAGTATTTAATGTCAGAGTGATTTAGACTGTTGCTTGTTTTTGTACTCTAGACTGTAGCGTTCATGTAGTTATCATGGGAATACTGCTATAAATGGAAGTTCTGTTGCATTTGTCTAGCTCAGGAAAAAAAGGTGCTGTGGAAAAGGACTCTAGAGGTTTCTTAGCCCGAAACAAAGCCAGTCTTCATCTGTTTGTGACATTAATGTGAACAGTTTGTGTAAATGCACCGTTTTGGCGAGATTTATGTTATAGAGTTTAATTCTCTTAGGTGCAATGATAAGAAAGTGATTGCCTTGCATTGTGTGCAATGCAAATAGTCTATTTATTATGCTAAGATGTGAGCTTTGTGCGCTGACTGCATGTGGAAATAGTAGCAATAATATAAAGCATCTTCTATGAATCAATATATATTGTGTTCCTTGAAGTTTTTTTTTTTTTTTTTTGCTGTGTACTAAGACACATACATACCCTGGGTCTTTCATCGATGTTTATGAACAGCCTATCAAAGAGTTTGGGAGTTTATATTAATTCCTAAAAAAGTTAATGTAAAGTCTTTTTTTGAGTCTTCACCTAGTTGTACCTGATTCTATTGCACTTTTGTAATGGTTGTATTACACATATATTACTATGTAATTATCATGTAATTACATAGGTGCAGTTGTGTTTCCAGTTTCTGAATGTTACAAGAGAAGCAGACTTACAAAGATATACTGTGTGTGCTAGGGATCATGGTGTCACAAGGAGAATCACACTGTGGCAGAAGCAAAAAGCCGGAGTGTCGCTTCAAATTGTTAAAGTTGCAAATGATGCAAATAAAAACAGTGTCTAAGAGCATTACATTTTAACAACAGTCTATACACTATACACATTTGAGAATTAAAGTACAAAAACATATGGAAGTAACCGTTTTTATATTGGTTGCCACAAGGAGAATCACAGTGTGACAGAAGTGAAAAGCCAGAGTGTTGCTTCAAATTGTTAAGGTTGCAAATGGTTTAAATAAACCAGTGTCAAAGAGCATTTTAACAACAGCCTACACACTGCACACATTTTGGGAATAAAAAAAAAAAAAAAAAATCAATTTTTATATTAAATTAATCCTAATTTTCTCATTACTTATTTGGCCTAGGATTTAGATAAATGATTCAAAACAAGAGTTATAATTAAACCAATAAACTAACACATATAGGACAGATGAAATCAAAGCATATTTAAGGATTGCAACAGTTCAGATTTACTCCCTGATTTTGAAATTAAATGCACAACAAAGCAAGCATGGTGTCATTCAGGTGTCCACATACTTCTGGCCATTCGGTGTATTAAAGAGTACTGAATTAATGTATAATGTAGTGTATTAAAGAGTTGGCAAGATTCAACTTTTAAGTAATTGGTAGATCATCAGACTGAAGAAAAGAAGGTTAGAAGGTCTTGACTAGCAGACTCTTATACTTCAAATGAATTGAGAGGATTTCAGAGAGGCAGAACAGTCAATAATTGGCCCTCAATTGAATTAAGCAGGAGCTTAGAGTCACAGAAAACACACACACACACACACACACACACACACACACACACACACACACACACACACACACACACACACACACACACACACACACACACACACACACACACACACACACACACACACACAATGCTTCTGTGCCCAGAGATGATTACAGAGTCTGATAGAATCACTTATTGCTCCGACCCACCCACATAGACACTGCATCATATTCTGTCATATTAAATGTACAGTTTAAGATGTGTAATTTTATTTTAAAACTTTGGACAACTATGTTTATGGTTATACACAACGGGTGATATAGTAATCATGAGTTGAAATGGGTTGTGCTACGCTTGCAAGTCATCGTTTTGTTGTCTGTGCCGTTAAACAGGCCTCTGCTATCAGTGTTATTTCTATGGTAGTAATGTGTGGTGCAGCTAACTGGTCTGTAATGCATGGTTTTGTCACACTTTTATGGTGAACAATAACAGGTGAGCCATGAGCTGGATAATTAATGGCGTTTTTGCTTCTTAAAACATTTGCTCAGAACAATTTAACAGATTTTTGATTTTATTTTGTACTAAAACACAGGCATACCCCTTGGGTCTCTCAATGTTTTTTTTTATTTTTTATTTTTATTAATTTTTTTTATGAACAGCCTGTCAAAAAGCAGGCTGGAACTATGTTTATGAGTTTATATGAATTATATGAACTTCATTGTAAAAAGACATCTTTATTATATCCAACTTTGTTTTAGCTGTCCCTGATTGTCCCTGGAGGTGTTACACAGTTATTACCGTGTTATTACCATGTAATTACATAGGTGCAGTTATTTTCCATTCTGAATGTTTCAATAAAGGAAGCTTTGCTTTGAATTGTTAAATATGCAAATGTTGCAAATAAAAACAAGAGCATTAAATGTTAACAGTCAATGCAAATGTGGAAATTAAAGTACAAAAAACATGGATATTACCATTTTATGTCAAATTAACTCTCATTTTTATGGTGAACAATAACAGATGAGCCGTGAGCTGGATCTGTAGTGTACTGTTTCTTAAAACATTTGCCTACCTCAGTAATTTAACAAGCTGAGGAAGCAGTATAAATCATATATTACAGAATATTGGATCTGGCATGCAGGGTCCTTGCCATCCAACACACAAACCACAATGATGGTATCACAGACCGAGATGCACTTCAAGGCCAGTTTCGCACATACTGTGTGCGGTTTGAGCTTTCACACTGATAGTGTTTATGGTGCATCACAGAGATGGGTGTTTCTTTGGGCATTTCAATGTTGTCTTTGTATTATATGAAGGTCACATTAAAACTGTCTTGCAAAGTTTTTATTGTGCCCTCATTAATTTTTTACTTCTTTTTAAATGCCTTATAGATTTATGTTTTCAGCTTTAAAAATATGAGTTAATTTTAAGTTTTTCAAACAATGATCAAAATAAAGAGTGAAATAAAAAATTAATTTTCTTTTCTTTTTTTTTTTTGTAACATTTATTCAATTATTATGACTCCCACAGTTGTGGCGCCATTTCTACCACATCAAACATTTTTGCCCATAATACATTAGTATAATTAGTAGATTTGTTTACCAAGGACAAAAAGTGTCAGTGAATAACTAGAAGAAATAAATTATAAATATGAGATATGATGTGAGAATAAAAACAAAGAAAAAATAAATAAAAATAAACATCACTTTGAACAGAATATTTTGTGTATAATTTACAAGCTGTCCTTTTATCAAGGTATTCAAAAAGAGTAAAAATATATACTATATATTTACTATAAAATATATATATATAAAAATACAGTCCATATATTTTTCATGCAATTTTTTCTTATTTTTGGTAAATTCAGCTATTATTTTGTTATATTATTATATTGTCCTATGCAAACATCTCTTATGTGAAATTTAGAGCAGTACTAAATAAATAAATAACATGCAGTTTTTTAACCCCCTTAAAAACTGTTGAAATGATTAACATTTAGCAAAGTTTGCATGGTGTAGTTTATGTAAACTTATGACCTCAAATGTTGAAAGCTGTTAGTGCACAAATTGAACTAGACAACATGTGAAAAGTTTGTTTTAAGAGAGTGTGTTTTCTAAAAGTCCCCAAACTGAACATGGCACGTGAACTCGGCACTGAAACACTATTGTCAGTTCAACTTCTAGTTGCTTA
Source organism: Acrossocheilus fasciatus (assembly GCA_036784905.1). Lineage (NCBI taxonomy): Eukaryota > Metazoa > Chordata > Actinopteri > Cypriniformes > Cyprinidae > Acrossocheilus > Acrossocheilus fasciatus. The sequence continues at coordinate 9,629,602 of CM071957.1, read as the reverse complement.
CGCCGGCCGTGTGAACGCTGTAACCTGTTAATATGGGCTGCAGATTCGTATCGCAGATGCACGATGTGTGAAATAGGCCTAAGTCAACACCACATAACTCAAAGAGGCAACAAGCACAACACCACTGCAAATAACCCAGTAATTCACATGATTTATTAATGCCGCACTGCATGCAAGGACGCAGAGTTCCACTGTGCAAAAAGTGCAAATCATATAATTTAAGGAGAGATGAAATTTGAGCGAAGGCAGTGAGAGCTCCGCCATCTTCATGTTCTCACCTGTAGATTTCTGGTCTCGCCATTGGACTCTGGATGGAAAGTTCACATTGAGGTTTCATTATCGAGTGGGTCAAAGTCAAAGAGGTCCACGTTTCTGAAGATGTTGAGTCTGCGTTTGTGGAAGATGGAAGCAGAGAAGGTGGAATAAGTTGGAGAAACAAGGGAGAAAGAGCCCCCACTGATAAGATGTATTGATAGGCTCTAAATTAGAGCAGCTCACAACTGGGTGCTTCCTACAAATCTATCACACTTGAGAAAGAAAGAGACAGCATGAAGAGAGAAAGAAAGATAGAGTTAGTGCAAGAGAGAGAGAGAGAGAGAGAGTGAGAAGCCTGCTGTTTTTTAATTAGGGTGTGTGATTAACGTGATGTGTTGTTTTTTAGCTTCAGAATCACACAAAAGGGAAGTGATTACAAATCCCAGTTTTACCTCCAAAATTAATCACCCTCTTCAATAAACACAGCTGCTCAAACTTTGAGAGCTCACTGCTGTGCGGTATTAAATTCTAAACTTTTATGACAACCAAATTTGAGGATTCCATCTGTTGAAAGGCATAGAGAAGCCACATCACTAAAAATTGTGTGAAAATGACCCTGTTGTAATAACACAACCTGTTGTCACTTCTTACTTGGCCAACTATGAGTTTGTTGTCTTCTTCTTTAAATTCTGCCAGTATTTCTTCATGTCATATTAGTTCATTTTCGTCAGTTCTATTCATGGCTAAAATAGCATCTAATTTTAGTAGACAAAACAGTTTAGTTGAGAAGTGCCAAATTAAACCAAATATTCATGTGTTTTATTTATACATTTAATTAGTGCTGTCAAATCGATAAAAGTTTGTTTACCTATGAAATATGAAGAGTTCAGATGCAAACCCCTCTAAATCCGTCAGACTTCTTTTCTTTTATATGAACATTTTTTATCAGGCTCTTATGACCAAGCTCAGTAGTTTCATTTTGAAGGTAATGATAAGGTTTTTCAAAGAATCTCACTTTAGACAATCCATTGGTTTTTAACAAGTTAGATTTTTTTTTTTGCGTCAAAACCAGCTAAATCCACTTGTGCTTTTTTTGCAAAAACCTCTAAATCCACCTCTTTGGGACAAGACAGTAAATAGGCCTAGTTGAAAAATCACTACAGATGCAACTAGAAACCCTGTCTGAATACAGACAAAAAAGAAAAAAAAAAAGAAAGAAAGAAAAGATTCACACAGTATAACCGCAATGGCACAAAATGGCAGCATGCTTATTTTAACAACAAAAAACAGACATTTCACAAACAACCCAACATTAAAGATGCATTAAAATACATACATCTGGCATAATATCCATATGAGAGAGAAGAATGGCATCTTGTTTGACTTTGTCGTTTGTGAAATAGAGCTGTTGTTTGATGTATAATAAATTAGATTCCTTCAAAGTAACCGCACTGCACGAAAAACTGTTACGAATGCATGCTACACTTGAGACCGAGCCATTTCCACTGTATCTACTTTCTTTTGCCTTATAACTGGCAGAGTTTTGAGGTAAATAATGTTTTCTTCTGCTATTCAATGTCAGTAGGACAGGCTCATCCATTTCATCGTACTCCATCTTTTATGTTAAAAATCTGAATCTGAATCTAAAACAATCTTCAGCGCGCCGCTATATTGAAACCGTTCGAAATCATATGATTCGATTCGCGCCTTCTGATTGGTTCTCGGAACATGGTGGCTTTTGCTGCCAAAGGGAAGTGGCGTTTAGAGGCTTTTGCCAACAAACCGATATTTCTGAATGGGTTGACGCTGGGAGGATTTGAAGTGAAAATATTTGTTGAACGTGTACTATGTGCAGTAAGCATTTGCTCAATGCCATTATCTAATTTTTGACGGAGGTGGCGTTTAGCGGCTTTTGCATCTGAACTCTTCATATATACATGTTAAATATATACATGTATGTGTGTATTTATATAAACATATAAATATACACAGTACACACACACATACAGTATATTATGTAAACGCAAACTTTTCTTTTGGAAGTGATTAATCGTGATTAATCAATTTGACAGCACTCATTTAAATCTTTTTAACCAAATGTGTAAAATCATTCCTTGTTGTGAAAACCTGATCTTGTGAAATAGTTGTATAATACATTATAATTAGCAAATTATTGCAATACAACATGGTCTCATGGTAATTCTTAAGTATTTTACGATTCGTACAATGTCATTCATAAGTACTTGCAGGATCTACTCATGCACATTTGTTCGAGTTTTAGTGTGTTTATTGCATTCAAAATGTGAGTTTCACTTAACTCTATCATGCAATTTTAAGTGTACTTGTGAATTTGCACTACTGTAATGCAACACATGAGAGTTTATAAGTATTTTACGCTTTGGTAAATTGGTTGCGAATTTGTACTGTCTCATTTGAAAGTATTTGTTGATATGCTTATTGTACCAGACGTGGACTATCATAGTGTAGTTTTACCTACGTTTTCGTACGACTAAGATTGCACAAATTTATTTGAAATTGCCAACTCGTACAACAGGCTACTTGCGAACTGTCATGAAGTTGTGTTGTTGTAATACAATGGTGTGAATTCTTTATGCTTTAACTATTCATGAGTTTTAGCGCATGACTATCATGCAATTTTAAGTTCACTTGTGCTTTTTAGTTACCATGTTTATGCACTGTAGTATTATAATAATTAGTTCATTGTTGTAATACAACACAGTCTCATGGTAAAATCATAAGTATTTTATGATTCATACAATGCCATTTGTACGTATAATACAACACAGTCTCATGACAATATGTAATTATTTTATGATTTGCTAAACTGGTTGCGAACTAGTCTCATTCGTAAGTATTTTCTGATGTGCTCATGCCTTCCTGAGGCTTAGGTTAAGACATGGACCTTCATGCTTTACCTACGAATCATACATTTTCATACTATAAAATTGCACAAATTCATTTGAAATCGCCAACTCGTACAACATGAAGTTGTGTTGTAGTAACACATGCATGTGAACTCTTTATGTTTCATCATTGTGTCTAGCGCATTCACAATGTGACTTTTACATGATTAGCATGTAACTCCAAGTTTACTTGTGCTTTTGCGTCATTTTGTGCATGTCCAAGTTTCCATGTTTATGCATTGTAAAATAATAATTAGTATTGTAATACAACGCAGTGTTGGAGTAATTTGTAAGTATTTTATGATTCATACAATGTCATTCGTAAGTATTTGTAGAATCTGCTCACGTCCCCTTGAGGCTTAGGTTTGGACATGGACTTTTCACCGTGAGAGAAATTGTACATTTCTGTATGGCTAAGGATAATTTGAAAACAAATAAACAAATTATTATTATTTTTTTTTAAATCATACTTTATAGGTATTCCTTTTTCAAAAACAATGTTAGTGCTTTGCTATTGCTGTGGTGTTATGAGGAAATCAAATGTATGTATTGATTACATATTTTATGCGTTTACTCAGCTTCTCTTGAATCTACAAAATATAATTTTCCATTTTAACTCACCCACAGTTACAGTTATTGTTGAATCCGGTTTGTTCTGTACTTGTGGGGCTTTGAGCACAGAACAAGATTAAACAGTGACCACCGGAAATATATTTGATGAAAATCGATGATGAGGTTTATACATTAGTCGTCTAATCAAACACAGAACACAACACAAAGCCTTCTTCAGAAAATTAACCACTGTGAGCTAATTAATGTTTCTGAGCTCAAAATGAAAATTATACCCCGTCATCACTTCTACTTTCAGCTACAGGAACAGCTGACTAAATGTGTTAAATTAAATACGTAATCAATATATAATACAGCTTTCTTCAGACAAAAACATATAGAATTACAAGCGTGGACACATTTTAGCCAGCAAATTGTGTCATTGTATAGACAGCAGATGGTTTTCATTACAAACAATAGGATTACCAGGAAAAACATTGCTTTAAAACTGACGGTTCCTTTGGTGTCTACATGATCCTAGCGATATTTGATTCATTGGAAGTGAAAACCTGTAGGATAACAAATTAACACAGTGTACCTGCTGTTGGCTGAGAGATGGATCATGTTTCCAGCAGGAGATTTTCGGCTACCTTGAGACTTTCAGAGATTTCAATAGGCATTCTCAGCAGTTTGGGAGAACGCTGCACTGTGGGAGACAGTGGGAAAGAATGAGAGATATGAGGAGGCATTCGACAGAAGAAAGAAAGATAGTGGAGAATGATCTGAAACGTCAGTAACAAACCCACCTACTGGGAAAGAGCCGGTTGTTTGTCCAGAAACAGGAAATCTATCCCTTTCAGCTCCTGAGGACCAAAGCTGCATGGAAAACAGTCGTATTTTATAGTTGTAGCAATATTTTTATTATACATTTTCATTCTGAAACATGTTACCTTCAATAACAATTCAAACATTAGAAAACAGTGGCCATTGCGCCTGGAAGGGTTATTTGTGTGTGACTGATTATTTTAAATGTTCATGTTTCCTTGTTTCATGCTGACCTTTTGCATTTATCCATCCACAGCATATTCTAGAAATCCTGACTAACATTAAACAAACTCATAAGAATGAAGTTTTTGAGATGTTGTACTTTATGTTTCCTCATGTCAGTCATGGAAATTTGGAACTGTTTGATTTTTCTGCAAATTAGCAGTCAATTAGTATAAATTTATATGATCTCATTTGTACGTTTTCATACAATCTTCATACACCACACACTAATAATGGAGCTTTTTGCTTACCTTTTGTCCAAAAAATTGTATGTTTTCAGACAAATCACGAATTCATACGAAATCACCCTTTCGTAAAACACTTACATTTTCTCATAGATTGGGTTGAAATAAATGCATATGACTTTTTTTGGAGCCCAAAGGAGTTACTAGTAAATGTCCAGACTCTTGTTTTGTGAAGACCAGCGTGAGACTTTTGCTAAACCTCTTGTTTGTTCCCTATAAGTCATGTGGGTTGTGAACAAAATGAGGGTGAGTAAATGATGACAGAATGTTCATTTTTGGGTGAACTATCTTGTAAGCTTTTCTGGAGAGCTACATTTTGCTGCACCTGCACCTGTCTGTGGCAAAATTTTGCTTTGCTTGGATTTCAGAGTGATCTGTTTCCCCAGACTGTGGTGCCAGCACTCTTAAATATGATTTACTCTGTCACAGACAGCCTGTGCTCACAACTTCATTTCATTGAGTAGCCACCTGAGCCCATTCATTGTAGCACAGCCTGCATAACTGCATGACTGCATGAGAGGAAACTACTGCACCTGTGTGTTACTACAGCCATATCACATGCAATTTGTGTCATACATGAGATGTTGGTAACACTTTACAATAAGGTGTCATTTGTTAACATTAGTTAATGTATTAACTAACAATGAACAATGCATTTATTACACTATTTATTAATCTTTGTTAATGTTGGTTAATGAAAATACAGTTGTTCATCATTTATTCATTTTAGTTCACAGTGCATTAACTAATGTTAACAAACACAACTTGTGATTTTAATAATGTATTAGTAAATGCTGAAATTAACATTAACTAAGATTAATAAATGCTGTAGAAGTATTGTTAATTCTTAGTCCATAATTACTAATGTCGTTAACTAATGTTAACTAATGAACCTTATTGTAAAGTGTTACCGAGATGTTTTAACTGCAGGGCAGAAAATATATTTTTACTTTATTTTCTGCTGTTTTCTGAGTAGTTCTGGAATTGAGATACACAGACATTTAATATAAAAATGTATATTTATAAAAATGCACACTTATTAATTTACGTGACTTTTCTTGGTTTCAAAATCACAAGGTATAGTTCACCAAAAATGAAAATATGCTGATAATTTACTCACCTTCAGGCCATTTAAGATGTAGATGAGTTTGTTTCTTCATCATTTCGGGAAATTTAGCATCGTATCACTTACTCACCATTAGATCCTCAGCAGTGAATGGGTGCCGTCAGAATGAGAGTCCAAACAGCTGATGAAAACATCACAATAATCCACAAGTGAGTTTTATTTTTAATTTTTTTTTTAAGTTTTAATTTTTTTTTTTTTTTTTATGTTGGCCTAAGTAAATTTTCATTTTTTTGGATGAGCTGTTCCTTTAAAATGAAGCTTCCTGATTTATCTAGTTTTCCAACACCACGAGAATCCTGATTCTTAAAATAATGAATCAAGATATGATATATGATAAATGCTGTATTGCTGGTTCATTAACAAGTAAATGAAACCACATGACTGTACGAATGTTTTCTGGAATTGAACTAGCAAGTGAACTGACATCTTATAAGTAACTCCTTCCGGCAGGTGTTTATGAATCACTATTATTTTCCTGATAATACAGCATTAATATCGTTTCCTAGTATGTTGAGTATGAATTGCTAACATTGAGCAATGTAGAAATCTACAAATACAGACAGGCTAAACACTAGCGCTCTGTTAAGTGAACTGGTCTTCTTTTCTGCTCTGTGACTGCAGAGGTCAATCATTTTTACTGTATAGTTTATGAAAAGTGACATCACCATTAATAAAACTTTACTCTGCTCAGCTGTGTCAATTCACATTTATTCACCTGTCCAAAAATGAACAAACCTGCAGTTTCAGCCATTCTTCACATGGCCAGACAGCTGATGAGTCAGGCACTTATTTACATTTTAGAAATGTATTTCTAACAAGTTTCAGGCCTCAAGGGTGCTATGAAGACAAGTGGAGATACTAGCAGTGTTCTGATTATGATGCTTGTTAAAATGAAAGATCAATATGTTTGGATGGGCAGGGCCGGCCCAGGGCTTTGCTGCGCTGTAGGCAAGATCATGAAAATAGGTGAAGAAATTATATTAAAACATCCATAGAGCCATTGCAGACTTGATGAGTGATTTCTTTAGAGAAGAAAGGAATACATTGTCCACACTTTTTCTTCCAACATCAGTATTTTAGGATTTTGTATTTCAAATATTTTTACAAATCATGATTCCTTTTTATGTTTTTCACCTTTTTACTTTTGCATTGTGAAAAGTAAAAAAACAAAAAAACAAAACAAAAAAAAAAAAAACATAAAAACTGATTATACCAGAATAATAGAAGAATTAGACAAATGTTTTAAAATGTTATATTAAGTATAATTGTGTATAAAGTTTTATTTAATGTAAGGAAAAAATCTAAACAAAAAGTGGGCAAACCTACTGTATAAGCAAAAGTGAATACAATCAATCAATCAATCAATCAATCAATCAATCAATCAATCAATCAATCAATCAATCAATCAATCAATCAATCAATCAATCAGTCAATCGATAGAAAACAGGCACAGCCATTAGGAGATAAATTAAACAATGTATAAATAAACTTTAAATAGTGCATTTTAAAACATGGGCCTACATAGAATCACAAAAATAAACCAAAAAATAAATGAATATTTTAAATAACAGATCTTTGAAAAAAAGTTAGATAGTTTTCAAATAATTGCTCATATTTTCAATGTGTGACTTTTTTTTTGTGCGTCTTTGTCTGAACTCCTTCCTCACATTATTCTTGAGAAAACGTGGCAAGCCTTAACAAGCACCGTTTCTGTCATCTAAAAGCACTTTAAGCACTAAACAGTAGGAACACCAAAAACAGACGCACAATAGTTTTGGTTGCACATGAGTTTCAGTGCAACGTGAGCAGTCTATAGATAATACTGTCATATAAACAGAATACTACAATGCACCACACTGTCTATTGTTCTCTGATCAAACTTTGGATTCTCTTGCTGAATCCATATGTTGTATCAATACATGTATCCAATGTAAATTTATCTCTTTTATTATTATTATGTTAATATTTAATTATTATTATATTCTGACAATCTCTATTTGTATTATACAGAGGCATCACTCTGCAGGACTCATATTTTAGGAGAAAGAAATATCATATTGAACTTCCTCTTGGGATCCTGATTAGCAGAATTTTGAAGAATCCCCCAGAGATTTAGAAATGGAAATAATAATTGAACTCAATAATTATATATTTTTTGGAGCGATATGCACATTCATGACCGGTTATTTTGTAAACAGACACCAATTATACAAGTGCCAGTTTATAGCATTGCTACCAACAGTGTTATTTTCATTTCTGCATTTCAGAGTTAATGACAAGGACAGTCACACTGCAGAATAATTTCCACATTTTACTTGAAATTGTAAAACAAAAAAACAAAAAACAAAAACAAAAATATGGCAAGTTATGAGAAAGGAATCATCTCTTATTTTGAGCCCAGTCTCATGAAAATGCGTATAAATGGTACGCCAAATAAAAACAAAAACTTGTGGTATTTATATGCAAAAATTGACTTTGGCGTGCATATGATACGCATGTGTTTGGCATACATATAATACTCAGTTTTCGCGTGCATATGATGCACAGTTTTCCCATTCATATGATACACATCTACCCCACAACCCTAATTCTACCCATTGCGTAGCATGTACACACCAAAGTCCATTTTTGCATGTCAATACCACGAGTTTTTGTTTTTATTTTGGCGTACTATTTATACGCACTTTCATGAGATCAGGTTGCTTATTTTATAGGATAGTTCACCCAAAAATGAAAATTTGCTGTTAATTTATTCACCCTCAGGCCATACAAGATGTAGGTGACTTTGTTCCTCAGTAGAACAGTAAAGACAATTTTTAGCTGGAACCGTGATCCTTGGCAAGTCAGCGGCTACTGCGACTTTGTGAGTCAAAAAAAGCATATCAAGGAACCCAAAATTAATACGTTAAATTGAGGTGAAGCAAAACAATCAGTCTCTGCAAGAAACTGAATATGATTTATTATATTATTATTATCCAGTCTCAGGCAAACAGGAAAGTCTGATTCTTTTCATAATCTGGTTCATTTCAGTAAACTGGTACAGTGCACTAGTTCATTTACATAATCACACAATGACGTAACGGATACGCAATTATATTATTAAAGGTGCTGTATGTAGGATTTTGACTATACTAAAGCATACAAATACCATAATATGTTTGTAGATATTTAAGAAACATGCTAATTTAACATACTTGTTTATCTGAAAAACAATGCTACAGTCAGTTATTCTCTTTTGAAAATGAGCATTCCGGACTGTGTTTGTTATGGTTTGTGAAACCCGCCCACTGCCAGTTTACCCAATTGTATTTCGGCATCCCGGGTTGCCAGTTGGCGGAAAACACAGCGTATTTAATTTCATTCGTCGGCATGTGCGCTCGTTTCTGTTGGTGTCGTTAATCTGGCAACCTGCGTTGTGCGTCAAGTCTGAGGAGGAGGGGCCGGGTGAAAAAAACCGTCTCCAATATTTTGAATTTGGACTGCAATACCTAGTTCAACCGCTGGGTGTCAATCCTACATATAGCACCTTTAAAGCAATAATGATGTGAAACGTGGATGTTTTACATGTCTAAAGCATATAAAGTGAGTAAACTAGTCTTCATTAGCTCACCTGACAAAAACCAGCATCACAGGATCATATACTCCAGTGTTTTGGTTCATTTTGAGTCAGAGTGACTGTCAGACATCCGAAGGTGAGTTTTGATTGAGTAACTTGTAGATCCGTGCTGCTCGAGCCTTGAACTGTTTCAGATGGTTCAGTCTGATTTGGTGAACTGGTTCAACTAAAAAAGATTCATTTGTGAACCGGACGTCACTCTGGAATGTTTACCTGAGGCTCTGAACTACAGGTCATAATGTTGTAAATAATGTTCAGTTTCTTGCACAGACCGATTGTTTTGCTTCATAAGACCTTAATATATCGCCAGAAACTGCAGGTATTACTTTTGTGTTGCCTATATATGATTTTGACTCTCAATGCCAGTAGCCACTGACTTGCATGTTATGAATCACCAAGGACCATGAGTTCAGCTAAAATCTCCTTTAAGGTCCTTGCACACTGAGTCCGAAAAATTTTTTCGTGTTTTTTTTTCATATTCGTCACACACATATATTGTGTGACCTGCAGTGACCCTGGGATTTTCTCCAGTGTGTAAACTGAAGCTCCACAGAGCAATTTGATGTTTATTTGGTCCCCTTTAGGATTACACAAATTCATAGCCATGTCTAAATAGATTTATTTCTCATAACCCCTTACTGTGAAAATGTAATATATAACGCACCCACATTCAGCTCAGTAAGCATTTAGTGCAAGCGTTAATTTTCATAAATATCCCTCACTCTTTTCCATGCCGTTTCTGAATGCTGGCATTTATTTAACCACAACTTGATTTACAGGAATGTCAATGTGCCTTCACCCAGAATTCTCTCAGATGAAAATGTGAACCAATCACCCTCAGTGCTGCATTCATTACATCATCTCAGCTGTTATTTACCATGACAGGCTAATCGATCAGTTCTTATTCTGAGTTCATTCCCCTCCAAAAACCATTTCAACAGAAATCTTATAACTGCATCTCTGACCCAAAATCATTATTAAAGGCCGCCGTTAGTGAAAATGCTGAGAAATGAGAAATAGCTGCCCACTATAGTATATAAAAGTTGCCATTTTCTTATAAACAGTGTCTTTTCAGTTAATTCATACTGTAGAATAGTAAACAATGCAATATGAAGTATAATTAACCCATTCTTATGTGAAAATATAAACATTTTATGAGGTGTTCACAAACTTCACAAATGTTTTTAGATAACATATTAAGTAGACAAAATTGAATTCAATTTCATTAGGTATAAAACATTTAACTGTAGATATGTATGTATTTATAGACTTATTTATAACTAATGTTATTAAAAACTGTCATACGAGTTTTAAACTGTCAGTTATTTTTAGGGTTGTAATGCTTTTATAGGCTTAATGGATTTTAAATACTTTTTAATTATTTACATTTTTGGCACAGTACAATACTGGAAGAAGGGATGCTAACATTCTTTCTGTCAGCATTGTGTTTCAGTTTAACTGGCATACACACACACACACACACACACACACACACACACACACTGTTTAGATGAACTGAGAACAGAAAGAGAGAAAGATTGACATGTCTGAAACATTGTCTTGGGATTTCATTGTATAGCGTGACAGTAGTTTTCCCCTGAAACAGGGGTGTCTGAAGGTCCACTGCTGTCTTCAACAAAGTAAGTGATTCTTTTGTGGTGACCCAAACTCTCCTCTATCAGTTCATTGTAACTGAGATGTTGTAAGTGATAGTTTGTCCCTGTCAGTGTTTTCTAGTTACCCGCATCTTTGCGACTTGAACTACACCAAAGTCCCTTTCATTCAGTTCACTTCGTGGCCATCTTGGTAACGGCCTACAGTGTCATGCAAGAGTCGATCCCCCTTTCTCAGTGCCTGATTAAAATGTACTATGCTTTCATCCTCACTAAGAAAAAAATAATTAGCATATTTTTGTATTATGTTAGGCCAATAATAAAAACAATCAATGTATTTTTATTTTTCCATCATACACCACATTTATTTATTTATTTATTTATTTTTATTTATTTATATAGTCCTTTACTAAATGCTTGCCACTTCATGGTAAACATGTAAATACATTAAATGACTCCTTTATATATATATATATGTGTGTGTGTGTGTGTGTGTGTGTGTGTGTGTGTGTGTGTGTGTGTGTGTGACCCTGGACCACAAAACCAGTCATAAGTGCCAATTTTTCGAAATTGAGATTTATACATCATCTGAAAGCTGAATAAATAAGCTTGATGTATGGTTTGTTAGGATCGGACAATATTTGGCTGAGATACAACTATTTGAAAATCTGGAATCTGAGGGTGCAAAAAAATCTAAATATTGAGAAATTTGCCTTTAAAGTTTCTCCAAATGAAGTTCTTAGCAATGCATATCACTAATAAAAAATTAAGTTCTAATATATTTATGCAAGGACATTTACAAAATATCTTCATTGAACATGATCTTTACTTAATATCCTAATGATTTTTGGCATAAAACAAAAATCAGTAATTTTGACCCATACAATGTATTTTTGTCTATTGCCACAAATATACCCCAGCGACTTAAGACTAGTTTTGTAGTCCAGGGTCACATAAATAAACAAATAAATATATATATATATATATATATATATATATATATATATATATAATGTGACGGTTCGACGGCCCTCCCCCTCATCATCATCACCACCCCGTCCCTTATTCGCCGCCCTTCACCAGGCTCCCGACTGGAGTGGGTGGATGAGAGGAGGGGCGTGGGACCAACGTGGGCTGGCGGCGTGTGATGAGGCACAGCTGAACTGAATTAAGCCTCATCACCGCCGCCGTTAAATGCCGAGCGCGCCTCTCCTCGGGAGACCGGTCTCTTCCCCCGTGCATGCACGCTGGTGTCCTCGTGGGTCCAGGAAGGGTGCGTCGAGGGACAGCGCGCCGCCGAGGATGTGAGTCGCGGAACCTCCAAGGGTCATCGTGCAAGCCGCACCCGTATAACGGCCGTCGGGCCAGGATGCCGGGCCGTCCATCCCGCCAATGGGCCAGTAAGTGGCACAGGAAGAGCCGCCGCTCCAGAGAAGCCGCCGCTCCTCGTGCCCCGGACCGCGGGAGCGTGTGCGGCCACCTGACTCCGCCCCTTGCCTGGACCCTTCCCCTTTGGAACACTGCCCTCCTGCACAAGCCCCTAAGCACGACGAGGACACCAGATTCCCCCCTTCTTTGGACACTTCTTTCCCCTGGACACTTTTATTTTATTATTTTTGTTCAATAAAAACCTCTCCGAGGCCTGACGCCACACCCACTGTGTCTGTCGTTGGCTCCTCCCGTCACAATATATATATGTATTTATTTTAATAAAAAATAAATTAAAGGGTCATATGATGGGATCATTATTTTCCACATACCGGACATTATTGTTGCTACTCTCTGCCCCACCTTTCTGAAACACGGCGATTTATACAAAGCTCATCGTTCTGAAAAGTTAGATGTGCTCTGATTGGCCAGCTATCCAGTGCGTTACCTCAAGCGTACGTGTGACGGAAATGGTACGCTCCTTATCATATTTGGAAACACACAGCGTCTCCACGATATTGCGGCGGCAACAATACTACACCGAGAATAAAAGTTACGCCTTCTTTCTTTGTGTAAACATTTGGGCGGTGTTATGCAAATCTTCCCACACCGTGACGTAGATGTGGGGGCGTGTTTAAATGAGGTGTTTTAGGAAGGAGTGGACATTTCTCAACTTTTATAAAGAATATCTCTTTGGGTTTGAGACTTTAGCCTTTGCTACTTTACGGATCTTATCTATGCACGAACAGCTTGTAACACTCAAAGGAAAACTTTGAAATCGCATCATATAACTAAACATTAAATGTATCGCATTAACAACAATGAATCATCAAAAAGGTTTTTTTTTTTTTTTTGTTATCAAATATTCAATTTTAGCTTAGTTTCTCAACCTTCATCATAAAATAGCAATTGAACTGTTTGGTTGAGCATGAATAAAACTAGTGAAAAATCCATACAGATAGTTCAGAAGATCATACAGAATCATGAGTTTGTTTGTTTGTTTTTTTCACACCTTTACCATAAAATGACAATTTAAACAATTTGGTTGAGCATGTCTTTAGAAAATTATTTGACCTGTATTACACAGTTAACTGTTGTATCAAGTTATATAATTCATTATAGCAGGACCTCTGAAACTATAATATGTCCCCAAAAATATGGTTACATTTAAAAATTCCCACCATACTCAGACCACATGAGTGATTTTCTTGGGGCATCAGCAGATTGCATGAAAACATATTAATAAGATTACGGTCGGTCATCACGATCGCGGATGACAACATGCAGGATCAGCACTGTTCATGTATCACAGGGTACGATTAAATTAATGTACATTTAACCAGTGTAATATGGAGAGGCACTGAAATGTAGACCTTCGTTTATGTGTTTTTGACCTACACTGTACAAGACGCGAGAACAGTCCACTATTTAGGTTTGTACGTTAGCATGGACTCACTAACTTTAACATTAGCTATTTTAGCCAGAGATACCTTGCTAAAGCACAAGATAACATTAACGTTCTGCTTGAGCAGATGAAAATTGTAACTTAATGAGTGTATGACAACCAGAAAATGAACGTTTTTGTCTTTGTATTGGTGTGAATACTTAGGGACATTTTGCTCTGTTTTGTTTGGATTCAGGAAATGTAATAAAATAAATTATATTGCCCATCCTCTCAATACATGGAATCAGTGTCACAAGTACCCCAGGCACATCGTTTTTCCATTTTTGAAGCATAAACCCCATAAAATCGATGCGAGCTTTGGATCTTTCAATGTTTCTCTATGGCGCTGAAACCTAAAGATGTCCGAGTTCCACTCCCCGTGCAACTGATACTTGACTGTCATTGGCTAGTCTGCGTTCGAGGGGAGGGGCTTACCGATAGGTCAATTGTGTCAGACAGTCATGTTGTTTTCTCTCTTGGTAATTTGAAGGTTCCACGCAGGAAGTGTTTGGAATTCTCAGGTGTTCCTTCAGAAAGCGGCGCTGTTATCTGTTATATAGTGGAACGCGGTCAGAGGGCCATGGCATGAAGCCGATACAGGAATTAGAGGAAGTATTTCAGAACACTTGCTGTATAATCGGAGATCTCTTGCTCGCTCACTCCCTCTGCTCTGCAATTTGAAACTTGCTGTCATGGGCATTAGAGCAGACTTCAATCCATCCTGCGCTGGCGCTCAAAGAGCCGGGCAGACTGGAGGAAATTGATCAGCACTGTAGTTAAGATTGGGAGGTAAATATAGCAGTGTGTTGGAACGCTACACCAGGAGATAAGAGTCTGAGTGCTGTGTGATGCCTACCTGATGTTACAAGCTTTATTTTGGAGTCATGAGGACACACACACACACACACACACACTGACAACTAATACATTGATCATGTAGTTGCTCAGCACACTGTACATGTGTCTTTGCATGGATCCAGCTGTCACTCAAGGGCATTGCTAGACACAAATGCCATCCGGGGTTTAGGCTATTAGTGTCATATCATAATGCAAGGATACCTATGAGATAAATAATGCATAACAGAATTTTTAAAAAGTGGTTATCAATATATGTACTATATACCTTTTAATTGTTTCTAAAAATATTTTTGAACAAAGTCTCTTATTCTCAACAAGGATGCATTTATTTAATCAAAAATAGAGTAAAAATAGTTATGCTATACATTTATTGTTTGACTGAAACCGTGATGTTTTTTTTTTTTTTTCTTTCGGAATATCAGTGTTCAGTGTTATTTCGGTATTATTTATAAACCATTACAGCTTTTATTAATGTTTTGAATTAGCTTATATTTTTATGCTTTCAGTTTTCATTTTAATTTTAGTTAAATTTATAGGAATTTTATTATGTGATTTGATTTTTTAAATATTAAGATTTAGGTTTTGTCACATGTCTGTCTGCCCCAGCCCTTGTTTTCCTTATTTGGTTTAGTTCCTGTCCTCATTTAGTTCATTATCATTTGATTGTCTCCACCTGAGTTTGATTATGTTGTTTGCTCCTTTTGTTCCTGATCCTTTAAAAGTCCTGAGTTCTCCCTTTGAGTTTGTCCGTGATTGAGTTAAGTTAAACTAAGTTGATGTAAGTTTGCCACAAGTGTTTTGCTGGATATCTCCTGTGAATAAGACTTTATTTTGTTCAACTCCTCGTCGTGCGCCTTCAGTTGCAGACACGTCACATAACAGGTTTATTGTATTTTATTTTCAGTTTTAGTTTTTATTTCATTTCTACTTAGTTAATTTTAGTGGTTTATATAAAAAAACACAAATAAATAAACAAACAAACAAATAATTAAAGTATTTATTCCAAATATTTGTAATTAAAAGAAAAAAATAACTGATAGTAATATTCCCTATAAAGTAGAAGTGCCTTTACACAAAGAAAATATATTTCTTTATACAGTACATTAATGATCAGTATATTAAATTATTTAATGTATATTGAAAATATACTGAATAATATATTGTGATAATACATTACAAAATATGTGACAGTATATTTGCTTATATGTTAATGTACATAATATTATATCAAATAATACACTTATATTTTCAAACATATGAGTACTATATATATATATATATATATATCCCATTTTGCTTGATGTGGTCAGGTCACTTTTTTTCTGACTAACTTGGTTTTAAAACAAGGTTAATATTTTCCCTAATAATGAAATACATTTCTCATAAACATTTCAGCTTTAACAACAGCTCATACTTCACTTGGACAAACTGATCAGTCCCTGGTCAAGTCGACCTCAGTCTTCAGTGGTTTGACTTTGCTGAAGGAGTAAATAAAGTTTCAGATATGAGACTCCACAGGCCTGAGGACAGGTCTGCTGATGGGAACCGGACCTTAACTGTATCTGCAGAGAAAAAAAAAAAACTATTATAGGTCATTATGCCCTGAAAGAATGTGATGACAGAACGTGCTGCTAGCTCATCTAGTATAAACGTGTGTGTGTGTGATATAACAGATGGTGAGCAATGTGTTTAGAGGCACTCTAAATTTCAGCAGTGAAAATAAAGGCCAGCTGCGGAACGCAGAGCAACGTGGCAATCACAGAGCATTGTCTCACACTGTCTCATACACGAAAGCTTCCTCAGCTCTTAATCCCTTTTCACATGCAATTAAAATCTCTCTCTCTCTCTTTCTCTCACACACAGCTTGTGCTTTGAAATGAGATCACAGGGTGGCTTGTTCAACAGAGGTTTGTGCGGAAGTGTCGTTCAGAACAGCGTGATCCACTAATGGGTTTCAATTTTTTGTTACACCCCGCCACCTCTGAAACTAGAACAGACTTTTTGTTTTATTACTCTGCATGACCATAATTTGATTGTCTGTCAGTATCGTTGACAACCTAATAATACTGAGTATTAAAAATAAAATAAAATGTATATGCATTCATATAACAGATGTTTTTGCCCAAAGCAACTTAAATGAGAAAAAACAAGAAATTTAAAGGAACACTCCACTTTTTTTGGAAATGGGCTCATTCTCCAACTCCCCCAGAGTTAATAAGTTGAGTTTTACCGTTTTTGAATCCATTCAGCTGATCTCCGGATCTGGCGATAGCAGTTTTAGCATAGCTTAGCATAGATCATTGAATCCGATTAGACCAGTAGCATTGCGTTCAAAAATGACCAAAGAGTTTCGATATTTGTCCTATTTAAAACTTGACTCTTCTGTAGTTATATCGTGTACTAAGACCGGCGGGAAATTAAAAGTTGCGATTTTCTAGGCTGATATGATTAAGAACTATACTCTCATTCCGGCGTAATAATCAAGGAACTTTGCTGCCGTAACATGGTCGCAGCAGGCGCAGTGATATTACGCAGCACCTGAA
Source organism: Acrossocheilus fasciatus (assembly GCA_036784905.1). Classification (NCBI taxonomy): domain Eukaryota; kingdom Metazoa; phylum Chordata; class Actinopteri; order Cypriniformes; family Cyprinidae; genus Acrossocheilus; species Acrossocheilus fasciatus. The sequence continues at coordinate 9,611,954 of CM071957.1, read as the reverse complement.
AGTAGTCCCCAGCTAGGTAACTAGTTATAATTTTTGGTGAACTATTCCTTTAAGTTACACTCTTCATTGTATTAAAATTGTATTTACTAAATAAAAGCAATACTGCTTTATAGGTACAAAAATAAAGGAATTGTTGACCCAAAAATATAAATTCCATCATCATTTACGTAACCATATGTTGCAAAAAAAAAACAACAACAACTGTTCATTTCTAGAGTTGTGCACATTTTAAAAACATGTCTTTTATTCGCATATTTACATGGGCTCAGTGTGATTTCTTACATTATAGAGCAGAAAAGCCTTTTATCTGTGGCCCACCCAATGAAAAGTTGGGAATATTCCAAATAGATGTAATTTATTAAACTGTAATAATAAATGTCTTATTTCACAGTAACTTTATATATTTATTAAAAATATTAAACGCTTGTTTTCATGGTCAATTACAGGTCGTTTCTTAGTTTTCCATCTTCATGCTTGTCAAAATGATGATTCGTCCATTTCTGTTAGTCCCACCCACAGTGTTATGTTTACAACGTAAGGATATAATAGTAAAATGCACGCGTTTGTGAAGTTAGATTTGAAAATAGCCTAGTGAAGCAAACATAAATCAGGTAAATTCAGGTAAAGTCTATCCTCGATGTGCGTGAACTGACAGAGACGCTTGATTATGAAGGTACGTACCGAACCGTTACATCTGTGTACCGTGCCACCCCTAGTGTTTATTCATCTTTGTTAACCTTAGCTCAGGCAAATGTTAACAGATACAACTTTTAATTTTAATAATGTCCTATTTGTAAATTTTGAAATGAACATTAACATAACAAATTACTAATGTTAATGCAGTACTGTGTAATGAACCTCGGTGCTGTATTTTTTGTTGGCAATTTGACATGCAGTTTTCATATGCTACACAACATTTCTGGCTATGCTAGTGGTTAATACTACTTTTAGTAGTTAGTAAGTGATACAGAAGGATTTGAATTTGAGGATAGCTGTCAATTACATAATCGTCCCACAGTGATTGGCTGAAGAAGCTCTGACTGAATCATTGACATGTATTTGATATACATTTTGTTAAAATTACATTTCCGACTTTTAGAGAGGGAAGTGTTAAATTGGAAGTGGCACACAACTGGCTCATGTTTCTTGGTCTATCTGTCATTCTGTCAGTTATCTGCCTCTCGCTCTCTTTCACTCCCTCATCTATATATATTACTGGAGCGTTAGAAGCCAACTTCTGGTGAGACTTCATTAACAAACAAAGAGAGCTGTAAGGGAAGATCTGTTGAAGTTTAAAATTTATGTGAAAGAATCAAAGCAAGTGTAATATTCTGGATCCATTGTACTGCTGCTGTTGTGAATGTGTGGTCAGATTTGTCCTATTTTCATGTATCTAGTTCTTTTACTAACAGCATAACACATCACCAATAGAAATAATTACGGTGGCCGAGAGAGCTCAATGCGCTGCAACTTCGGAAAACACATGCAAATAGAAAAAGCACCAGCAACTCAAGAAAACATCTTCATCAGTTTGACAGCAGGTGCTGCAAATGCTCACGGCGCAACCAAATAAAGAATTTTATTTGCAGCATATTTCTTTGTTTGGTGGTGCTGTGAGCATTTGCAGAGCGTGTTGTCAAATTGATGAAGTTGTTTTCTTAATTTGCAGGTGTTTTTTTCTATTTGCAGCGCGTTGAGCTCTCGGCCACAGTAAATAATAGTTATTAGTCAATAAAAGTATTGAGAGTAATAGTCGTTATTTGTGTATGAAGTGTTTTTATTTTTTACATTTGCAATTGAAATGCACCAAATTAATGTAACAGCATCTGTTACATTGAGTGACAGCATCTAAAACAACTTTTGTGACGTATAAATGTTTACAATTTTTTTCAGGTTATTAGAATATGTCATTTATGGGATTAATAGGTTCACTATATTGTTATTGCATTTAATCAAAGACAGTAGCTAAATATTAAATTGCATCACATTTATTCACCACATTTATACAATTTGACATTACTTCAACAATTTATACATTATTTCAGTCTGCTGTATGTAATTTCTGGTATCATATTCATGTGGAGCATTTCAAAGGGATATGGAGATGGGGGGGTCGGAGGAAATATTATATTTCAATGGTTTTGAATTTGAATATGAAAAAAATAATAATATAAGGTGGAAAGTAAAACACACACACACACACACACACACACATATATATATATATACATACAGTATATATTACTTCCCACCTTATATTATTTTTGTCATATTCAAATTTTATATCACAGTGTGATATAAAAACTTTATAACTTTAAAATAATATTTAGAACTTTGAATCATTCATTATAAAAATTTTCTAAACTTAATATAGGCTAAATATATTTTTAAGAATTATAATATTTTTTACATTACATATGTTAAATATATACATTCAATAATTATCATTATTGAAATATAATTTTATTATTATTATTATTATTATTATTATTATGGTTCTGTAAGAACTGTAACAGGCATATCATACATCCAAATTGACAAAAATGTAAATCCAAAAGAACAAAAGTGTAAATGTTACATAAAATATTTCTGAGATCAGGATAGCAATGCAGGACAATATTTAGGCCATGATACGCACATAGACAAGAAGAGTCTGTTTGACAGATATGTAAAGCGACCAAGTGTCTTAATAAATACCTAAAAATGCAAAAAATCTTTATGGGAGAGAAAGGTTTAGGGGTACAGCTCATTAACTCAGTATAAAATCAACAGAAGTCAATGGAACGTCCCTATCAAACAAATGTGTGTGTGTTGTGGTAAAGTGAATATGCTTATATGACAATCTGTGTGTTTAATGGACTCTGCTCTAATGGTGTTTATACAGCACTACTTTAATGCCTCCAGCTGCTTTGTGTTGTGCATCTAGCAGATGTGTCTGTGTGTGTTTATGGCTATGCGTTTGCTAGAATTGTACGATACAGCATGCTTATACATATGTGAAATGGTACTGTACATGTGCATTTTGTTAGCACAGATGTGTGTTTTTGTGATTCAATTAAAGGGTTTGTGGTTAAATTTTACAGCCTTTACCGACAGATGTTTTCTTTCCAAAATGACTCAAAACTAATGAACAACTGGAACATGTCATGTGTGAGCGAATTGAATAAACGAGACGTCTTGTGAACAAACCAGAGTGTGTAACTGCTTATTTACCACAGTTTGATGTGTCACTGGAAAAATGAACTAACTATTAACTTTCTTTTCTGAACTATATTGGTTCAGCAATATAGAATGGCTGTTGATGTTACATACTGTAGATAGTGGAGCAATAATGTCTATTACTTAACTGATTTGAGATCAAGTTAATGTCAGATTATCGCTGTACATTTTTATCACTGGTACATTATAAAGGTACAAAGCAGATTTTAGTATTTTGGAATATTAACAATATATTATATGAAGAATCTGGCAGTGATTGAGCGGAAGCCATTGTAGTAATGAACTGAATCAAAATAGAGCTGCATGATATATTGTTTCAGCATTGATATCGCAATGTGCGCATCGATATCGATATCGATATCGCTGTAGTCACATTGGAGGGTGGACGATGTTTATTATACTGATCATTATATTTAAAGGTAAACAACAAAGAAAGAAATGGGTGTGGAACGGTATATCGGTTCACAAAAGTTTAATGTTCCTAAGGCTTTCTGTGTCATGAATGTTTCATTACTCAAACAACAAAACACAGAGAGAAAGATCACTTTGTAGTTTTAACACAGATTTACACTGTATACAGTGAAGATTATGTAGCGATATTTTACATTTGATTATTCAATTTCTGTACCTGAATACTGTTAGATTTACCGGAAAAATATAAAGCACTGTTTATTTCATTTGTATCTGTGTTCTTAATCCCACTCCTGCTAAATTTCTGACAATTACCCATCACTCCCGCAACATGTGTGTCCTGCTCCTGCAAACATTCTATACTGTATGTCATTTTCGGGACTATCAATATGCGGGCAAAATCGCTTTTGAGTGAGCGCTCACTGATCGCTTTTGATTTCGCAATCACGCGTACTCTGTGTAAAGGGAGCAGATTTTATAAGATCAGATATTTGTCAGTGAGCTCAGGATCTGTTGAGCAGCGAATCCTCCACCATGGTCTTGTCGGTCATCTCTCCTTACTCTCTTCCCGTGATCAGTGGAATGACTCCTGCAGCTCCTGTTGGATGCAGGGATGTCAAGTCCATGTTTTTTCACACAATTGGACTACTTTTAAATTGTTGCCGTGGGCTGATTTTCCCTTGTGGGTTAAAGATTTTAAATATTGCATAAATTACATTTGACTGAAATGCTTGTATTGAAACATTTTGAATTCTACCTATGATAAAACTGCACTAAGTTTTGTGAAGGAGGGCCAATGATAGGAAGCTTTTGAGCTGTGTTTATGATCAATGTGCATAACAGTGACTGTCAGATATGTATTTTAATTATCAACATGACATATTTTGGGTTTTGATAGTTGGAATATGGTCATTGTGCTGCTTTGGGCTGTTTTTAACTGCCATGGGCTAGTTTTGTCATGCAGACCTGGCAACCCTGGCTGTATGGAGCAGAGCAGACACTTTCAGTTTAGAATTATAGCGTATGTTTTCCAACTAAAATGATTTTTATTTCTATAAAAAGGCAATATGACAGTGGGGGAGGTGCTGCTGGGGGCAAGTAATGTAATCGGTGTATGTCCAAACACCGTGTAACACCGACTACAGCAGTAAGCCTATAGAGCTTATGTAACGTCATTCTTGTTGTGCGCCAAATCGGTGTGGGACGACGGGACCCGCACTAATTTTTTTTGACCGTGCACTCCCGCCCGCCTGCAGCCCTCTACTGTGGATTACAGAAATGCAAACATTTTCCACATTCATCAAAATAAATGTCAATCTTCCGATGTAGACTACAGGGAAGTTTTTTCCAGTGATGCCATCCACGCTGAATCTGAAAGCCACTGAAAAATCGGAGGCCCTCCTGAACTATGACGTCAATGACAGAAGTTGCAAGCATAGTTGGCTAACTGTACTTTTGAGAAATGCACCTCTAAACAAGAATCTGCTGAATTTAAGTTCAGTCTGTAAAAACGTAAAATGTTTCTACTGTATTTTTTTATGATAAAGTTCTGTCAACCACAACTGCTGAACCTGGTAAATTTCACACTTTTTTTCACAGATCGAGAGCTGTACTTTACAATGTTTGTTGGAAATAAAGATTCACTAAGATCAAAATCATGGTCACTGGTATATTATAAAGGTCCAAAACAGATTCAGAACATTATTTAATGATATACATATACTTTTTACATTACTTTTTTCTTCTTTTCTTTTTTTTTACTGTAAATTTAAGTTCTGTGACTTCTTTGGTTGCCAGACATCACATTTTCACACTTTTTGTACAATAAAGAAACTATGCTTCTAACCACAGGTTAAGAGCTGAAATTACAACCACAACTTTATGATGCTGTCTGCTAATGTTTGTTTTAACTATAGTTTTGGGAAACACCAAATCATTGAACTATATTGGTAAAGACAAAACTTACAACCATAGTTGGCTAACAATTCTTTTGGGAAACCAGAATCTGCTGACTGACAGTGATTGAAAAAAGCCGTTTCAGTAATGAACCAGAACAAATGTTTCTAGTGAACTGAATTGAAAGATTATATAAATTCACTGGGATCAAAATCACCATGACTGTTGCCAACTGCTTTATCCCTGCCTCCCTCCATCTCCATCTGTTTCTGCTGCACCGGTGACCATGGCACTATAGTCACATTTCCTTTTCCAACTAGACAACCGCTGGGGACTCAATAGCAATGCCGCTTTTAACACCCTGTCTTTCCCACTAGGTGGGAAATTGACCACCGTGGCTTGGCTGCAATTGCTTTGGCTTATTTCCGCTCTGTTTCCTTTCCGTGTCTTTCTCTTCTGCAGCTTCGATGCCCTCCGCTACATCTGCGGCATGTCCTACCTTTCCCGCTATCCGCTCTCCTCCCTTTGGTCTCTGATCTTTTGCCTCTTCACATCCCATCTGACCCCTCTGCCAGCTTCTAACCCAACCATGAGGTCGTATCTGTGGGCAATAGTTGCAACGGGTTCCAGATCTCACTTCCTTTGTCACTTGCTCTTCAGTGCATATTCTGGTACACACGGTGACTCTTCTGTCCTTTCCAGCTGGCTGAGGTGCTACCGTCCATATCCATCTCTTTCCACTCCCTTCAAGTACGGATATCGACTTGTCTCTCCTCACCTCCTCCTCTGGAGTTCAGTGTCTATCACGCTTTTGCTTATCATGACTTTCTCTCTACAAAATATATCACATTTGTCACATGGCACAAGCAACTCTTCTAAAAGCCTTCAGATGTAGACTCATGGGATTTACATAAAGTTTTTAATCACTTGTTTTGCATTTGCATGTGTTGTCCTTATTTCATTATGCTCATTCTTAAAAATAAATATCAGAGCTTTTATGTCCCTGAGGTTGGATTTTATTACAACTAACAGATATAAACTTTTTTATTTATTTTAGGTTTATATTAAAACTGATTTAATTTATTTTTGATAATATTTTTAATAAATGATATAACACAGAAAAAGGCAGATTTTCATGATATGTCACCTTTAAAAGTGTTGCGAAACGTGCAAGAAGCAATGTTTTATCATTTTTCTGTCACAGGCACAGGCAGACTTTCAAGCTTAAAATATGAAAATCTATAATTATATATAATAGTTTTAAAATAATAAGCAACATTTCATCATCATAAAAAAATAAATAATTAAAACTTTATTCAAATTAAATTTACTATAGTTTTGATTTATGGACACTTTAATGTTTATTTAATTTGGAACTTGAAATATTATATAATATTCATTTTCATTTATTCATTTGTATTCATAGTATTATATGATATTCATTTGTTTGTATTATCCATCTATGTATTTATATATTTTGTGTAGATATTTGAAATTATTACATTTCCCACATGGCAAATATTAAAGGTGCTAGCTATGTAAAATGCTTAGGCAATGAAAAAATAAAAAAGTCTGTCCTTTTTTCTGAAGTTTAATATATAATGTCCACCACAGAATGTTATCAAGCAAAGTAACCTTAAGGGCATAAAAGGTAATTTATTTTTCAAAATGTCTAGAATGATGGTCCTCAAACAACCTCTCTAATATTGGCCAGAATAAAAAAAATAAAAAAATAAAAACTCATTTCATTTCTTCAATATACCAGTCAAACACTCTTAATTCCCAAAACACCTATTCCATCCTCCACATCCACCAGCGGATATCCAGAGAGGTTTTCAGACAAAGTATATTGGGTAAAATGTGAATAAAAAGTCTAAGTGATTAATATATCTTTAGGCGGGAAATTAAAAGTGACCCTAAATACTTACAGTATACATCATATCAGCAAATGTGTTAGAAATCAATAATTCCTATTTCCAAAATCACTCTAAGGCTCCTCTTGTCTGCGTTTCCGTTAATTTGGTCGATAATGTTTCATCCGAGATGCAAGCATTAGTGTTGCAGACTACTCTTTGTGATGAATAACATTGAAAAAATGATATACTTCACCATTATTCAAGCGCATTTTGTCTTCAGTTGAACTGTCATCTTGCTCCATTGTGTTCAGCCATCATCTTATAATAAAAGGTTTTGAGTTGTTTCTCCATTTTCAGTTGACTAAAAAACAACAACAACAACCTAGGCTCATTGAAGAGACATTCCTGTAACTATAGTTGCTCACCTAGTGCAGCATTGCACTTGCAATATGAAGCTTTCGTGTAAGAGTCCCGTCAAACATAAGTCATGATAAAAGAGCTCAAAGAATTGTGTAAGAAAGCTAAAATGGCATGGTTGCTTCATTTCCAAACTACCACGATACAACAACCAACGTAATAAAACACTGATCGGTTCACATGTATCTGTTTTGGATAAAACTAGTTCTCTTTCATATCTCATTGTGCTTAAACTGTCAAATACACACAAGTTCATGTTAAAACACACATGAGTTACAAAAACAGTAGACTATTTCTGTGAAGGTAAACAGCTGGGAAAGGAATTGCATGTTTATATTAGATCTGTGAGGCAGCAGTGTAATATACAGTAATAAATAAATAAATAAATAAATAAATCCTCTGAGGCTGGGACTCTAAATAGTGTTCTGTGCTCGTCTGTGCCGCCAAAGACAGAACAGTTAACATGCTTTGCTTAAACTTTCGCCATGGCGTTAGAACTGGTACACCGTTGTCGCTTGTGAAAGCACAGTGGCGGTGCCATGGATGGAAACTTCCAGATTAAGGGGCAGTAATATTATAATAAGATCCCCTTTCTATGTCACAGGGGGAGTGAAATCTGAGCGGCTCGTTTTTTCACAAGCTTGCAGAGAAATGCTTACGGGTTTTCACGATTTAACACGGAAAAAGTCCGATTTTTATGATATGTCACCTTTAAAAGTGTTGCGAAACGTGCAAGAAGCAATGTGTTATCTTTTTTTCTGTCACGGGCACATATTTTCCACGAGTCTTGGCTTTTAAAAACAATAACCCTGCTAGAGGGGTGTGAATGAATAAAGTTTGAAAACTGCTTTAGAGATAACATGCTACATAATCAACAGTACAGAACATTTGCACATGCTGTTTTAGTACTGTAGATGTTTAATGACAAATGACAAGATGTTAAATGACAGATTTGACACATGCTGTCTTAACTCGGTGTCAGGTTCGAGCATAACAATTCACAGAAGCATTAAACTAAAATTGACAACAAATAACAAATAAACTTCTTTAGAGCAACACTTTCCAGAGGCTTTTAAACTGTTGAGGCGATAAGGTTACCAACATCAAAAACCTGCTTAAATGCGTTTCTCATTAGCAAAAAATTGGCCAGTTAATTAATGGAATTGATTCACTCTTCCTGAAGCGTTTCACCCTGGTGGCTCCAGCAGAGTGTGTGTGTGTGTGTGGACTGGACAGGGTGCACGGCCAGTTCCTGAGCTAAAAGAGGGATATGTAATTAAGACAGCTTTTCTTTTCACCCACTGCCTTGCCAACGGACAACTTTCTTTCTTTACATTTCTTTAAGCCAGAAAGGCCCAAACTTAGGTCTTTCTTGATGTATTCATCAGCTGCAGCGATTGTCTCAACACACACAGGTACGTTTCTAATGCCTTAAGTATAGTTAATGTTCTTATGTATTGGTATGGGAGTTTTTGGCAGACACTTTTATCTGAAGTGACTTACACTGCATTCAAGGTACACATTTAATCAGTTCTTGCTTTCTCTGGAAGTCAAACCATGACCTCTATCTATCTATCTATCTATCTATCTATCTATCTATCTATCTATCTATCTATCTATCTATCTATCTATCTATCTATCTATCTATCTATCTATCTATCTATCTATCTGTCTATCTGTCTATCTGTCTATCTGTCTGTCTGTCAATTCAATTCAATTCAATTCAATATTGCTTTATTGGCATGACTGTAGAAAATACAATATTGCCAAAGCTTGAAATATGTCTGTCTGTCTGTCTGTCTGTCTCTCTGTCTATCTATCTGTCTGTCTGTCTGTCTGTCTGTCTGTCTGTCTGTCTCTCTATCTATCTATCTATCTATCTATCTATCTATCTATCTATCTATCTATCTATCTATCTATCTATCTATCTATCTATCTATCTATCTATCTATCTATCTATCTATCTGTCTGTCTGTCTGTCTGTCTGTCTGTCTGTCTGTCTGTCTGTCTGTCTCTCTATCTATCTATCTGTCTGTCTGTCTGTCTGTCTGTCTGTCTGTCTGTCTGTCTGTCTGTCTGTCTGTCTATCTATCTATCTATCTATCTATCTATCTATCTATCTATCTGTCTATCTGTCTATCTATCTGTCTGTCTGTCTCTCTGTCTATCTGTCTGTCTGTCTGTCTGTCTGTCTATCTATCTATCTATCTATCTATCTATCTATCTGTCTGTCTGTCTGTCTGTCTGTCTGTCTGTCTGTCTGTCTGTCTGTCTGTCTGTCTGTCTCTCTATCTATCTATCTGTCTGTCTGTCTGTCTGTCTGTCTGTATGTCTGTCTGTCTGTCTGTCTGTCTGTCTAACCATCCATCCATCCATATATTTGTCCATCCATTCATATATCCATCTATCCATCTTTCCATCCATCCATCCATCCATATGTAGGGTCTCTGGTATGTTTTTATTTTTTATTTTTTGGTGATAAGATTACATTTGAAGTATATTTTAAAGAAAACTTCTTTAAAAATCCTTTAAATAACAGCTTATTGTATTTTACTTACTAATATATTTAAATATTTATTTATTTAATTTGATGGTGACATTCAATTTTAAATATATTTGGCAGTCAGTTTTTAATACCTATTTTTCTATTTATGTTTACTTTTGATGGTGAGATTAAATATACTTGCCAGTCAAATTAGATTTTTTTTTCTTTAATTAATACACTGTAAATTAATCCATCCATCTTCCTTCTATTTATTACTTTTTGGTGATGAGGAAAAAAACATACATTTTAAATATGCTTGGGAGAAAACAATATATATATTTTTTTAAATCTTAAAAAATTGAAAACTTAATCTTATAACCTTGAACATTTCAGGCAGAATTTTTTCAGTTTATTAACTGTAATAACTGAGGTCTAGATGTGCTTCACATCTGCTTGCACAAGATGTTATGTGAATGTATTTGTTCAGTCATTTCCAATTATTGCAATCAGATGGTTTCATTTCAAAGCTGTACACAATCTGAAATGTTTAAACCCTTTTTGCTGAAGAATGGTTGTGTTTTAGGTGAGAAGGCAGTGCTATGCTGTTGTCTGGGACACATCAGGACGGATTAGCATTTAGACTACAAATGTGATGTGCTAAATGAATCATTTTAGCCCCCGTTTGCACCTGTATTTAGCGCTGACCACTTGTGATCACCAGAAAAGGATGCTAATACAAGTAAAAAACAAAAAAGAAAGCCCTCATATACTTTGAAGCATTATTAATGCTGTGCTAAACCCACATGCACAATTGTACAGAGTAAAGGTAATGCATGGTTGTTCTGGAGTTTTTTTTTTTGTGTGTGTGTGTGTGTTTGGATAGCATATGGTCCAGAACAGAAGTTGCTACATCACACACATGCACACGAAGGTGCTTCCTCTTATGATAAATGAGTCTGACCCTGTATCTCTCCACTTGCACAACGGAAGTGCAGCATGCTGTCAGACTGGTGTGGCCTGGCTGTAGATTCAGCTGACACACACAAAGCCACAAACTTAGACTCACAAACCAATACAAGCGCACTATTCATCCACAAACTGTAATATGTAAATGAACAGTATCAACAAACTATCTAGAGCCTGTGTGCTTATTGTTTTTGGCACATAATAAGGTGTTACATTGTGGGTGCTTCAAGAGAAGTTCAAGTTTCTGCTACATTTTCACAACCATAGACACATTTTTTTTTTCCTTTGCAGATTACTGTTACTGTCCATAATTTCTACAATCAAGCCTGCACTCTAAAATTAACTCATATTACACTCTGGTTTCATTGTTTAAAAAACAAAACAAAACAAAACAAAAAATACTGTGAGATTCTTAAATAGTTCTTAAATTTTTAAAGAACAGTTTTTTAAAGAAAGACATTTTTTAAAGAACAGTTCTTAAAAGAACAATTTATTTCTTAGTTTAAGAACATTCTAATAACATCTAAAGGTTCCATAGACGTTAAAGGTTCTTCATGAAACCATTAATGCTAATAAAGAACTTTTACTTTCAAGAGTGTAAGAATACACTGGATTGGTCAAAAATAATAGTAAAATTAAACAGCACAACCTTAACACTGATAAGAATAAAAATGTTTCTTGAGCCTCAAATCATCATATTAGAATTATTTCTGAAGGATCATGTGACAATGAAGACTGGAGTAATGGCTGCATACTAATACTAAATTACATTGCAAAATATAATAAAATAGAACACATAAATAATAGTTCACAATATTATTGTTTTTACAGTGTTTTTGATTTTTTTTTTTTTTTTTTTTTTTAATGCAGTCTTGGTGAGAATAACAGACTTTCAAAAACAAAAACAAAAAAATAGTATTGACTCAAGCCTTTGAACAGTATGTATACCATTAAAATCCATCATAAAGATGTAATTATTGCATTTAAAACTGTGATAATCTAAACAAGAAGCACAATCAACCATAAGCTATTTCAATTGTGTGTGTGTGTGTGTGTGTGTGTGTGTGTGTGTGTGTGTGTGTGTGTGTGTGTGTGTGTGTGTGTGTGTGTGTGTGTGTGTGTGTGTCTGTGTGTATGTGAAAACCATTGCAAGGCATTTTGATTATGAAATTGTATAAATTCCCAAAACCCCTCATTTCCTTTAAAAATGACACTTTTTGATAAAAAAAAGGACAGAATTCTTCTGTAGTGCATGTACAATATGTCCACTGTTGGACATTGTTAGTAGACAAATAAACTAGTGAGAGGTTTTTTTCGAATACAGTTTACTTTGTAAAAGTCCACAAAGGCCTTAAGGAGATTTACATGAGATGCATTCTTGCAGCTAGACTGAGCAGAATCGAATGCAGGAGGTTTCAGGACACCAACAGAACTGATCAATAACAGAACCTCAAATTTTGATGTTGATAATAAAGTCAGTTTGCATGTTATTCACCAACTGCCCCCTTCTTCTTCAAATATCTTCCCAGCTACTTCAGAAACACACACATCACTTTTCACTCACATGCACAGCACTTTTACCGCCTACCAACTGTTAATTTAAACTGCGCGCAAACAAGCTGCTTTTGACATAGTACCCACATACTCATACACACACAGACAAACTCACACTCCTTGCTGATCACAGCAGATGCGTCCTGCAGCAGAAGGGTGAATGTAACATTTTATGCTTCTACATTCTCTCGTTCCCCTCTTCATCCATAAATAACGCAGGTGCACACTGTACCACATTTTTACTACCATTTTGCTGTCTGAGACAAATTTCAAGAATGGTAAAAAAGATTTTGTTAGGGCGATGACAGACTCCAAACACTGACTTCTTTTTATGCTTTTCCAGGAGAAACTTGGCTAACATTAGTGCAAGTGCTTACTTGCGTTTGTGCAGTGCCATTTCAGCAACATAGCCTCATTGGAAAAAAACGTGCCTCTACCTACATTTTTGCGAAAACATACCTAAACATATGACCTCAGAACACTTTTGCAGTAGTGTATGATTTCTAAACATTTTTATATTTGAATCACAGAACCAGCTTCATATGTTTGGCTTTTCTGGTGGTGTAAACGTGCTTGGTTGCTCACCTGGTACATAATAAGGCATTATATTGTGGTTGTTTCAAGAGAAGTTTCAGCTGAATTTTCACTGCTTTGAGTAGAGACAAACATAGACACATTTTTATCCTTCACAGATTTCTTATCTTTTTTTTCTCCAATCAGGCCAGCAATCTAGAATGGTTTTTATTTAAAAAAAAAACACTAGATTTCTTGATTATTTTTAATGCTTGTATTCCACCTGTACAAACAAACATTTCTTGAGCAGCAAATCATAATTTTAGGGTGATTTCTGAAGTGTGACACTGAAAACTAGAGTAATGTCTGTATACTGCTAAGAAATAAATTACAATTTAAAATATATTAAAATAGACAAAATATAATAATATTTAACAATATAATTGTATACTGTACTGTATTTTTGATCAAATAAATGCATGAGATTTAAAACATACCTATACATAACAATTCACTGCAGTTTCCAGATGAAATGAACACTAGGGGCAGTAAAACACTAACACCTTTAGTGTTTTAAAATATGTTATGACCTCAAAACACTTTTACCATAGTGCATGATTTGTAAATGATTACATTTTGTTTGCACCACATTACCAGCTCCATATAGCTTTTTTTGATGTTGTAAACTTGCTTGTTAGCTCACCTGGTACAGCACTACATTTGAAATGCAGAGCACTCAAGTACAACACAAAACACTAAAAGCAATGCAATTTTTTCAGAAATGTTAGCATATGCACGTTTTTTTTCTTTGAGCCTGGGTTGCAATTTCATGTGTAAATGAGAATGTCAGAATGAGGCACCATTGATGTGAAATGTCCAGTCAATGCTGTCAGTCACAACCAAAGTCTTGTAAGTCAGACAGTTTGACATCCATTGATGTCCTACAGTCTTCTTTAGCTGTGTGTGTTATTTCTGTCCTTTTATGTAGACTGTCAGCTCATAGGACTACATTATGGGTCTTACGACATCAACTGTCTTTCATGTCAGATTGTGTAAAATATTTCGCAGCTAAGGACTTTGGTCAAGATTGACACATTGCCTGGCCTTTTCATTTAACTAATCATGTCCCATTCTGACATCCTTATTGACACCTCCGTGAAGTTGGCCCCCCACCCAACGCAAAACGTCGGCAAAATAGCCTCAATCGTTTGTGCTCCGTTTGTGCTGGTTTGTGCTGTAAAAATCTTTGTTTGTGCTGCTTTGGTTTTTTAGATATTAAAATAATATTTATAGGTCATTCTGAGGTCACAAAAAAAAAAAAAAATACTCCAAATTCATCCCAAATAGTCTAATTTGTTTGTGCTTCGTTTGTGCAGGTAAAAATTTTGTTTGTGCTGCTTCGGTTTTTAAAATATTAGACATTGAATTATAGGCTATGATGTCATCAGCCCCCCCACATGCTCCAAATTCACCCAAATTTTTTCAGATATTAAAATAATATTTAATGGTCATTTTCAAAGGACTCTTAGCCACCCACATGCTCCAAATTTACCCCAAATGGTCTCGTTTGTTTGTGTTTCATTTGTGCTGGTTTGTGCCATAAATTTTTCAGTTTTTAAGATATTAAAATAATATTTAATGGTCATTAAATGCTTCGGTTTTTTAGATATTTTTAGTGATTATTCTGAGGTCATGCTCCAAATTCACCCCAAATAATCTTGTTTATTTGTGTTTCGTTTGTGCTGGTAATATTTTCGTTTTTGCAACTTTCTTTTTTAAAGATTTTTTCCTAGTCAACTAGTCGCATGTTTATATTGAATTGATTAATATAATAACCTACTAAACCATCCTTAATATATAGGCATTTAGGTGTAGCCTATTCCACACTCAAACGCGCGCATAAAACTTGCTGCAAAACACTGGCAAAAGTATTGATTGAATGAGTAGGGAAAAAGAAGACATTTACATTTACATTTACATTTATGCATTTAGCAGACGCTTTTATCCAAAGCGACTTACATTGCATTCAACTTACAGTTTTTACATTTTATCAGCTCTTGCTTTCCCTGGGAATCGAACCCATGATCTTGGCGTTGCTAGTGCCATGCTCTACTATTTGAGCTACAGGAAACAGACCTTGTAATTATGTATTACTATGTATTACTATGTATTATGTATTATGTATTACTAAACTTGTGGTTTCTCAGTCAGTGTAGGCTGCAAAGATGAAGTTGCCAAATGTAAGCCACAGTAAGCTAATGGGCCTAATAGAGAAATGCACATTTTCATACGGACCACATAAGTAGAGAAGATTTTTTTTATTATTATTTGAATTGGTTTGTTTAATGGTTGACATTTCTATAGATTTATTTTTTGTCTGTGAGCCGGTTCATTGTTGTGACGCCCTCTATTCACAGAGACTGCATGAAACGACAGAAAGCACATCAAAAAAAGTTATTTCCGCAGGGGAAAAAAAAAAAAAAAATGCGAGGGATTGCACGGGCATATTCACTATTAATTGCCCAGCTTCCCATCAGTGATCTAGCACAGAGACAGAGATATAGTTCTAAACTGCACGTGCGAGAGAAGCATTATCCTACTTCTAACTTGTTAAAATAAAAAAATTTCTATATTAATTTGTGCATTTTTCAAATGTTTATTAAAGGTGCAAAAAGTCATAAACAAAAATCTAAAAAAAAAAAAAATCAATATTTTATTTTTTCGGGCAGCATTTTGTGTATACGGTTCTAATTTCAAATTTGATTTTCAGGATAGCATTTAAAAATACAACAACCGTTTGTCATGGTCAAAAGTAAAGGCTATACGGATCTGGAAACAAGCTTTTGCGCAGAAATGAAAATAAGCCTAAGTCAAGTCTTTATTTTATTTTTTTTTGTTTGTTTTGTAAAGACATAATAAAATAGGCCTATGCCATTTTTCCCCGTTTAATTAGCCTAATTGAACGAATATGGCTACTAACAATTAAGTGATTGCGACTATTTCGGGGGGGGGGGGGGGGGGGGGGATGAGTGACCTCAGAATGACCTATACATATTATTTTAATATCTAAAAAACCAAAGTAGCACAAACAAAAGTTTTTACAGCACAAACGGAGCACAAACTATTTTGCCAACGTTTTGCATTGGGTGGGCGGCCAACTTCACAGAGGTCTTACAGACACATAAAATTGAAATGTACCACACAAACTCAAGTGAGAATTTGTGCTAATGATGGCAATTTTTTACCTGGAAATGAAAAATAAAAAGACAATTGATTTCATACAATCTGACAAGCAAAAAAAGGCAGCATACACCTAGTTTAAAGGGATAGAAGAGCAGCAATGTGATGAAGACGTGGCCAAATGGTCTAATTAAAACTCTAAACTGTGGCTGTTGCCTGTAATTTTTACCGATTTGCATGCGATTTCACTGAAAATGAGTAGGGCTGATTAGAAGACATGAAACTGAAAGAACTCTAATGATTGACACAAGAGAGGGAGTTTAGCTAGAGAGTGGAATGAGACACAAACACACACAGCACAAAAAAATGCAGATCATGTGCTTATGTACAAAAGAAAAGTACGTTAAATGAGGTCAGGTGTTTATTTATTTAAAAACATTCACTCTAGGAGAGATCCTCGTGGTGGTGTGGTTGATTCTCAGCTGCTGCTCATGGGGATTGTCAGCACTTGTGAGATGGCCCAAATAGCAACGACACATTCTTTAAAACATACATGCTGTGACACCATCTTTAAAACCTGCATGATGTGACACCATTTTTAATACATGCTTATGGCATGAAGCCTTATTCTGAGCCACTGTGGATCTACGTATTGCTTGCTAGCAACAGTATGGAAATGTTTTTTACTGTTCCAGCAATAATACAGTAGCTGTTGATGTCTGAAGAACTCGGATAGTCATCTTAATAAAACAAGGCACCATAGGCGTCTTCATAAAATAAGATACACTGTGTAGTCAAAATGCATTGTCAAATTCATGTTTAGCAAAAGTGAATTGAAACTGTTGTGCCAGATATGAAGAGAAGGAGAATTTTCACTACCATTACCTTTGTAATCATTCATTGTCATCCTGCCAAACAAACTGCGGAGGACAAATAATGCTGCACAGAGCTATTTCCCATACAGAAATTTACCCTATATCAAGAGTGATGCTGCCATATGTTGCTTATATAATTGTTACATATGTACATTCTCTAGGTAGATGAAGATATAAGTTTATATATAAAATCCCCATGGTAAAATGTACATGCAGTATATAAATAATATCTATATGATGATTTTTATATGGTATATGTAGCAAACAATATATAACAATATATATTTATATATGCTACAACGTATTTACAAAAATCTAGATGTTTATTATGTTTTTGTAAGGTTTTTATTTTATTTTACTTTTATTTAGAATGGATATGTACATAACATATGTCCACAAATGTATTATACATGGATAAACATACTTATTTTTTATGGGCTAGATATATATGTTAATAAATGAAATTGTTTTCATTTCTAATAGGTTTCATATATGTTTTTACTTCATATGACAATATTTTTCATATATGGAAATGTAACATACATTACATTTGTGTATGGGTTATGAAAGGATCATTTACTAAGAGGTTTTATTATCATGCTGTGTAAACATTGACTCATTAGATGCTTTATTTAAAAGTGTATTCTTAACTGTGTAGCTCTCTCTGGGTACCACCATGTTTGCATGACCACTTTAAATGATATGATCACTAAGTCATAGTAACATATTTATTTTATTTAATAACATATGCAATTCATCAGACCCTCAACCAACTTCACTTTTGCATTATATGAGCATCAACTAGACAAGAATGCACCACCAAATGCAAAAAGCTTCTCTCCCTGTTGACAGTCATTCAAAATTAGCAGTTTATTCTGCCAGAATACAACTTTTTGCAATCAATATATAAATTGCAAATATTACCTTAAATCATTGTTGATTTGCATCCATCTGATCAAAAAGAGAGTAGACAGAACCAAATCCCCACCCTATATTTCTTTTCTCTTCCAATAATCCATTTCACTCTGATGTACATCACAATATGGAAGAAAAGATCTGTCGCTACTTCCATTTTATTGCAAAGTGTGAAACAGCTTCAGCAGGTCAGGGTAGTTGCTAGTGAAGAGCTTGGGACTGTACATGTGATGCCATTAGCCAACCAGTTTTATCTTGACATCCTTTTCATTTATTCCAGAGTGATCAATCACATGGCTTATATGGCTCTAGTGTTTGGCTAAAAAATGTGTATGCATATGTGTATCTGTACAAACTCATTCATATGTTTTCATGGGTATGTTTAAAGGACGTGTTAGGGGTGGATCTTCATATGCACTTTTTCCTAAAAACATCATATACATTCATATAAAATCTCCACCTCGTAAAACAGTTGTTTTCCTGAGAAACTGGGTTGGTAGCTTCCATTGAGATGAATGGGAATGTTAACAGACAGCTTTCTCCAGGCATTAGACCTCTTTATTTTGAACTAAGCAGGTCTATGAAGCAAACAAATGAATCGTTCCACCCCTGCCCTCCATCATGCTTGTAGGGTCCTGGATGTTGTTTTTAGTCGTGCTCTGGGTGAGGCAATAGATGCTGATTCATTAACACTGTTGTTTGCTCCGTGTGCCTGACTGACAGCAGTAGCGAGTTCCTGTTCTCTCTTTCATTCCCTCACATCTCCTCATGCCCCACTCATTTAACCCTCCTCCAAGAGCTGTTTCAGTCAGGTGAGACTCTCACCTCTCTACAGCGTGTGAGTGAGATAGTGAGGTCGAGCAAACAGCTTGGGTCAAAATAACAAGCATGTTTCCGTGTGATGCGTTATTCACCCTCAATTTCACACCTTCTCTCTTTCTTTCCTTCACTAGCAGCTGAGTCGAAGGGTTGTCAGGGCTGTAAGGTGGAGGATTGTGGGTAATTATACCGAAGCAGCTGAACAACCATGGAAAGTGAGCGAGCAATGGAATGACACAGGCTACATCCGAATCACAGTATGTCAAAGAGCAGTATGTCCGAATTCACAGTATTCTTAAAGCAGAAACATTCATAAAACAACGGAATCTATTATTCATAAGAAGTACCTAGTCAGAGAGTCTGTGATTTTGCATGCAGCCATAGACCATGGGCAAGCCCTGGATCTTATAAAATAGGCTATGTGCACTTTATATGCTGACTATGAAACTTGGAAAAATTTAAGCATATACTAGTAATCTGTAATCTGTTTTAGTCCTCTATTCTGTTTAATATTAGGATTTGTCATTGAAATTCTTTATGACAGTCTATTCTGTGCACTTACCCTCTGTTTTACCTGACAAGTGTCTGTAATATCACTGTCAATCATCTCATCTTGAGCTCTGACACTTGCTGCAGCAGCAAGTTCATTGACTTGGACAGATATGTAATATTTACGAAGAACGCTCAGGCTCTTGCCCGGCCCGTGTCCAACAGCTTATCAGAATTACCGGCCCGAGTCCGACCCCAACCCGTCTTCCCCCTTCTCCCAAAACAGCTTATACTGTTTCAGCTTTTCGTTCAATTTTGTATGTAATGGCAAAGTGATTATATTTTGTTTCGTTTTTTTCATTAAATTCGTTATAAGATAAGTTATAGGTCTAGTTTTTGTTTTTTAAAGTAATGACCAAGCGGCCAGCGGCATACAGTTGATCATAGTGTTTGTTTGATCAGTTTAGCCTTCTCAAATCATCATGACTTTCCTAAAATAAAATCTATAGATATAAAACAGTTCAAGCATATAAAAATGTTTAAACACTCCATGAGTGTTTGCCTTACAGACATAAAAAAAATATCTAAAGAGAGTGAAAATTCTACTTTAAAATAAACCAATTCAAATGGAAAACAAATATCCTCAGATTATGTAATCTGCATGAAACATGCATAAAGGCACAGCCACTACTGCGGAGATGAGGAGTCAGTGTCGTTGAATTCATCTCTTAAACTGAACACAAAGAAAGCACTAGTTGATCAAAGAATTATTAAAATGTTAATGCAGTCTCTTTATTGTTTTTCCCTGACACATTCATAATCATTAGCTTCTGCGGTGCACTGTGGCAAGCTTTATTCGTGTGCTTGAGTGCTTATAGGCTATGTAGGCAATTAAAGGCTCATTATAATGATTTAAACACTTTATTAATAAATGTGCGATTAGTCGACTAATGCTTAAAATGAACGACTACTAGTCGACCATAAAGATCTTTAGTCGAAGGGCAGCCCTACTGACAACAAAAACAGAAAAATATATGAATGAAAACAGTTTTATTTTAAATTTGACTGTATTAAAATACATATGTGAGAACAGAGAAGGAGAGAAACAAACAAATGTAAAAGCTGGACACGAGGTATAATGCATATATGACACAATTGAGTTATAAATATGTTAATTACCATGTGATGTCATTTAGTGACACGTAGTGATTTTTTAAATGGGCTTTAGCTACTTTTCATTGAAAGAGGTCGGCAACAGAGGCGTAAAATCATTGTATAAAATTGTATAAATGAGATTGGACGAATTCATACAAATTCACCACCAGTTCACCAAAACAGCACTTCCAGGTCCGGTGGTTCCAGGTCTGGTGGTCCCATGTCCTGTGGTCCCATGTCCAGTGGTCCCAAATCTGGTGGGCCCATGTCCTGTGGTCCCATGTCTGGTGGTCCCATGTCTTATGGTCCCAAGTTTGGTGGTCTCATATCTAGTGGTCCCAAGTCCAGTGGTCTTATAGCTCCCATGTCTGGTGGTCCCAAAGGTCCGTCCACTGTCTATGGCGCTGCTTGTAATAGTAACCGCTGTCTGATGTGTTTGGGCTGCACACACCTCTGAAGCTCCTCCCATTTGCTCTTGAGCTCTCTGTCATGACCAAGGAGGTCATCTCTGAAACCTCTGCCTGTCCTGTCGTTGGCCAAAGAGGCCGTGTCTGACCTCGCCCTGGACACCAGCTCCGCCTAGGCTACCTGAACAGCCAGTGCTGCCTTGATTCCCCCTCTGCTGGCTCCGTCCTGACTCCCCATTCTGCTGGACCTGCTGAAGTCTCCAGTCCCACTTCCACTTCACAGGCCTGGCCTGCAATCCCTCCCCCTGTTCCGCCTCCGCTCCACCACCCTCCTGGACTCTGGGGTTACGTTGGGGTTTTGTTGGCGTATGGATGCCGGGCTGTTAAGGTTATTACGGTCATGTCTTTTATTTTGAAGTCTATTCATTTCATGTTTCCTGTGTATTTGAATAGTTATAGTTTTTTTCTGGTGCTTAACCCTGTCACTCTTGTTAGAAATGATCAATTTTCTGTTCTGTTCAATTTTCAATCTGTTTTATTTCTTTAAGCCTTTGTTGCATTTCAATTTCAGCTCACCAAAAAAAGTATGTTAGTTGTGGATTTGAACCCAGGTTTCCTCACATAAACAAACACTAATTAAGTCATAATAGGTTGTAAATGAATTCTCGCCATTATTGCAGAGTCACATAAGGAAATTATGCAGTGAAGGGTTAAAAATGTATTCAAATGAATTACTTGCTTGTGCTTGGAGGAGAGGGTGGGATGAGTGGAAATGTGGTGTCCTAAAGCTACGTCTAAGATCTGGTACACAGAAATCTTTTATTTTTACATCTTTATCCGTCTTTCTCTTATTCTGCTTCATGCGACTTGTATCTCAACTCTCTCCTCTATTATTTCTTGCTTTCTCAGAAAGAACAGGCCTGAGGAAAACAACTTCCAAACAGTCTTCAAACCCTGTAATGAGCGAACAAGCAAAGCTCAGGGCTTAGAGAAACAGACACCATCATTCAGGTGCTTCTGTCTTTGATTCTGCCCGTGAAGCACTTTGATTTCTGTTGGGGATTTCACACATGTTTTTTGAATGTCAAACCCCTACAGAACTACAAAGTGAAGTGACTATTCAGATCCCATTAAATAAAGATGCAGGACCACTTAAGGGCCTCTTCAAGGCTCAGGTAAGATCTTGACTGAATCATTCAAACAGTCAAAGCGAATAAACCATAAAATACACCTTACAAAAGAAGTGTCTTGATTAGCTAAATTGCACAGCTTCTGAAAATAATTGACCACTTTAAATCGGTCGTACCATGAGGAATCACATTTTCCTTGATCTTTTGAGATAAAAGAGTTCATTGTACTGTGAAAATATATAGTAACTTTCAGAACTCAAAACTTCCAGTGAACAAAGGCGAAACCAGGCTGCAACAATGACTTGTTCTAGACTTCTGCTACTTTTTCCAGTCAGAAAGAAGAATATTTCAACACGTATTATATTTCAACACACAAGTCCTGTTTACATGGGTCAGAGATATCATGGTCATTTTTTTGTCTGTACATTTATTCCAAAATACATAAAAAAATACACCTCATCTGTGACAAGCATATTTTTGACATAACATAAATTTAAAAATGTCATGATGATACAACTGCCTTGATATTATAATGTAAAAAAAATAATAAAAAAAAAATAATAATTAAACAATGATTCAATAATTAGTTCAACATTGTATATATATTCTGTTTAGTGTTGATGATATAGTGCCCTCTAATCTGCATTGCTATTATAATAAATGTTTTTCTCCAATGAATGTTGGCCACAATTATTGGCACCCCTAGAAATACTTATGAGTAAAATATCTCTGAAGTATATTGTCATTCATATTTACATTTTTTAGCACACCAGGGTGAATAGGAGCATAAAGTTGTCCAGCCATGACTTCCTGTTCCACAGGATTATAAATATGAGGAACACAAAGGCCAAATTCCCTTAATCATCCTTCACAAGGAGTAAAACCTAAGAATATAGTTCTGATGTGCAGAACAAAATCGTTGAGCACCACAAAATAGAAAGTGACTGTAAGAAAAGAGTTAAAGCACTGAAAATCCCCATTTCCACCACCAGGGAAATAATTAAGAGGTTCCAATCAACTAAAGATGTTAAAAATCTGCCTGGAAGAGGACATGTGTCTATATCATCCTAATGCACAGTGAGGAGGAGAGTTTGAGTGGCCAAAGACTCTCCAAGGATCACAGCTGGAGAACTGTAGAGATTATTTGAGTCCTGAGTGTTAATATATATATATATATATATATATATATATATATATATATATGTGTGTGTGTGTGTGTGTGTGTGTGTGTGTGTGTGTGTGTGTGTATATGTGTGTGTCTGTGTGTGTGTGTGTGTGTGTGTGTATGTATATATATATATATATATATATATATATACCAAACATCCCCTACATCACCACATGTTGTTTGGGAGGGAAAATTCTCCTCACTCAACCAAACACAACCTCCAGCATATTCAGTTGTCAGACACGACTGGAACTTCAAATGGCACTGGCTTCTATGGTCAGATGAAACTGAAAAAATAGCTTTTTGGCAGCAAACCCAGCAGATGAGTTTAGTACAAACAGGAATAAAAAAAAAAAGTACCCCATGCCCACGGCTAAATGTACTTCTGGATCTTTAATGTTGTGGGCCTGTTTTTCTGCCAGAGGTCCTGGACATCTTGTTCAGATGCATGGCGTCATGGATTCTATCAAATACCATCAGAGAAAAAATCAAAACCTGACTGACTCTGTTAGAAATCTTATAACAGGCCGTGTTTGGATCTTCCACCAGGACATCAATCCAAAATAAACACAAAAATGGGTCACTGAGCACAAAATGAAACTTTTACCATGGCTGTCCCTGTCCTCTGACCTGAACAGAAAATGAGTGGGTGAACTGAAGAGAAGAAGCACCAACATGGAGCTGAGAATCTGAAGGATCTGGAGAGATTGTGTATGAGGAAAATGGTCTCTGATCTCTTATCAGGTGTTCTCCAAACTCTTCAGGCATTATAGGAGAAAATTTAGCTGTTACCCTGGGAAAAGGACATTGCAATAATTGGGTACCAATAATTGTCGCCAACATTAACTAGAGAAAGCATTTATTTCACAATGAAATTTTCCCCCCACTTTCAATTGTTTTTCTTCAATGATAAGTTGGAATTTTGTGAATTTTTTGAATGAAAGATAAAAAGGATAAACAACGCAGATTTATTTTCACAGTCGCCTTTGCTCATATTTAGGTGCCAATATTAGTGTAGGGCACTGTATATATATATATATATATATATATATATATGTGTGTGTGTGTGTGTGTGTGTAATTTCATTATAAGTTTAAAAATGAATGTCTTTTTCCAGAAAAGCTTTGCTTAGATTAACTCATTATCTACTATGCCGTATTGTTATAAATACAGCAGTGGAACATGTATTAGACCTGAACGACCGGTGGAAGAAGTGGAACTGTTTACCATATCTGAAAAAAATAAATAGCTGTCAGAGAGAATGCTAGGTATTGATTTTGAGTGTGTGCCAGTATATACATTGAGTATAACCTATGGTATAGACTCTGTGTGTGTGTGTGTGTGTGTGTGTGTGTGTGTGTGTTTATTGATCGCTTGGCCCAAGGGTGTATGGATAAAGGCTCTG
The DNA here is from genome assembly GCA_036784905.1 of Acrossocheilus fasciatus. Lineage (NCBI taxonomy): Eukaryota > Metazoa > Chordata > Actinopteri > Cypriniformes > Cyprinidae > Acrossocheilus > Acrossocheilus fasciatus. Next base: position 9,587,094 of record CM071957.1, on the reverse strand, counting down.
GTCCATAATGAAAATGACTGGAATGGAATGAGTCACACAGTAAATAGTGTGAAGCTGATACATGACTCGCAGCCACTAATGGCACTGACATAAATCCATTGCCAAAGTTACCTATAGCTTATGCTCTGAAAGCACCTCACATTCAGCCTTCGCTGTCTCAGAAATCCCAAGACATTTTGCGTGCATCACATTATTTTAACTCAGAGGAAGTTGTTCCTTTCATTTGTCCTTCATATGATCGGCATTATGTAATATTTTCTCATTTGAATTAAAAAAGTAATGCTAAACAAGGTGTTTGAACAAGAAAGAAAAGAATACAATTGCAAAATGTCTGTACAAAAAATTATTTTTATAATAATTTATCTTCTTATCAATTTTCATGCTTTTTTTAACGAATTCTTATTTCATTTACAAATAAATTCTACAAATTCCTTTTAAGTGACTCATTATAATTTATACTCAATATTCTTCTTGAAGCATAAATCATTCTCACTGTTAAATCAAATTATTATGTGTTGCAAAAATTATATTACCATAATCATTTGAACAGCAATAATATACTTGATGCCTCTGTTTATTTAAATAAATAAATAAATACTGTAAACATCTTTTGTGGTACACAGCTTCCATATGGGAACATTTATAGTTTCTAAATTTACAGTAACACTGACCAAGCTGTGCAGTTCAAAAATGGAATGAATGAATGATTGATTGAACGAACGAACGAACGAATGAATGAATGAATGAATGAATGAATAGGGCTTAAGTGCCTTCATCAACACTAAACCTTTAAACTCCTTTTAACTCATATTATATTGGCTATCAGTTAACATGAAACAAACAAACAAACAAAAACATTATTGTATTGATACACTTTTATATTTATGTCATATATTTATATCAGTAAATATGGACTCATGTATTTTTTTTGAAGAGGTTTGGGATCTATAGAATCTAATATTTATAAAACAGATTGATATTGGATTGACTGGCATGCGATATGCAGTCTGGTGTAAGTGTTATCGGCACAAATTAACAAAAAATAAATTATTATTTTCAAAAGTATTATATAAATAAATGTATCGGTTTAAAAAGGCAAAAAAAAGAGGCAATTCTGTGTCCTTTTTGCTTTTCAAAACTTGACAAAATATGCCATCAACACCAACTGATACTTGATATCTGCAAATAAAGAAAGATAAATATTAGGAAAAAGAGAGGAAAAGACCATGTAAGGGCAAAAATGTAGGCAAAAAGACAGACTTCATTTTCTTATCAAAGCACTATAGCAATGTGTCATAGAGGATTGAGAAATATGCATTGAATGGAGGCAATTACTTGAGCCAAATGTGTCTATTCTGAAGGAGACAATGCAGCACAAATCATGCTGGAAGATGAATGTGTCTCTACAACCACTGAAATTGAAATATTTCTGTTATGAGAGAGCACTGTTTTTCAAATACAACTTTAGAATGAGAATTTCACTTCAGCGTTCTTCTTGTGAAATGAAACACTAAGCACCAATTGTTAACAGCGGACATTCAAGGTCCTCCATGAATAAAAAGTGCTTTGTTTGGGATCATTAAAGGCATAGTTCACCCACAAATTTAAATTAGCTGAAAATTTGCTCACAATCAGGTCCTCCCAGAGTTTATTTCTTCATCAGAACAGATTTGGCAAAATTTGGCATTACGTCACTTCAGTGAATGGGTGCCATCAGAATGAGAGCCCAACAGCTGATAAAAATATCACAATAATCCACAAGTAATCCACATGACTCTAGTCCATCAGTCAACGTCTTGTGAAGTTAAAAGCTGCGCGTTTACCTTTAAAGATAACATTTATCATTTCTAAACTACTAGTTTCACTAAATGGAACTGCAAACACAATGGCTGTTTTCAAACAAGTTTCCCATTCACTCCCTACATCTGTCATTGGTTGACAGTCAGCCGGACCCTCACCTCTCACTATTTTTTGAGCCAGTGTTGCACTTGCAAATAATACAACACAGACATATACAGAAATGCAATGCAAATACTCACAATCCAGCCAAATACAGAAGTGTGCTGCAAATACTCACAATGCAACCAAATACAGAAGTGTGCTGCAAATACTCACAATGCAACCAAATACAGAAATGCGCTGCAAATACTCACAATGCAACCAAATACAGAAATGCGCTGCAAATACTCACAACACAACCAAATACAGAAACATGCCACAAAAGTACTCACAACGCAAATAAATACAGAAACATGCTGCAAATCCTCACAATGCAACCAAATACAGAAACGTGCCGCATATACACATAATGCAAACAAAACATGCTTCAAATACTCACAGTACAACCAAATACAGAAACACACTCCAAATACTCAGAATGCAAACAAATACAGAAGAGTGCCGCAAATACTCCTAACACAAAGAAATACAGAAACATACTACAAATACACACAACGCAAACAAATACAAAGATGTGCTGCAAATATTTGCAACACAACCAAATACAGAAATGCACTGCAAATACTCACAATGCAACCACACAGATTATTAGTAAATATTAGGAAAAAGGGAGGAAAAGACAATGTAAGGGCAAAAATGTAGGCAAAACGACAGAATTCGACAGAATCGAGAAACACACTCCAAATACTCAGAATTCAACCAAATACAGAAAACGCCACAAATATGTCTGCATTTGGTTGCATTGTGAGTATTTACAACACATTTTTTTGTTAAACTGATGAAGATTCTTAATTTGCTGGTGTGTTGTATTTGCATGTGTTTTCTTCAGTTGCAATGTAGCAAGCTCTCTCTCTCGGCCACCATAAAACCTTCATGATTATGTTTCCTAACACACCTAAGTACAATAAAAAGTATAATTAACGTACAGTTAAGTGCTTGAAAACATTACATTGAGTTTTCACTAAGCCACAAAACACCAATTTGGGTTTCGTGGGTTTTTTAAGGATTCATTGACCACAAGCTCCGTCCCCACCACCTCTTTTAGCGGCTGATATGTTGATGTAACTCAAACAATGTCTTGTGTATGAGAGATAGATGTATGAATAAATGATCATTTTTGCTCATCTAATGTATCATTTAAGGAGACCAGAGAGAAATGGAGTGAAAGAAAGCAACTGTCAGACGGTGAGAAACTTGAAGAGAGAGAACAAAATTACATTTCGATTTTCTCTCTATTCTTTTGCAGTCTTTGTTGATTTTATGATTAAACAATGACTATCATGTCGCCTCTTCCTCATCCGCTTTTTCCTCCTGTCCTTCTGTTTTTCTGCTTCATTCTCATCAGATTGATCATCATTTCTATGAAGTTGGCTGGCTAACTAGATGTCACATTGTACTGACATGATGAATGCTGCTGTGGCAATACCGCGTGTCCAATCAAATCAGCTTGTATCATCAGAACATTGCACACAGCAGGATAAATAACACAAAAGATTCCAGAAATAACATCTGATATCATAATTTTAAAGAGGCACAGCCATCTTTTGATGTGCACTGCAGAAAATTCAGCACAACAGCTGCATTTACAAGAAAAATCTACTCTACATTATACATTACGCATATCTACTCTATAATTACTACAATAACTGGGGGAATAACAAAGCCAGGAAATGATTGTGATGTAGATGTGTTTATGTATGTATGTCTCAATAGTTAGCTGTGTCCCTTCTAGCTCTTAAAGGTATAGTTCACACAAAAATGAAAATTCTGTCAGCATTTACTTACCCTCAAGTTGTTCCAAACCTGTATGAATTTATGAACGGATGAATTAATTTTATTTCTTCTGCTGAACACAAAGATTTGAAGGATTTGAAGAATGTTGGTAACCAAACAGTTGATGGTAGCCATTGATTCCACTCCATGTGGAAGAAAAATATCATGGAAGTCAATGGCAACTACCAACTGTTTGGTTACCAACAAAATGTTCATTTTTGGGGGAATTATCCCAACTGTAATAGTGTAATGTCGGTTATATGTAATTTCATAATTATTTCTAAGACCGGCAGAAAATGAAAAGTTGTGATTTTCTAGTCCGATTTGGCTAGGAACTATACTCTCATTCCGGCGTAATAATCAAGGAACTTTGCTGCCGTAACATGGCCGCGGCAGGCGCAGTGATATTACGCAGCGCCTGAAAGTAGTCCCCAGCTATATTATAACTAGTTACCTAGCTGGGGACTACTTTCAGGCGCTGCATAATATCACTGCGCCTGCTGCGGCCATGTTACGGCAGCAAAGTTCCTTGATTATTACGCCAGAATGAGAGTAGTTCCTAATCATATCAGCCTAGAAAATCACAACTTTTCATTTTCCGCCGGTCTTAGTACACGATATAACTACAGAAGAGTCAAGTTTTAAATAGGACAAATATCAAAACTCTTTGGTCATTTTTGAATGCGATGCTACTGGTCTAATCGGATTCAATGATCTATGCTAAGCTATGCTAAAAGTGCTCTCGCCAGATCCGGAGATCGGCTGAATGGATTCAAAAACGGTAAAACTCAACTTATTAACTCTGAGAGAGTTGGAGAATGAGACTATTTCCAAAAAAAGTGGAGTGTTCCTTTAAAGCACACTGCCAAATGTATTGACAAACATTTATGATAAACTTAAATATACTTTTTTAGACTTATATTTCATGTATTTAAATATGTATATTTGATATTAAACACTTGTAGCAATAAAATTGTTACTTAGTACATTTCACTTTAAATGTAACATTGAATTACTGTACATGCTAAAGTTAAAATGACTCTATAATCATCAAGTACTTGTGTTTTTGTCAGCATATCAAAATAAGTGTTCTTCTATAAACCATGACAAAAGATTATTAAAACATAATGATTTAAAATGTAATGTTAATGTACAACTTTTATTCTGACATTTTTACAAAGTGCAAAAATGTGTTAAGAAACAGTCATAAATGTATAATCTTTTTAAGTACACTTAACGGGCCTTTTATTTCAGTAATATTAGATTATCTACAAGTTTTTAAAAATGTCCTTTTAAAATTTCATTTTCAGCAGACTTTTATGCAGACTCTTCAACATCCATGGTGACATGAATAAAATATGTTTTTTTTTTTGTTTTTGTTTTTTGTGAAAACACACTTTGACTTTCAAAAAATCTTTTGGGAGAGATAATATTATTTCTGCATTATAAAGTATAATAATATCACTTAATGTAGACTGCAAAGAGCAGTCTTCAAATCAGAGTCAGAGTCACTAAGTTTAGCTTATTTTCTCCATGTAACAGTGCAGCTAATGGTGTTGTGTAACAGTATTACACTGGCTAGGAGAAAATTAATTAAAGTAAATAAACTTCATGTTCCCAGTGGAAGGGAACAGCAATCTCAATAATGAAAAAACAACTATGTACAATGCAGCATGATATATTAACTGTAGCTAATTTGTATTATGACTATACAAAAGTTAATATTGTAAGAAATTACAGTAAAGTCCTGGCAATATTATACAGTGCACATTTTGAAGGTCATTATGGTGAAACACAAATGCCATTGATTTGACATTACATAAATCAGTTGTCCCAAATTATTTTATGACTTGTACTTGCTAGCCTTAACCACTCAAGATCGTATTCGAATCAGAATGAATTGTTTGGTGTAAATGAGCTATAGCTTTCAGCGCTAACTGGAATTCGAAGAGGAGACAGGTAGTTAGCAGACATCAATGCACAAGCCATTATGGTGATCTATAGACAGTGAAGATACTGGAAATCTATGAGCGAGAGTGTCTGTGTGTTTGTGTGTGTGTGTGTGTGTGTGTGTGTGTGTGTGTGTGTGTGTTCTCCTTGGATAACAAAAAGGAGAAAGTAAGGACTGTCACATATGTCATAGAATAGGAAAAGTATAAGAGTTTAACTTTTAATATTACCAATTTTGATAAAACTATGCGAAATATTGGTTTAGCAAGATGTGAAAGTTGTCATTTTGACTATTTGGAAATGCTGCTAATTTTATTTTATACAGTAAAAGTCAATACAATTAGTAACGATAACTGGAAGTTAATTGTCCGTGACAGTTAACAGCTGACATACACTAAGCGAGATATTTCTTTTCCTCTCAGCTATTGATGTTAAATTTTGAGCTATTTACAAGAAGCTATTTGGAAGAATCGTAGCATTTCACAGATGTGTGCACCTGGTGTAATCATACTGTACAACAGATGAACAGATTTCATCCTCATTGATGTAAAAATTAAAAAATGTAAATCACGACTCAGCTTATGTTGCATGCGTATTAGATTGCCCATGTGGCTGTTTTGTTATGCTGTTAGTCTTCATCTATTTCCACTGTAATATTCATAGTTATTTTCATTAGTTATTCTCCTACCAGTTGTTAAATACATTAACTATAAAGTGCTGAGGGATGACATAATTTTGAAGGCAAATGCTCAGAAATGATCATTTTAAGCACTTCCAGTGCCCCAGTTCTGAAATCACTGGATTTTTAAATTGGTTTTTGGTTGAATGTCTGAAATAACACATGTTTTTAACACAAGCTCAATATATTTTCATGTATATATATAGTTTTATTCTATGATACAAAATACACATGTAATACCCCTTGATTTTTTAAAGCTTTTATTGTCTTAAAAAAGGCTATTGCTAACAAGTGGATAAATTGGACTTTTAGGTTTTCTGTGACATTAAACCTAGCAGTACAACATAATTTATTTATAGCCTATTTTTAGCTTTTTTTTTTCTGCTGATTGTATTAAATTTTTAGGTCCCACTTTATATTAGCTACTATGCTAAGGTACTATGTACCTTAACTACTATGTACTTACATTTAAATTAATCATTTGGTACAATGCACTTATTGGGTACATACATGTGTTTACATTGTACTTATATTTAAAAAAAATACCTATATGTAATAACATCTGTAATTAATTTCTGTAATTACATTTTGTAATTACACTGTTGACCCATCCCTTACACCTTAACCCACCCTTAAACCTACCCAGACCACCAAACCTGTCCCTAACCTTACCAGTATCCCACCTCAATAGCAGCAAATGTGTTTTGCAATACAATATGAACACAATAAGTACATTTGAATTATTTTTGCAAGTACATAGTAGTTAAGGCCACTTAATATAAAGTGTGACCAATTTTTATAACATAATTCATATGTAAAAGTGAGGTTCATGAGGATTATCATGATGAATAAAACATGTAACAATCATACACATTTATTGATCACAGAGCTTATTTTTTTGCGCTGATTGAAATGCCAATGGAAAAATCCAGTAACACTTTAGATTACAAACAGCAAAGAACTACGTAAGCATACTGAATTTACGGTGTACATTTCTGTCATTATAGTGTACCTATAAAGAACATACGTGTAGGTATAAGTGAACAATGCATTACGTTTAGGTAATAAGGGGGTAACAACCAGATATGCAACCTGCAAAGAACTGCGTAAGTAAACTGAAGTTACAGTAACTTTTTTGTAATTATAGTGAATCCAATTCAGTAGCTCCGTGTAGGTATAGGGAAATAATATGCGATGTTTGGGGAATAAAGGGGTAACAACCTGTAAAATTACAAATCATTTATACTGTAAGTATTTTGAAACTAAGGGGTACCTGTTCTAATATTACATGGTACGTGGTATTACGTGGTATGTATGACCTAACAACAGTCTTATGTTTGGGAGTGATTTGGAAAGACGATAAACTTTTTATAATTTTATATTGGTATTTTATTATAGGCCTAGGTATTTTTTTAACCATTCTATTATTAAAGGATACATGATGGAGATTACTGAACAACAAAACTGGACATCTAGTGAAATGAGTTAATGGGTTTCTGCTATGATTTATAATTCACGAGTCTTCTTACCTTATGAAAGCTGAGTCACACCAACAACTTCCCAACGCCACTATCACCAAATAACTTTGCATGATATACCATCAAGGTTCAATGCAGCTTAAAACAAGCTTACCTCTTTCCAGCTGTTTGCAGAAACAAACAAACAAACAAACAAAAAAACATGGGTTACACTTTATATTAGGTGGCCTTAACTACTATGTGCTTACATAAAAAAAATAAGCACAATGTACTTATTGGGTTCATACTGTATTGCAAAACACATTTGCTGCTTTTGAGGGGGATACGGGTAAGATTAGGGACAGGTTTGGTGGTCTGGGTTGGTTTAAGGGTGGGTTAAGGTGTAAAGGATGGGTCAACAGTGTAATTATAAATGTAATTATAGAAATTAATTACTGATGTAAGTACATATAGGTATTTTTTAAAATATAAGTACAATGTAAAAACATGTATGTAAACAATAAGCGCATTGTACCAAATTATTAATTTAAATGTAAATACATAGTAGTTAAGGCCACCTAATATAAAGTGAGACCAAAACATGATACAACATTTGTATTTCAGTGGATGTATACTGTGATGTTTTTATAGCAAGAAAAAAAAGTAGAGGGTTTAATTTGGCCAACAAAAAATTAAATGAAAACTAGTGCAATATATTTCTCTGTAATTACTGTGCAAATATACACTTGTTCTGTGTTTGTCCAACTTTTTCCTGCCTTGTTCCATATAGTTACAGTGTAAATACAACATTTGCGGGCTCTAATTTAAAGCGGCGCTTGTTCCTCCTTACTCCATGTAGATACAGGGTAAGTGGCTACAACAAATTGCTCTGAAATTATTGTTTATATAGTAGGTTATATATACATACATTATATATCAGGTAATATATCAATAAACATGGTATTTAATTCAAATATTGTTTGAAATTTACTATAGGCCTACTGCTGGGTTAAATGAACCCAAAATGGGGTTTTTAATTAAAATCACACACAATATGACAATAGTAACACAACCCAGGCAACAGACAATAAAATATAAAAATGTATTACACCAGGCCAGAAAAAAGCAAAGCAACTCCATATACAGCTTATACAGTTAACCCAAATTCTTTTGAAAAGCTGGTTTAAGAACAAATTTAAGATTTTGTTAAATTTGTTCATATTTTTCACCCACTGATGGAAGTTAAACTATTATGGACAAACCATCACGCCAATAAACAGACAATAATAAACACTGAAAATCAAGATTAAACATTTTGACTAGTTCAGTTCCCGGCTTTACCACTCATCAGTCGCCGCTCAATATTGTGAGAACATACTCGGACAAGTTTTGAAAAGAACACATTCCAGTCAGTTTCAAAAATCTCTGTCCTCTATGCTTTGATTAGTTTTCTTGCATTTTCGACACATATTCCTGTCATGAGCGCCGCAAACACTGACTCAAACTCCTCAAGCGCCATTCCAGCTGTTTTCAGTTCGCACTCACCACATTCACTGGTCCAGTTTTAAACGAACACACTCCAAACTGTTTCAAAGTTGTCCCTCATCTGCGCTTCGATTAGTTTTCTCCTATTTTCCACACGTTCCCATCTTAAGCACAGCACACGGATTTGGTCGCACACAGAACCGTTCGCGTTTGAACTTGTGTGACTTGCTGCATGCTCTCTTTCACATCCTCCACATTCCTAACCCAGCACCATCAGGTTACTTATTACTGATAGCAACCCAAAATGGGTCAAATCAAGTCAGCTTCCTAACCCAAAAGTCTCAACCGAGCGTTTGGACTGAAACAATAACCCAGCGTGTTTTATACTGTATGTGTAGACTATAAAAAAGTGCACAGTGTATGTTTTTGCTAAATCGCTTGCAAAATATAAGATTGTCGTCAGGTCATACATACCAATAGGTACCCCTTAGTTTCAAAATACTTACAGTAGATATAATTTGTATTTTTATAGGTTATTGCCCCTTTATTCCCAATACTTCGCTTATTATGCCCTTATACCAGGGGTCATCAAACTTGATCCTGGAGGGTCGGTGTCCTGCAGAGTTTAGCTCCAACTTGCCTCAGCACACCTGCCTGGAAGTTTCAAGTATACCTAGTAAGACCTTGATTAGCTGCTTCAGGTGTGTTTGATTAGGGTTGGAGCTAAACTCTGCAGGATACAGGCCCTCCGGGACCGAACTTGGTGACTCGTGCCTTATACATACACGGAGGTACTGAATAGGTACACTATAATTACAAAAAAAGTTATGTTGTAAATTCTGTTTACTTACACAGTACGTTGCGGGTTGACAGACTGAAACTGTTAAAAAACCTAGCGTGTTATTGTGATGGCTTATTGTAGCTAATCAAAACAGTTAACACTATGCTAAACAAGTATGCTAAAGGCCTAACGAACGATAGCTATATTATCGTCCAGATGAATATAATGAAGAATAACTAACAGGTTGTTTTTCAGCTTTATATCTCTTGCTCTGGCTCTTTTTACATGTTCAGAAATCATTCTTTTGACAAGTTCAGTCAGGGTCAAAAGACAAACTCTTTATGATCTTGGGACTTTACAGTCAAGCCGTTGCTCTTCTTTCAGGACTGGAGGACATGAGTTCTCTCCCACTGGGCCGGGGGGCTGTCAGAACCAATCATGTTTTAGGCCCCAGGGCTCTGTCCAGAGGGATGACCTCATCGTCTTCCTGAGTGGTTAATATCCCAGCATGCTCTCTTGCTCAGAGTTCAAGAGTGGGGATCAGACAGAATCAGGGCATAACCGCAACAACTACTACACGCGATTCTTCATTATTCATACTTCTGCCTCATTAAAATCACACAAGTGGTAGGAAGCAACTTCATCTCGGTCTGTTAAACAACTTCATTAGATTTTTAAGCAGAAGCTTGTTTGTGGTCTGCTTCACAGAGGCAGTCAATAAAAAATGAAGTCAGTCCCACTTTCCATTTAGACTTATTCATGAAAGTATGGAAATTAATGTCTTTTACATTACGTGAATTATAGTACCATAGCTAAAAATATTTAAATGTGTGGTTGACTGTTTTTTTTTTTTCTAGGCTTGATTGTGTTTATGGGGTGCAATCTAACATGTGATAATACTTATTATTAAATTATTTTTCACATAATTTACCTTTATTCCACACTGCTCTGTACCTTCTCCTATAAACGCGCTGATCATTTCCTGGTTTTATGAAGCCCCTCCCTCAGAAATACGCGATGGGCTCAGATTGGTTAGCTTTTCCCGTGTGTTGTGATTGGCTAAACCGCCTCTAATGCTCGTCTAAACGTCATGCCCCTCGCCTCAGCAGCATGTGCTCCAGTTGTATTGTAAACAATGGCGTCGTCTATATTGCTTATCAATTTGAGCTTGACTGAGACCCAGAGAATATTAGTGAAGAGGATTGCACAGAACCTGCAAGCATGGCTCTTAATTGTATGTGTTTTTGTTTGTTGTTGTATCATACTTTTAGATACTCTGTTATAGGCAAATGCTACTGCTTCTGTTAGCTTTTAATATACAGTTTTATCCTGATTAAAGCTTTAATACAGTACGGCAACTGCACGCGTGTCCATGTATAACGTGTCTCATAGCTATGTGAAAATAAGTGTATAGGTGTTGTGTTGTGTAAGTGTTGTTGTCTGTGGGGGGGGGGGGGGGGGGTCTATTTTGCACTCTTGATATTTTAGAGTGTCATCCCTTTATTGCTGTGAACTCTTTTTCTGCATCGTGAATGATTTGTAGATTGTACACACAAACACTTTGTATTTTCGTATTTTTGCATATTTCTTATTAATTTCCAATGGCGGTCATTTTTGAATGCGAACAACACAAGTGTGACTATTTTTTTACGGCCATTTAGCTTTTTCGAATCACGTCCACAATTTATTTTTATTTTTTTGTAGTCACATAGCGACTGCCATAGAAGTCACCAAGTTTCGTACCATTCCAATGAAGTAGCGATTTTTAAAAATTCAAAACATTTTTTTTCCATTCTAAAATGACTGAAATATTTCTTTTTAAGATGCCCTTAACAAATGATGTCCAGAATGTACCTGGCACAGTATGTACGTTGCGTCGCGGCAAGTGTTTTTAGCTTGTTTCAGCCCGACGCAGTTATAATTTTCACGTCCTACGACACGTTGTTTAAAGGAACACTCCACTTTTTTTGGAAATAGGCTCATTCTCCAACTCCAACTCATGGCCGCAGCAGGCGCAGTGATATTACGCAGCGCCTGAAAGTAGTCCCCAGCTAGGTAACTAGTTATAATATAGCTGGGGACTACTTTCAGGCGCTGCGTAATATCACTGCGCCTGCTGCCGCAGCAAAGTTCCTTGATTATTACACCGGACTGGGAGTATAGTTCCTAATCATATCGGCCTAGAAAATCGCAACTTTTCATTTTCCGCCGGTATTAGTACACGATATAACTACAGAAGAGTCAAGTTTTAAATAGGACAAATATCAAAACTCTTTGGTCATTTTTGAACGCGATGCTACTGGTCTAATCGGATTCAATTATCTATGCTAAGCTATGCTAAAAGTGCTATCGCCTGACCCGGAGATCGGCTGAATGGATTCAAAAACGGTAAAACTCAACTTATTAACTCTGGGGGAGTTGGAGAATGAGCCTATTTCCCAAAAAAGTGGAGTGTTCCTTTAAATAGCAAATGCATTTTGAGGTGTTTTTCAGGCGCATTGTTGGCGCGTTGCTATTTGAGGCAACTGAAATAGACTGCGCCATTGACCAACTAAAATCAAGTCTTAAGTCAATGGCGTAGTATTTTATTGTTGTTGTTATTATTTAAAGAGCATGCTAGTTATATGCATCTACGCACGTAGATTTTGCTTATTACACACAGGGAAACGCAGCAGCACACAAACATGCCAAATATTAAAAATTAAGGGATTATATTGTAAAATATTATCATTGTGTAGGCTACATAAATATAAAAATACCTACGTCATAATGGATAGCTCAACTGGCTCTTAAAGGGAATGGGAAATGAGACTCTGATTGGTTTATTGCACAAAACTGATTGGTTTATTGCCAAAATGCACCCATTACTCATTACGACAATAGGGACAACCCTTTTAGACCATGCGCCAGGCATGCTGACTGTTTTTCCCGTCGTTAAACTAGCAAAAGTGGATTCGGACACGCCCTAAGTTCACCTGAACTGTGCTCTTTAGACCATGCGCTTAGATTGTTAAAATAGGGCGCTATGATTTGTGGTCTCTCTGTGATGTTTTGCAGATGTTGCTTCTTTTTCATGTGTGGCAGTATATCTCATCTCCACTCAGACCTATGGGGTACAGTTTTAACAGGCAGTTTGAGTAATGCCATGTTTCTCTGAGAGACGTCTTTAGTGTCGCCCATTTTAATGTAGGAAGCTGCATCTCCATTTCAGAGCCGTGATTCAGATGAGATTTTGAGCGCAGGAGATTTTCTTAAAAAACCTTTCTGATCAGATTTCAAATTAACGCTGGAAACTTGGTGTTCACCTAGACACGATTTCAAGGTAACTGTCTGGTTTTCTGTCATGGGCAGTACGTTATCTGGGGCATTTAAGAGCCCTGACTCCATTAACTTTAATTGACGCTTCATGGCTAAATGAGCCAACAGTGGCCAAACAGATAGTAAAGAGAGGTCATTTATATTAGACCAACCTGCTAAAGAGGAATACATGTTCGAAATAGCATACTACCGTATAACTTGTACTGTTTTTACAATGTGCATAAAATGCAGTTTCTCTCTATGCTTAAAGCCTAGATGACATACTAGGTAGGTGAAATAAACTTTCAAGCAGTGCCCTGATGTATAAAATAAAATAAAATAAAAAAAAACTTATGCAGTTTTTTGACCTCAAATTAATTGAGAAAATGCATGTAATATTTGAAGAAAAAAAAATCACACTGTAAAACAAGAAAAAGCTCCAGCAAATCAAGAAAACATCTTCATCAGTTTGACAGCAGGTGGTGCGAATGCTCACAACACAACCAAATAACGAAACGCACTGCAAATAGAAAAAAAAACATCTGCAAATTAAGAAAACAACTTCATCAATTTGACAACACACACGCTGCAAATGCTCACAACACAAACAAATAAAGAAACGCAAAATAATTTTATTTGCAGTGCATTTCTTTGTTTGGTTGTGCTGGGAGCATTTGCAGCGCGTGTTGTCAAATTGTAGAAGTAGTTTTCTTAATTTGCAGATGTTTTTTTTCTATTTGCAGTGAAGTTTCTTTGTTTGGCTGGGTTGTGAGTATTTTCAGCGTGTGTGTTGTCAAATTGATGAAGTTGTTTTCTTGATTTGCAGATTTTTTTTTTTTTTCTATTTGCAGTGTGTTTCTTTGTTTGGTTGTGTTGTGAGCATTTGTCAAATTGATGAAGTTGTTTTCTTAATTTGCAGGTGTTTTTTCTATTTGCAGCACGTTGAGCTCTCTCAGCCACCGTAAATCACACATTTGTAATGATGAATTTGCAATATAGTATATTTAAAATATGCCAAATTAATAAAATATTAACTTTAAATGTAATATAAAGAAAAACATTTTAGTTAAAATTACAATCAAGTACTTTATATGTGCCTGCAAATGCCAGTCAACACATCAAAATAACTGTACTTTTATATAGCCTGAAAAAATGCACTTTAAAATAAAACTTTGGTAACACTTTAAGTTGTCCTTGTTACACGTTACATGTACTTAGTATTGTAATAACAATAAATTATGCATAATTACATGCAAGTAACCAAAGCCAAACCCGAATCCTAACCCTAACCCTATAGTAAGTACATGTGATCTTACTCAGTACTTAAATGTATATTTACACTTTAACAAAGACACCTTAAAATAAAGTGTAACTAAAACTTAATTTGACATCATAACAAAGTACAAAACATCAGCGTCAACTGTAAGTACACTTAAGTTGCCTTTAATGTTATTATTGTATTATCTGTAAGTACATTTTTTTAAATATACTTATTTACTTTTGTTACGGTGCACACAGCAGGGAGGAACGAGGAACACGGACACGAGGATAAACTTCAAAATAATAGTCTTTAATGAGGACATCAGGACAGGGCAAGACAAGGCAAGGTTCACACAGACAGGAACACCGGGGAATAACGAGTAGACCAGACGAAAACTAACTAAACAGGCAGGAACTAAATACACATGAATATTACTGATAATTAGACAAAACACGGCTGGACAAGACTTAACTAATAATCACACAAAACAAGGACAGGAACAAGACCAAATATGGACACAAGAGGCGGGAACACAAGACACACACGACAGAGGACTGACAACTTTATACTTGTTATACTTTAGATTTGAAGTTCACTACAAGTGTGTATTCAATATAAATATGCACATATAAAATTTTTCATATTACATGTCAAATACTACTGATAATGAACTGAAAACAATTGTATAATGAGTTTTTGCTTTTAAAATAAATTTTATATAGAATAAAATAAAGGGAGGATAAAATAAATGCATGAATTTGTACTATAATTTTGGAGTAATATCAGAAAATGGATGAACTAGTCAAAGTAAACAGTTCACTTACTCAGACAGCACCACTTTCAGTCACACTGAATCAAAATGAACTAGAAATGATGATGAGTGAGTAAAAAAAAAACCTGAATCTGGAGCAAGGGTTTTGCCTTTGCATTTCAGAAGTCGACCACACACTACTGCTAGATAATATCAGCTGCCTTCGGCAGACCTCTCTCGTCTCTGTGAGGGGATAAGACTGAATAGATGATTGAAGCTTGAACTGTAATATTAAGGTGTCAGTTTGAGGTCCTGCACTCATGTCTGTAGTCATGGTGAAAGCTCTGTCGGGGCTGAACTGGAGTAATTGGGGCTCATCAGCAGATTGCTGTTGGTAGAGTCTGTTAGGGCAGGAGTGTGATTGAGGACAGACTGGAGCTGTAATACCAGCTAATTAGCAGCTGTGTAAAACAGTTTCTCAAACATCGTCAGCCCTCTACTGCACAGCGATAGAGCTACATTTAACAGGCCCTCCAGACTCTTCATTAGCTCCTCTCACCCTGACAGAGAGATAAAGCAGGGTCACGTCTCGTAAAGCATTGACTTTTTCTCTAAAGATGTTAAGGATTTGAGATTTTACCAGCCTCACAGTAGGATACGTGTGAATATGTGTGTATCTTTTCTCTCAACATTAACTTAGCATTATATAACTTTAACAAATAATTAAGAAACATTATATAATGCTAAGTTAAGGTATGTTCAAATAGCTACAAATATGAGATAATATTAACTCATTGAACATTACATAACAATTTTCAATTTATATATAAATCATGCACTTTTAAAAATCTATAAATTATTTCAACAGAGGTTATATACTGATATACTGGTGTTTTAACCAATGAACTAGTTGTTTAAACTGACTAAAATGATTTATCTCGTGCACATTTACAAATGTCGTGTATGTAGACTTTCTAAATTATTTCTAAATCATTTATGAATCATTTGTTCATGTTCTTGCAGTACTCGATCTAAAGTTGAAATTATTCATCACCCGTAAATGTTTATAAACATGAACTATTAATAATTTATGGGAATTTAACTTTTAGCTGCTTTAAGTGCTTTTAACCTTTAAGTAATGTGATTAGTTAGGAGAATTTATATTCTTGCTAAAGATGATCGAGAGGGTGTTGGCACAGCTGAGATGATGATAGTGTGCTGTGCATATTTCCATTCCCAAATTCATTGTCCTAAATTAGGGGTGTCCAAACTTGTTCCTGGAGGGTCACTGTCCTGCAGAGTTTAGCTCTATTTCTAATTAAACACACCTGAACCAGCTAATCAAGGTCTTCAGACTCACTAGAAACTTCCAGGCAAGCAATCTGCAGGACACTGGCCTTCAGGAGCGAGTTTGGACATCCCCGTCCTAAGCTGTGCGGTCGGTCCAAGTACGTTTTGATAGTTTGTTTTTCCATTTTGAAATGAAATAAGCAGAAATAAGAAAACAGTCGTTTTTTCTTTCTTTTTCTTTTTTTTTTTGTTTTGTTTGAAAAAACAAGATTTTGGCTCGATTTCTGTTTATTTATTTATTTTGGTACACGGGTAGAAAACGGATAAACAACTTCAAAATTAATTTTCCCTTTTTGGGAGGTCATGACACACCCCTTTCCAACGATTGGTCAACCAAATCAGAGCCCATAACGTCATCCTCCGTTCGTGCAGCAAAATAATAGTCCTCTACTGTTATGTTCATTGGCTGTAATATAAGTGACATTTAATAGTCCTTTACTGCTGTACGGGCCAGGTCCTAGATTGGGATTTCTTCTGTGCCACCTAACGCATATTGCAGAAATATATTTTTTTGTTTGTTTTTCCCATTTTAATTCCTTACATTTATATAGCACTTTTCTAGGCACTCAAAGCGCTTTACATTGTGGTGGGGGTCTCCTCATCCACCACCAGTGTGCAGCATCCACCTGGATGATTTTATTTGTTGAAATTATTTTATTTTATTTTAAATTTAAATAAATTAATAATCAGAAACAAGTTATTTTCTTTTCAAAGTAAAAACAAACTATCAAAACGTACACGGACCACACTGCTTAGGACGGGGATGTCCAATCTTGCTCCTGAAGGGCGAGTGTCCTGCAGATTTTAATTCCAACCTGCTCCATCTTGCTCAACTAGTCAGTCTGAAGACCTTGATTAGCTGGTTCAGGTGTGTTTAATTAGGGTTAGAGCTAAACTCTGCAGGACAGTGACCCTCCAGGAACAAGTTTGGAAACCCTTAGTTTAGGACAATGAATTTTGGAATGGAAATATGCACACTATCGTCATCTCAGCTGTGCCAACATCCTCTCGATCATCAGACTTAGAAGAAAGACAGCTGAAGCTGCACAGTGCTGGATAATGTAATTTTCTGAAGTTTAGTCAATTAGGAAAAATAATAGTTGCTATACAGTAAGCTTTGGTTTGAAGCTTTAGTGTTATGGCTTATGCAGACATGTTGCATATCATAAACAGAGAAACAATAAAATGTTTTTATGGAATTGGCTTTTAAAAGAAATCAACTTAGAGATAGTCATCTGATTCGAAGGACTTCCAAATTAGTTCTGTTGCTTCATTGAAAAGCACCAGTTAAAAGCATTGCCATTTTCAACGTGTAATGCTTTTACTTCTGATGCTGGCCATTCAGTACCTTTTTTTCTTAAAATTTAAATGTGTGCTACTTTTATTGAATAAGGTTCAACAGCTCTGTCAACTGCACACTATACTCTCACAATATTGTCTGCAAAGGCCGGTTCATGTGCTTCTGTTAATACTGCCTCCCTGCAAAAATCCCAAGTGCCCTTCTTCAATTCAGCACATTATGAATTAAATCACATTCTCTTTGCCAAATCTATTTGTGAATAGTTTCGATTAAAGCCCCACTCCCATACGGCTTAAAGCCGAGAGCTTTTCAGAAGGACAATAGCCGAGAGTCTCCAAGAAGCTGAGAGAGGCCGTGATTTCTTCAGTTCAAACCACCATGAATCATGTTAAATATTACATGAAGGCTGAGCGTCTTTCTGGCAGCCTGAGAGTGGTTCAGTTTCAGTGAATCCTGCTCGTCTGAATACTGGGTACATTGAGACACTGCCTCAGTTAAACACCTCTAAACAGAGCTTGAAGAAATCCAGGCTAATTGCACTGCAGATTGTCAGTGAGATTTCACAGAAGTGCAACTGGATTCAGGCCAATGGTAGAGAGTGTTTCATACTAATAACCTGAAGCAGCTGGTTTCATATTGGGCTGGAGTCCAGATATTTCATAATGAAGACCATTGAGTGGGTAATTAGTGACTGAGCGGTACCAACCCAATTTTTTTTTGTGAATCATTGGGGAATTTGTATGAAATTGTATGATTTGAGTCAAATTAGATGCACAAATGTACATATTCATATACTGTATATTTGCCACCATTTCAGCAAAAAATAAAATAGTTACGGATTGCCATGAAAGTGTGTTGGTAGTACACACTTTCATCCAAAATACACTTTAATTAGATTAGTTTTTTATATGTCATGTCATGTTTGATTCATTCAAATTAATTAGAATTTGCCACCAATTTACCAAAATGTGAAATAGTTACTAATTGCAATGGGCCTCATTCATGAAACTTGCGTAAATATATGAGTAAATTCGGAGTAATTTGCATGGAAAACAAACTCTCCTCTGGATTCAAAAACGCTTCGTAAACGTCTGATAGTTAAACATGTGTATGTTAATGAATTCCAGTCATTATCATGCACGCTCATTATCATGCACGCTCAGCGCTCATGCACGCTCATTCACAATTAGCATAATCCCCGCCTATGAATTACAGCTATGCAAATTGCGTGTCGAAGAACGCATTGGAAAATTCTGGTCTACTTTCTCAGGTTTAGCTCCAGTATATTGCATAAATGCAAAAAAAGAATAAAAAATACAGTGACAAGCTCTGCGTTTTACAGTTATCAACTCAGCTACAAAAAATAAATAAATAAATAAAATTCAAAAAGAGGGCAAAGGCAAATGAACATGTAATTATTATGGCAGTGCATCAAAATTCTGTGTAATCAGTTTGCGAAAAAGAATGTTTTACACACCATTTACACGTGGTAGGGAGCAGGTGTACATTTCTTTCTTACCAACTAACATTTTGAAAATACGAACATTTTCATGAACTTGAAAGTTTACGTCAGAACGGCTTTATGGACGATTTACACAAAAATTTGTTCTGCTCATGTTTCATGAATGAGGCCCAATGAAAGTGTATTGGTAGTACATGCTTTTATCTAAAGTGCACTTTTATTATTATTATTATCACTTATTATTAACTAAAATTGAGTGCCTTGATCAAGTTTGATTTACTTTTGTAATGTTACACAATGCTGCATGTGTTCACCGTTTACAGATGCCAAGCAACATTACTACTAGAATTCAACAGATGTGTAAATTATTGGCTATTTTACAATTAATTCAAACATGGCTCATCCAGTAAAATATGTATGGTTTACTATTTCGAGGGTGTTGTTTTTAATAATTCACATTTTTAATAAAGTTTTTAATCATCTTATTAAGATGCCACAGATGCCAAACGTATAAATCATTTGTTGTCTGGATCATTTGTTGTTTCTTCCAAATAATTAAGCAAGTTTATAAGCAGTCCAAGTCAGTAAGTAAATTTAGGGCCAGGACAATAAACAGG
This sequence comes from Acrossocheilus fasciatus, assembly GCA_036784905.1. Lineage (NCBI taxonomy): Eukaryota > Metazoa > Chordata > Actinopteri > Cypriniformes > Cyprinidae > Acrossocheilus > Acrossocheilus fasciatus. The sequence continues at coordinate 9,566,972 of CM071957.1, read as the reverse complement.
GCAAATTAGAAAGAGAACGCAATGCTACAAAACCACCGATGGGAGTGGAAAGCTCTGCAGGTGATCTACTGACAATGTACAAATTAAGGTTCACAGTTATTTTCAGCAATCTACCAAGAGCAGCGTATCTACCAAATCTACCAAAATTATAGTAGGTAGCAAACAAGCAGAACCCATGATAACCAGGGGCAGGTCATCTGCTAACTACACAGGCGCAAATGGGGTTAAGACATTTTTAGTCATGACGACTCTCTAGAGAGATTGTAAAATCTTTATTAATGTAAATAGAATGTGCATAGGTTTGGTCTTGGAGGACTAGATCTACTACACTGCTGCTGCAGAGCAAGTAGACTTGCACAACCATTAACAAACTATTAACTATGACTTTTGCCGCAATAAACTCCTTTGATGCTTATTAATAGTTAGTAAGGTAGTTGTTAAGTTTAGGTACTGCGTAGGATTAGGGATGTAGAATATGGTCATGCAGAATATGTGCTTTATAAGTGCTAATAAACAGCCGATATGTTAATAATAGGCATGTTAATAAGCAACTAGTTAATAGTGAGAACTGGTCCCTGTACTAAAGTGTTACCGCTTCTGCTAAGTGCTTGGATCATAAAATTAAAAGGAAACGTACTGCTGCTGCTAGAGAGAGAAAGATCTCTGTAGCAGATCTAGGCAGGTGGTGCTGGGGAGGCGGTGGGCTAAAATGAGGACACACATGACGCAGAGACATAGCATTGGTTATAGAGGAGTAGTCGTGGTAGTTGTGGCCTAATGGTTAGGGAGTCGGGCTTGTAACCTGAAGGTTGCCGGTTCGATTCTCGTGCCGGTGGGAATTGTGAATGAACAGCTTTCTCTCCACCTTCAATACCATGACTAAGGTGCCCTTGAGCAAGGCACCGAACCCCTAATTGCTCCCCGGGCACTGGAATGGCTGCCCACTGCTCCGGGTGTGTGTGCCACTTGTTCACTACTCACTGCTGTGTGTGTGCACTTGGATGGATTAAATGCAGAGCACCAATTTTGAGTATGGGTCACTTGACAATACGTCACGACTTAACTTAAAACAATGATGAGTGTGTGAATCTATTTGGCTGGGAAAATGAAACTGAATGAATCAATTATAACACAAGTAGAGTTTCATGGCTGAACTATTCATACTTTTTTAGGTGGTAAATAATGGCGCAAATACTAGTAAATTCAGTACCGCCCACCTTAGTAAATCACCTTGCATGATTTATTTAAATGCTCTCCTCCCAAAAATTCTGTGTCAGAAATAAGAAACTCCAACAAAGGCATAAGCAGTAAGGTCATCCACAAAATAACTTGCTCTACGCCTTTTCATTGTTAGTTTTTCGCTAAATGTCTTCAGTAAATCCTGACAGTATTTTTTTAATGCATAAAGAGGTTGCGCTGGCCCTAGAGACACTTTTTTTAAATTTCAAGCAAAAATAGCTATGATTCATAACATTACTGTACTGTGAAATTAACTATATAAGGTGTTGGTCATACTGCCCACCCCTTCAGGCATTAAACAAACTTCAGGTGCCAGGCCTAAGAATTTAACCACTGCACATCATTCCCTGTTGAGCACAGGCATCGGGCCACAGGCTGAACGCTTTATAAAAGTATAGGGATATAGGCTTGGCCACTGACTATAAGCTTTCTAAAATTAACTGAGGACAAATAAAACAGTGGTCTTCAACAAGGTTCTCCAGGGCACCTGGCAGCCAATGTGGAGCCTGTGAGTCACCCACAGAGCACATTATATGAAAATCCCAAATTTAATTCTTATTTTCCTTTCATTTCTTTTGCCATAATACTTAAATTAAATTCTCAACAAGTGCTTTTTAATATATCATTAATAATTTAGCTTTTTTTTTTTCTGTCTACCTTATCATAGGTAACTCAGAAATATTACTAGTGAAAGTGACGCTTTCATTGGAGTAACAAGGTTGTGTATAGGATTACTTGCGTATGCCCCTGCTCTCAATCATATAAAATAATTATGTCACATTATGACAAATAATTGCAGTGTTTTCAGCTGGACAGCTGCCTCATTCAGCTTTTGTCCAGCTGCAGAAAATGTCATGCTTTCCATAGTTATTAAAAGTAATTTTGGAAAGAATCAGCAATTGTTCATCATTATTAACTGTTTTTACCCAGTGTTTTTGTCTTCTTTTCATTCTGTTGCTTTAGTAAAGCAGGACTGAGTCATTTGTATTATTAGGTTTGGCTGTACCTTGTGAAAAAAGAAGTACAGTATACTTCAGGATAGTTTTTAAAAAGAATAATAATAAATTATATGCTCTAAGAGAATATACTTAACTGCGAGCTGAATGTTTTGCAAATGCAATTGCATGCTAATTGCAATTATATGAAAATGCATTATAGTTTAATTTATAATAAATGCAGTTAGCTGAACCTTAGAGTGCTTTTTTGAACCAATGTAAGGAGGATTTAAGTACTTAAATATTTTTGTAATTACACATTTGTAATGGTGCAATTTAGTACATTTAAGATATATTTAATTTCTGTAGAATAACACAAATACAATTATATCAACACATACAGTACAGATCCAACTGGAAAAAAAAAAAAAAAAAAAAAAAAAAATCAACTATGTATAAAAAGTTTATAATCCTGAGAGATAATGAATCACTGAGGCAGAATATCAAGACATTTCATTATTATTCATTCGACGTGTGGTAGTGTCATATCCATGCCACCAGAGGCATTATGGCACAATAATCTTCTTTTACAGTCCATTTTCTCTTTCAGGTGAACTTCAGCTGATATGTTTAGAGATATAATACAATATATAATAGAAAAATATAATATAGAGAAATAATGACATAGTTTAATGGCTCATGTCTGAAGGCAAGTCTATCACCCCCTTGAGTTGCCTACTAAAGTTTGTTTGCATGCACTGAGCTTGTCTAATGGGACTTTCTATTAATAGGCATGGTTGTGTAAGGTATGATTCTGGCCTTAGACTTCATCACTCAGGTGCTGGATTTGTAATGTATGGCATGATGTTTTTGGCCTCAGCAAAAGCACCACTTGGTGTCTGTCATTTTTATAACCTTATAAAACTTGGCGGACACAGGGGAGTCTATCTCATTTTCTCTCAGCCTTGTGACACAGTGAGAGCTGAGTGCGATAGGAAGAGATGTCAGATTTAGATAAACACATGCTATCTTCAGAATATTTAATTAAACCTCCTTGTATTGCCATTCCGCGGGGCGGGGGTGGTGGTGGGGGACATGTGTCTTGCTGGTCTTCATTGGTTTAAGGTTGTCAAGATGATCTCTTAACCTGACCAAACTGGAGTTCACCTGATTTATTTATTTATTTATTTATTTATTTATTTATTTATTTATTTATTTATTTATTTATTCCTTTATCATTATACTGCACATTCAGGTTTAGAGCAAGTTTAAAAGTGAGTGAGGCAATAACGTACAGTATAACACAATATATAATCTACAATGTCCACTGTCTCTTATGTGGAGATTTGGGAAGTCAGATTCACTTTAGTGAACCACCATGTGATTAATTTAAATGAACCTATTAAAATCACTTCAGCAGCTACATTTACCTCTGCTTTTGTAGTGATATACAAAATAATGTCGGCCTATAGTATTTATTACAATAATGTTACATAAGCAAACTTAAATAAATAATAGATTATTTTGTTCATTTATTAATCTATTCATTATTACATTAAAATGCAATAGGCATGTTTTAGTTTCTATATTAAAATTCATATTGATATTTTTTGAGTGTCCTGATTTCATAATGAAGAAAAAATCTTGTAAAAAAAAAAAAAAAAATCACAATCTTCTATTAGTTTTTAGATATTTTTTCCCCGTTATTTCTTAAATTTCCTTCAATTCTTGTTAATACTTCAAAAAAATAAATAAATAATAAAAAGAAAAATTCAATGTTGTGCATTCATTAAATTAATTAAACCTTGTAAGACCTGTCTGTCTGTTTCTCTTTCTGTCTGTCAAAACCAATTTAAATACATTTAAGCCAAATTAATACAATTGCCACATTTTAACATCTTTTCTTCATACCCTGAATGCACTTATATGTCCCTTGCATATATATATATATATATATATATATATATATATAGATATATATATATATATATATATATATATATATATATAAATATTGTGTGTATATATATATAATTTTATTTATTTTTTTGGCATTTAGTGTAAATTTATCTGTTAAATTGATGTTTCATGCTGTCACTAAAATAATATAAATCTCAATAAAAATAAAATAAATTGAGATCTTTATTTCTGTTGCAAATGAATACTGTTAGAATTGTAATAAATGTATGATATATTATTTTTTTAAATAGTCAATCTTTTTAATAACTTCAATGCTGTTACTTTTTGTTAATAACTTGTAGAAAACTATATTTTCAAATGAGTAGCTTGACTGTATCTGAATTAATTTAAATTAGCTTATGAGTAGCTTGCTAGAACTGTTTTGAAACAACACAATATATTGAGGGTGATTCAAGTTGTGCCTTTAAATTTAAACAAGCATTGAATAAAACAGATCCAAACATGTTCTAACTTTCAGACCTATGGCTGTTAGGTTTTCCTAACAAGTTCTTTTAAATGCTCATATTAGTGCTCCCCCCAGTCACCAGCTGTTTCACACAGCTCGGTGCTCAAACTGCGTACCACCTTACTCATTTATGTCTATTTATCGCTTAAATTGTTTTTGTTTTCCTCTCTGTGCCTAATGTAAACAATCAGGCTTCACATCACATTTCAATATTGCCCCCATTATCTCATCTCATCTCAGACGCTCCACATATTTTCTTCGGTTACCGTGGTGATCCGTCCTTCGTGAGGTTGTCATCACAACGGTTGTTGGTATTCCACCTGTTGTTCTATTCCTGACTAATGGACGCCCCCCGATGGAGCCACTCGCAATTATGCACCTCGAGCGCGGTGCTTCGCCTTCAGCAGCTGTATGAGAGCACAAGACTGTGAGGTCTGTGCTGACTCTTGTCACTGAGGAAGTCTGTAACACCTGGAGACAGCTTTGCGGTAGCATTCCCGTTCATCTCAATGGCAGTTGCTTGGCTGGCACTTTGTATTAATGTCAAATTAAATGTTGTACTTTAAAGTACATTTTTAACCTGTTTTTTAATCTGTAAAATTTGAAATCTGTTTTAAAATTGTTTTATCAACATATTAAAACACAAGTACTTGATTATTTTAATTTAGGGTGTTACTCGATATTACATTTAAAATTAATATATTTTAAAGGTACTAAATTGCAACGTCATCATTACAGATGTGTATTTACAAATAAAATACATCAGTGCTGGGTGTAATGCATTACTACTAGTAATTAATTACTGTAATTTAATCACTTTTCACTTGGAAAATTAAAGTAATTAAATAATAAATAATAAATAATTGTCACAAACTAATCAGACACAAAGGAAAACTAGGTCAAACAGGTAAGACTAAGACAAGACTTTGACAGTTCGCCCCCTTCCCTGGAAAGCGCAACCTCGTGCCACAGAGAAGGAAGGGACAGAAGATGGCAGAGGGGTGGCAAAAGGCTGGAACAGACAGGCAGGAAGAGGTTTAGGAGGTGGCCGGATGACCAGGAGGAGGACGACAAACAGAGTCCAGGGTGGTGATGAGGGATGGAGGAGCCAGAGAGGATCGGACAGAAGAAGGAGCCAGGGAAGAGCCCAGAGCAGGAGGAGATGGGAGACACTCCAGAGCCCAGCCAGGGAGACGTCCCACGGTGGAGTCGATGGAGGGAGGAGCCATGGTGGAGGAATGGCATGACGACTCCAAGGGGGCTGACCGATGGCAGCAGAGCAGGTGGAGGAGGAGCCCGGAGCAGAGATAGAGAGCCAATGAGTCAGGGTGACGGGGAGGATCCGGAGGGCCAAGGCAGAGCAGATGGCTCAGGCGACCGAGGCGCAGGCTGGGATCTAGAGCGACAGAGGACCAATGTGGAGCTGGAGGGAAGGAGGAACCTGACAGAGCCAGAGGCAAAGCTGGAGGAGTTTAGTCCTGATGTGGCGGATGGTCCACGACTGACCAAGGTGGAGCAGGAGGGACGAGGGAGCCCAGCGGAGCTGGTGGACTGACTGGCCACGGCGGAGAGGAGGGAGCTAGGAGCCATGGTGGAGCCTCTGGGTTGATGGGATGAGGCGGAGTCCGGGACTCTCCAGGATCCTCCAGCCACGATGCCGGTGGAGACTGGCAGACTCGCGGCGATCCCACCACACAGATAGAAGGCTGAGGGGGAGCTGAGGGGCTGACAGGAAGTAGCGGTGGTGGCACTGAGGAAACAGGGATGACAGGAGGATGCAGGAGTAATCTTGACAGGTAGAGGGTTCACACCAAATCGCGACTCGCAAAACAGGCGGACAGCGGCAGACAGGGGTACGAACTCCATAGTTGTCACAGGAGCGACAGACAGTTCAAAAGATGACGGAAGAAGACTGGGTATCTCTGAGTAACAGTCTATTAAGTCTTCAGAGTCTTGCCTCAGCTCCGCGCCCTCTCACTCCACTGTGGAATCATCCGTGGCGGGTTTCGTTGCTGGCTCATGAACCTGGTCAGACGTTAAGTGAGGCTCTGGCTTCGGGGCGATCCTCAGCTCTGTTGCTCTTTTGGGCTATAGCTCTGGCAGGCTCTGGTTTTCTGTCTGCGGTGGGCTCTGACCAAAGCTCCTGCACAGCGGGGTGATGATTGGCTGGGCTGTGGGTCATGCTGTGTTCTGGATGGGGGGCACACGCTCTCCAGACACCGGATGATCGCTCCCTCCAGCTCAGTCCCGTGGTGTCTGGGAGGTCAATGGGGCGATGGTAATTTGTCCGATCCAGAACAGTGACTTCAGCGTTCCATCGTCAAGTGGGCAGGTGATGGTGAGAAAGCAGAAGTCCTTAGCGAAGCTGAGAAAGTGCATGTTTACTCGGGTTATTGCAGTGAATCACACATTATAATCCATATTTGGATGGTCTGATTTTCTGTCAAACTTGGTAGTAAACCACACGCACAACAAAGAAGATGACAGTTCCAAGAATCTTTAATAAGTCAACAGAATTGCAAACAAAGAAACAAACCATACACTGACTAGATCAGACCAACACTGGGGGCAAACACAGGGTTTAAATAAGATGGAGCATTAACAAGGTAATTACCTTAGACGGGTGTGAGAGATAAATAATTAGACACGAGGGGAAACTAGGTCAAACAGGGAAAAGTGGGACAGTAATGGGATTACTTTTATGTTTATCTGTAATTTAAATAGAATTACTTTTGATGTAATTAGATTAGATACTGTACCGACTATAGAAAAATTCTATAAAAATAGTGAATTTAACATCAATATTTAATTTCTAATGTAAAAATGTATGTCTTTAATTTCAAAATTTTTACATTAAGTACTTTGGTCAATTCAAAAATAATTTATTCAGTTTTGTATTATTTATTTGAAGGAATGAAAAGATCAGTTTCATATATTGTTCTGGTTGATTATGGGATTTAGAAAGTAATTAGTAATAAGTAATGCAATACTTTTAGAGAGAATAATTAGTACAGTAATCTTACACTGTTGAAAATGTAATAAGTGTAGAGTAACTAGATTAATTGTAGAGAGTAATAGAGTGTCTGCAATAGTTTCAATAGAAATTACATTAAAGTAAGTTTTAGTGTTCAATAATTGTTGGTCAGTATTCAGCAGACAACAGAAGTAATTATGAAATGATATATAAATAAGTACTTGAGTCCTAAATGGGTTGATTATACAGTAATTTTACAGTAAGTTCACACTTAGGATATATATATATATATATATATATATATATATATATATATATATATATATATATATATATATATATATATATATATATATATATATATGCAGTATACTGTATATACTGTATTTTTATGCAATGCAGCTTTGTTGAGCATAAGATACTTAATGTTGTGCATATGTGGGAAGGTTGAGATCTGACTCTCTGTGTATTCATTGTATTTTAAATGCATAAATAATACATAAATAGATTGTATAAAATATCCCAATACACTCTGCTTGACCGGCAGGATATTGTACTCCATTACATATGTGCTGCAGATCAGACCTTGCTAATCTCATCTTCTGCTCCATCTTTTCATAACATTAAATATTCAAAATGTTTTTTTTTTTTTTTCCTTTTCCTTTTCTTCTTGACATGTCAGAAGATTGCAAGTCTAACCTTCTCAAATGGTCATATCGATTGAACTGTTCCCTGGAAACTCATTTTGAATTTTTTTTCCGACCAGAGAGAAGCTTTTCCATACTTGAGTCAGAACATGAGCTGTGCACAGATCTCTGCTCATGACTGAAATAAATAAAGACCTGGAGCACAGAGGCTCAATGTCACACACACTGACTCTCCAGATTATTAGAAAATGCTGCTCAATGTCCTGCTGACGAGACTAGCTTTGGTTGGTCCAAACACACCACTTCCACCATTATCAAAAACAGGTTACACATGAACAGCCTTTTGTGACAATAAGCCCCAGTAGCAGGAATATGTTGTCACACTATAAGGGGTAAGTTGTCACAATCAAACCTACACACACACACACACACACACATAAAGAACTTTGACTTTGACCGTGTTGAAACTTCTTCCTCAGTTAAAGCTGCAGTCCATAACTTTTTTTGGTTAAAAATGATCCAAAATCAGTTTTTGAGCAAGTACATAACCAGCCAGTATTCAAAACTATCTCCTTACCTTACCGGATTCACAACAGTAAGCTTGTAATAATGTTTTATAATTTGAGTGGTACTAGGTTTTCGCAGGAAATATGAGCATGTCGCCGTTCGTCTTTATACCATTACGTCACATCTGTAAACATAAAGAATGAGTCCAGACTAGTAGTCTATAGTAGTCTAGACCTAAAAATGAAATTTCCAACATAAACCGTTGTAAATCTCGAATGCTTTGGAGCACAGACTGGCATGATAATGTATGAAAATCAAAGCCATAAATCTAAATAACTTGTGTTTCAAATTTGAGGTTGACATCTCAAAAAAATTAGCTTTAACTTAGATTTTGTTTGGGTGCAGTACCAAATTCACTTCCTATTCATTTCCAATGTGTTCATGGCCATTTTTGACCATGAGCAGTGACTTTGTTTGTTTGTGTTTGTGTGTGTGTGTGTGTGTGTGTGTGTGTGTGTGTGTGTGTGTGTGTGTGTGTGTGTGTGTGCATGCATGCGTTTTTGTGACAAATGAGGACAAATAAATTTGTATAATGAAAAGGGTATGACATAGGTATTACAAAGAAAAGGTGACTTTTCAGGACATTACCCCATGTCCCCACTTTTCAAAACGCTTATAAATCACACAGAATGGAGTGTATGGTAAATCTGAAATAGCACAAAGATTTCAGTTTGGCAAGATGTTCAGGAAGAGCCCAACTAGTAAAATCCGTACAGGTTTATGTAAAAATAAAGCATTAACTAATGTAGGTAAGAATAAATTACAGAAATGATCTCCTCCACTGAATAAAGCCACGTCAGATCACGCTGTTCTTCTGAGGTAAATTCCGGCTTATTCCTCATAGCAGGTCTTATTTCATAAACTATGAAAATTAGATGAATCTTGATTTTTTAAAATTTTTTAATAAATATTTTTGTATCTAGGTGAGGGCATTTGCGCGCAGGTGACTGCATATAATGAGCTCAGATACGGGAAAGACTGTACCTCGCTTTCATACGAATTACATAATCTGGAATATTCGTTTTCAGTTTGAATTCATTCACTTAAAAGTAGACACTTCAAGCTTTCAGATACGGGAAAGACTGTACCTCGCTTTAGTTTCATACAGATTACATAATCAGGAATATTCATTTTCGGTTTGAATTCATTCATTTAAAAGTAGACTCTTCAAGCTTTCTATAGACATATTTCTCATGTCTCTGTGTCAAGTATTCGTTGAGTTTCGGTTCATATTTGTGATGGAAAGTTGCTCATGGAGACCTAGACGGCAGAAAGCGCACCCTGTCTGTTTTGTTTATTTTACAAAAGCACAATGTTTTGTTGTTATTGCCAGCATATAAAAGTAGGCCCTTTTTAGATTCAAATTATTTTAGTCTTATCTGTATCTGAGTATCCGGCACGCAAAGGGTTAAAGACGCTGCATTCAATTTTATCTTTAGACTATAAATTTAAATTTAAAATTCAATATTGATTTGTTGAAATTATTTGCAGTATTTAACGCAAGTACTCTATAAGTAACTGTAATTAAATGATCTATAAATGAACAGTAATCCCTTACTTTGCTTTTTCAGTGGATAAGTAATTTAATTACAGTAACGCTTACAGTTACAGTTACTTAGTAACGTGTTACACCCAACACTGTTTGGCAGATAAATGCTACATAATATCTAAGTAATATGATAATAAGTAATAATAATGCTAAGTAATCTTGCTTCTCAAGTAAATCTTGATTTAAGAATATTTAGATATTTGTGATGGAAATTAATGAAAAATAAATTAGTACAATAAATATTTAGTTTTCATTTATGATAATGAATTGTTATGGTATGCTTTAACTCTTTCCGACTCATGTATAATTTCAGCCAATGCTTATTGCTAATTTCCCTTCTGATTTGATTTTATGTCTTTCTCCCATTGGCCTGTTAATTAGAGCATGGTTTAGTAAATCATATGCATGTTGTTTTGCCCATCATGACTGTAAGTGAACCCATAGGAAAACCTGTAGATTATAATTATATCTCATGCTAAGAATAGACCAGAGAGATGGAACCCAGTGACTCACATGTACCTCGTCACAGCGAGGTAATAAAAAGAGAATATTTTTGTCTCAGCAGAACGCTCTCTTATTAAAGCTTAACAAACCCGAGAGACTGTATGTTACAGTATTTTACCATGCCTAATGGGTGATCTTATGCACAACATTAAGCAGAGTGACTAAACCGTAAACCCTGCTTGTTTTCAAAGTGTTGCAGCTAGTGATGTGGCATAAGGTGGATCTTAGTAACGTTCCAGTTCACGGGTCATACCAATCTATTGCATTATCCGCTGCAAGCTGCTTCTGGAACCGCTGTTACACAAATGCCATTTGAAATATGGTTTTCTAAGATGCTGTCACAGTTTGTCAAGAGAGATGCAGACATTTACCTTTCATTTGCGGTCTGGGCCTTCTGATCTACAGGAAAAGAGGGCAGACTTGTGTTTGTGACAGTTTTGTGCAGTATTTGAAAGTTCTTTGCCTTACATTTTATGCTGCACTGTTTAATTTCCACACCACTAGTGTAAAAAGCTGCCATTTTTCAAGCAAGTTTCCTAAACACACCCCTGTTTTCCATTGGTCGGACAAACAGGTAGCGCCGCCCCTTAATTCATATTATATGTCCAGCCACTCAAATATTTTAAACTGCGTTGTTGTGGAAATCAATCTATATGAATGGCTCATTTAAATTTTCCTTTTGACAAAAATATATACACAGCAGCTTTAATTGCATATGAATCTCAGCTCAAATTACAGGCTCTGAAACGTGTTGCGTACAGTGCTATTGTTTCCTCACAAATTAGTATCATCAGGATGTTCAGTGAGGCTGTGATGTGAAAATATTCATTAACTCCACACGCTTGTTAAGCGTGTATGTAATTTCAATCCATTTTGAGAAGAGGTCCCATTGTGCTTTGAGGTGCGATGTTTGTTCTTTGGGTTTGCTTATGTTTCCATCTGATGCACAAACAATTGTACCATTTCTGTGTATCTGTAAATATTAAGGGCTCAGCTGACTCATTTTTTTCATATCAGTTGTTCAAGTGATGTATAATATTTACCTAAAGCTGTTTGAATGCTTCCTGGTAGCTCCACAGTCAATATACACATGGAACAATAACCCAGCAACTTGAAAATACAACAATAAACATGATGAATATGGAATAAATGGGCAAAAGAAATATCACCTTTCAAGAAATCCAATTAAACCTGCAATTGAATTGATTGCAGATGTATCAAAATGTGCGTGTGTGTGTGTGTGTGTGGGCACATTTGCAGATATAAAATTAAATGAATTTCTATAAATTGTAACATGAAAATAGGTCATTTTTGCATTTTTAGATGTATAGATTAAAATACAATTAAACCTGCAAAATTGAATTATTATTAGGCCTAAATAAAAAGAGTAATGTAAAACGTAAATTTGTAATAATATAATAAAATGTATAATCAAAAAAAAAAAAGTTGTTTTCTTTATAGATGTGCAGAATAAACATAAAAAGAAATATGAGAATGAGAATGAGAGAATGAGAATGAACTTTATTGCCAGGTATGTTTACACATATGAGGAATTTGTTATACAGAAGCTCCACAGTGCAACAGAATGACAGAGACAGGACAGGACACAAATAATAAAAATAATAATATACAAACATACAAAATAGACAATGTACAAAATAGCAAAAACACAATATATAATAGAGACAATTATGTATGTACAGGTATGATATGTGCAAATTTTAAATGTAAATAAGTATGTGTGTTAAATAAATAATGTATAGTGGTGTTGTGTGTTCCATGTTTATTGTCAGGAAACTGTTCCTGTGCTGGTCGTTCTGGTGCGCAGTGCTCTGTAGCGTCGACCACACGGCAACAGTTCAAAGAGGGAGTGTGCTGGATGTGAGGGTTCCAGAGTGATTTTGACAGCCCTTTTGCTCACTCTGGATGAGTACAGTTCTTGGAGAGTGGGGAAGGTTGTACCAATCATTCGCTCAGCAGTCTGGACTACCCTCTGTAGTCTTCTGAGGTCAGATTTGGTAGCTGAGCTGAACCAGACAGTTATTGAAGTGCAGAAGACAGATTCAATGATGGCGGAGTAGAACTGTTTCAGCAGCTCCTGTGGCAGGTTGAACTTCCTCAGCTGGCGAAGGAAGTACAGCCTCTGCTGGGCCTTTTTCAATGTGGTTGTCCCTCTTCAGGTCCTGAGAAATTGTGCTGCCCAGGAATCTGAATGACTCCATTGCAGTCACAGTGCTGTTCATGATGGTGAGTGGGGGGAGTGCAGGTGGGTCCACAATCATTTTGTTAAGACTGCACTAGACAGCCAGCTCTTCAACCTTCTGTCTGTAAGCAGACTCGTCAACGTCCTGAATGAAGCCGATGAGTGTGGTGTCATCTGCAAACTTTAGGAGCTTGACAGAGGGGTCTTTAGATCAGTGGGGAGAGGATGCAACCCTGGGAGGCACCAGTGCTGATCGTACAGGTGCTGGATGAGAATTTCCCAAGCTTTACTAGCTGCTGCCTGTCTGTCAGGAAGCTGTTGATCCACTGACAGACAGAGGTGGGGAGGGATAGCTGAGTTAATTTGGGCTGGAGGAATGATGGAATGATGGTGTTAAAAGCGGTGCTGAAGTCTACAAACAGGATCCTCACATAAGACACTGAGCTGTCTAGATGTTGTAGGATGTAGTGCAGTCCCATGTTGACATCATCATCCACAGACCTGTTTGCTCTATAGGCAAACTACAGAGTGGTCCAGTAAGGGTCCAGTGATCTCCTTCAGATAAGCCAAAACCAGTCTTTCAAAGACTGCAAATTAATTACACGTTAACTAATAAATGAACAAATAAATGTGCCAATATGAAGTAAAGCTATATTATGCTTGCAGTATAATACATGTTCAAATCAATATAAGGTTCATTGTTCAAAGGGTGTATGCATCCTTGATTTTTTGCAATTTATTGACTGACACTTTTTATTAGGGTTCAGGGGCTTAAACGGCCACTTAATGCACTTATACCAAGAAACGGCCCTGCTTTTCAGCATAACTATTCCACGTGCTGTAATAATGTAGCTGAGCAGAGATATTTCATAGATAACAGACAGTGGAGTCCAGATACATGACAATGCATCACCTTGCTAAAATATGCATGTTTAATAGGAGATGCTCCCTGAAATCGCTCCATTAATCCAGGTTTGGGTTACAGTTGAACCGACCGAGCTTTGCCGTACTGCTCAAACTCACTGTAATCAATCATTGTAGGGCTCTGTGGCGTAGATTAATGCAGGACTCAATAGAGCTCCACTGTAAAAGCATCTGTGTAAATCAAACCCATGGCTGATATCCTGAGCAATCCCCCCCCCCCCACACACACACACACTCACACACACTCACTCACACACACACACTCCCAGTCAAACACACCATGCATTTTCTGTCAATGGCACATCTAAACCAAGTGGTACCCTGTTGCTGAGCCGTTACTCTTAAAGCTTCCTCTTAATTATTAAAAGGATCATACAACTTAATGTCACAGCAAAATCACTGGATATTTATTCTCTAGTTCTTTAGAAAACCATATACTGATGCTTTAATTAAGCAGAAATGGTGCCAAGGTTATAAATTATATAGTGTCATATTATTTCAGGTGAAGGCCACTTTGTGGACTGACAGATGTAGCAAAGACACCCTGTTACATATTATATAAAAATGAGTGTTGCATTGGCCTGTAAAAATGTATACATAATAATGCGTTGACATGCTTTGTTACGATTCTGTTACGATTTACATATTATTACAACTGTTAGCACATATATACTGTATATATAATTTTATTTTTATTAACAAATCTATATTTGTCATAGTCTAATCTACATTAGTCATATATTTTATTACATTATTTTTAATTTATAAACTTTAGTTTATTTAGCTTATTATAAATTTGAATGTATTATTTGAAGTTAATTGATTATATATATATTCAGCAAAAATGTAGGAGGACAATGACGTATTAAGCTGAACTTTAGCTTATTTAGTTTCTTTAAAGTACTTTTTTTCTTTTTTAAAAGCTTGCATGTATTATTTTATTTTATTTTATTTATTAATTTTTTTTACTTTGTAATAGCTGTAAATAAAGTTGCTGTTAGACTTATTTTGCTGTGTATCTAGTTTAAGTGTAGCACTCAGGCTCACATCTCAAGATCTTCAGTTTCAGACAGGTCAGCAAAAGCTGCTGTGTGTATCAGGTCTGATAAACACTTGAGTCTGAGATAAGTCAATGTACAGCAGTCTTCCAGAGTCAAAGTGTGCAGACCTCTCGACAAACGCACTGCTGACTCGCTCTATTCACCGAGCTGCTAGAGCGGAACGCTGAGAGAGGATCGCCACATGTACACAATGCAGGGAGAGGAAGCACTTCACAACACTTCTCTTTCCCACACTCCCCTTCAGTGTGAGTGCTCTACAGTACTTCTGTCTCTTTCAGGCATAGTTCAGTAAAGAGTGCTCATCTTGACAGAATAGCACATATACCAGAGTTTTTTTTTTTTTATTATTCTTTTTTTTCCATACAGCAGGTGCGACATAATAGCTTTACAAGCACTTCGGCCAGTGAGGGAAAAAATATATCTAGTCCGCTCTGAATGTGCATAAACTACTAATGGAGATGTAATAGAGGGTAATTGAAGTGTCACACCCACAGATGTGCTTTTCTGCAGAAACCAGGCAGGTGAAGTTGATGGCCGCAGGTAAAACAAGATGAAAATTTAGTTAGAGCTGAAATTTTATTCATACATGTTATGTTATATTTATGCAGTTGCGAGGGCTTTATCCACATCGTCTTATTAATGGTGATCTGTTCCTCAGGGGAAGGAGTTAAAAACTCTTAGATTATTTCTCATATCTTTTACCTGTAATTTAGAGTGAAACTACTCAGCAGAGCAGAAAATCAGTGGTAATATTACCCCCACCCCCTGCTATTTGTAAGCGCACAATTTTTTACAATGCATTAAAGGGGTGGTTTACTGCTTTTTTTTCTTTGCTTGATCGTGTTTCGTTTGTTAAAAAACGCCTTATTTTTCATATAGTTCACCTTTATAGTAAGCCGCTTTCTCCTCTGTCATTTGAACGACCGGTTGACTTCCTGATTCTATGAAACCACTCCCTCAGAAACAGGCAATGGGCTCAGATTGGTTAGTTGTGATCGGTGTGTTGTGACTGGCTAAACGGCATACTGCACGTTGTGCGGAAACGTCACGCCCATTACCTTCACGAGCTACAGCTGCACGTGCGGTAATGAAGAGAGTCAAGCAGAACTTCCGCAAGCACGGCTCTTACAAACGTTTCTGAATGGAAGTTTGCTGTTGTGATTACATATAATTTTTTTGAAGTTTGTACACGTTTGTCTTATACACACAAAATAGCATCGAACTAACTGGCTACTAACCAAACAGCGTTGGCTTGTGTTTACCTTCTTGATCAAATCATAAAATTACGTCATAAAGTGTACATGGAAAATACATTTACAAAATTAGTACATAAATTCGGGTCCAAAATGTTTGTACGCGTTTGTCATAGACACACGAAATAGCATTTAACTAACTGGCTACTTAAGCCAGCGTTGGCATTTGTTTACGTCCTTGATAAAACTAAAACATTACGTCTGAAATTATACATGCAAGTACATTTTAAATTATGAAATCTTACTTACAGTTTGTGGCCCAACAACTGCTGCCTCTGGTTTTAAAGTTGGAACTGCTCCATGTTTTAGTAATAGTTTCTGTGAATCCGGCATTGAACTCGTGTAGATTCTGGAAGCTGTCTTACATAAAATGCGCAGCACAGAGAGCTAAGATTGTAATTGTCAGGAACATAATCAAACATAAATTTTAACCATTGTTGACGAACTACAGCGTCCATAGGAAGCCCAAACACAGAAGATCTGACAGCTGGGTGAAAATAACACCGTTTCGACGGCATGGATACAACTCTCCACTATAACTCTTCCTCTTCGACAAAGCCGCAGAACATGGCCTCGCCCCCTTTTCTGCATGTTCTGGAGGGAGGGGTTGATGGGTTTATTTCGTATGCAACCCGGGAAGTATCTCGTTGTAGTCCCATACGAGTCGTTTTTGTAGGCATTAAACTTCCTGATTTTTAAAAGACGATATCTCTGATTACGTTGAACTTTCAGCGCAGCAACTTTGCAGATACTGTTCATGCACCAACAGCAACATTACACACTATTTAAAATGAAAAAAGTGAAATCGCAGTAAACCACCCCTTTAAATAAAAAAATAAAAAAAAATCAATCAATCAATACATTTTCCATTTTCATTACGTGAGGCACAGTTTAAATCTTTGATCTCGCAGCAAGACGCCAACAGCAATGTCACGGTCAGTTAATTCTGAAACGGAAATTATATGATCACATAATGCAGCTTTGTAAATGCCCTCAAGTAACCACAATGGATTCCTCTGTCCATAAAGCAGATTGTACACACGTTCAGCAGTTTCATGCATAAAGTCATATTTCCCAAATGAATATGTGATTACATTTGGAATGGAATACTAATGCACTATAAAATGTTTTATGGAATATAAAACAAAATATGCAGCAATAAATTAAAACTATAGTATAGTTCAGTGTCACACGGTTTAAGTTGCAGTTAAGTTATGTTGGAATTATGTTTTTTTTTTTTTTTTCATACAGTGTTTTTTCAGGAATCAGATATAATTATGGGCAATTTCCATGAGATACGTATATTAAACATTGCCTTTTTGGTTCTTATTTTTGCCCAAATTGTCTCCCAGTTCGTCATATAGCATTATGTAAAAACAAACATTTACATATTTACTCTATTGTTCAAAATTTTTTTACTTTTGTTACTTTTACTCAGCAAGGACATGCTAAATTAATCAAATGTGACAATAAATACATTTAGATGCTTACAAAGAAGACTATTTTTCAAATAAATGCTGTTTTTTTTAACGTTATACAGCAAAAATCATAAAAAAAGAATGTATCAGAAAAGAATTAAGCAGCGCATTATATGAAATGTTTCTTGAGCATCAAATCATCATATTAGACTAATTTCTGAAGGATCATGTGACACCGAAGACTGGAGGAATAAAGCTGAAAATTCAGCTTTGCCTCACAGGAATACATAATATATATATTTTAAAAAAATATCCATGTCACAATATTATTTACTTTTTTAAATCAAATAAATAAATGAGCATAGGTGATTTCAGAAACATTGAAAGGAAAAAAACAACAACAAAAAACAATAAGCCCATTGAGTTTAAACAGACTCTAAGCATACAGTGACTTTAGTGGGGGGTAATTGAGAATGAATGGGGGAAAGTCACGTGAGAGGAGGCAATGCCTCCATCGTGATATGATTGGATATGACTGGTTATTTTCGGCTGTGATTGGTTCATGTAATAAATCCCCCACCTCTTGTGTTCATGCACGTTTGTGAATCAGTCTGAATGAACAATATAATGGCGTTAATGGGAAGACTAATTTTAAAAAGTAAGTAAACAACTCACACGCTTAGATATAACCACTTTGTTACATCAAAATAAGACTTGAAATGGCCTGAAAACATGATCTGTGGGAGTTTTTAGTGAGTAATCAGCTTGGTGAGATTTAAAATAAATCTCCATGTGTGTGACCATTATTTACCGAGCTTTGATGACTGATGACCTGAAAAATTCAAAAATAGTTAAAAGTGAACTATTAAAAATAATAGCTGAACATAAGTTCAGAAATAAAATTAATATATATATATATATATATATATATATATATATATATATATATATATATATATATATATATATATATATATATATATATTAACAAAAAACAAATAACATTGTTACTGCCTTGAGTTATTATTTTGGAATAAATGTAAAATGCTTAAAAACACTAACTTGATGAGATTCATACACACACAAAAATGCTGGGCCATTTTATTGGTTTATTTTTAAGATTTTTACCCAGGTGCTCGGTCATTTTAACACTGGATTATTTTTTTCCACCTAACTGCTGGGTTGACCCTGTCTCTGATGGAACTTCTCAACAACCGAGCTGCTGAGTTACAGACAGAGCACAGGCTTTTTAAGTGTGCAGGAGAGAGATGTACTCAGCGCCGCCGCCGATTTGGTGCACTCTTTGGGGGAAATAAAGATTTGTATACATTTTATTTCATTTTAATGTGGTGTAAATTATATTATTTTATGCAACGCGACATAATGATGAGATGTCAGTCAGCTGTGTCAGCAGCGGTCGTTTCACGCTGGAAATGCCTTTGCCTTGCATAACATAAATGGATTTTTTTCATTAAAGTGTAATTTAATTTTTTGTTAAAATATGTTTTCTAATCTCAGTAATAGCACTTTTTTTAGAGTGTACTTGGCTTTAATAAATAGAATATTGATTGCATTGTTAATGTAAACATAAAATAGAATGACATGAATATACACTAATTTATATAAATTACCTCAGGTAAAAATGTAATACCACAGGTTTCAAAACAAACAGTGTGAATGAATGAATCACAGGAGTTGCACCACATTGCCCTATTAAACGCATTTAACCCAGGTCTGTTCCTCCAGAGTGGTGTAGCACACGGCCTAAAAACCAGACAGCATGGCCCTGCGGTCGCTGTCTTACATCATGAGCTTTAGACAGAGGCAGATCCCAATTAGAGTGTGAAAGAGAACAAGCAAACTCAGGTCCCTCCTCATTAACCTTTGTCTGTAGCTTCCTTATTACTAGGCCAGACCTGCTCTCTGAATCCTCATTACAACAGAGCGAGACCCTGCGAACATTCAGCTGTCGGGATAGTGTGACGTTGTAGTTCGCCCATTCTGTCCTCTGCTTCCACCTCTCACGCATCCCGTGGTTTTCTCTCTCTTTCCGAGTCTAATAAAGGCCTCTGAGAGAATTTGAATGTTGTGAGTCAAGTGTATGTGTGACATTTAAAGGCGGTAATTATGGTGGGAGTGAGGTGGAGGGGTTTTAATGGGGGAGCGTGTTGAGGGCAGGCGATGGATTAGATTAGGTTAGGTTGGGTTAGGAGCGACTACTGTGTTCACGTTAATGGAGACAGCATCTATGACGTCCTCTTTCCTCTGCTGCTCCTTTTATGAAATTTTAAAGGAGTAGCTCACTCATAAATTAAAATTCTGCCATTATTTACTCACCCTCATGTCGTTTCTAACCCACTGGGGGCCGTTCACACAGAACGTGTCCTGAGGAATAATACAAAAGCACAGCGTACAATGAATAGGAATGAAAAGCTACTGTTTTCGAAATAGAAAAAAAGCTCAGTGCCTAATCTGATGTTGCTGACAAATACTTGCCTCACCATTGGCTTATGGAACCTTGCAAATGACACACAGAAAAATAAATGTTGTCATGGCCTCAAATTAACAATTTGTTTCCACAATTTATCATTTTTTTGCCCATGTTGCTCCTTACCTTAGCCTGATTCACAACGGTAAGCTTGTAATAATGTTTTCTAATTTGAGTAGTACTGGTAGGTTTTTGTGGGAAATATGAGCATGCCTCCATTCATCTTTCTGACATAATGTCACGTCTGTGAATATAAAGAAGGCATACCGGCCTATATACAGTATATACACATAATCACACAATGCTGATATTGTTAACATTAACAATTTGAGAACAAAATATAACAACAATAAATAATTAGCATTGTTTGATGTGATATGAGCTAAGCGATTATTAGATTTAATCACCATTGGTAGCGCAATTTATTTTAATATTTTTTATCTCAGTTGGTCAGAACAAAAGTGGCAGACATGACATTTTCCGTAAAAAAATAAAATAAAATCTTATTTGGGTCATGCTTATAAGATGTAGGCTAGAATCTGTGATTACTAAGTACAGTATCCACACCGGTGCTTTCCATCCTCCCCCCTCCTTGATGAACGTGTTCGAAAGTGAAAGTAAAATCAGAACAAATAGTACGCATACGAAAGTCATTGCACGCTTTCGCGAGCATGCAGCAACAGCACACGATCAGAGATTGCATTACAACCACCCACCCCTCCTCGACGTGATTTTTTTTTGTGCCCCCTTTCAGAAATTTAAATGCCCCCCCCCCCCCCCCCCCCCTGACTGAGGTGCCCTGGCGCTGACCCTGATCAAAACATTAGATTTATCCACGCTGAGGAGCCGTTCCTATGCACAACCACATAAGATAATTCTGTAAATAACTGCAATTGCAGGTTTCAAACAGAGATGGCGACAAAGAGGCAAAACTTACGGACTGCAGCTTTAATTAGTTCCTTCATTTTAACTAAACCACAGCCATGTTGTACTAATTTGTTCTATTATTTTAGGAGCATTTACACAAAACTCTTTCAACTAAAAACAGAAAGCTTTTTATGTGTTTTGGCCATTTAATTTCACAACAATGTTTTGGGGGCCTGAAAATCAGTTTTGAAATCAGGTTTTAAAGTGCAAGTTGTGGTAATATTGTGGCCTCAAATTAAATCGTTTAGTTCAACTGTAGCCACGTTATACTTATTTTTTTCCCTTGTTTTAGTTAAATCATGGCCGTGCTGTAATAATCTATTCCCTTAATTTAATTACTGTAAATCGTGGTTGTACTAACAAATTAGTACAATGCGGCCATGATTTACATAAACCTAGGGACTAATTAATATGCTTTGGTTGCAAATTCTTAATTTGTGGCCATGATATCTTGTTGGTCATATCTTGTTATATCATTTTTGGATGAATTATTCCATTAAAGTTATTTCAGCCTCAGACATTTCGATCAGTAAAGAGCTTTCCAGTGCATCAGGATAAACAGCTTGACTTTATCATAGTGGATATTGATTGATGTTTAGCCCTAGTAGTCGGAAGCTTTTTCCCCTTCACTTCACAGAGATAAACATATTGTGGTTCATACTAAATTAGTCTTTATCTTGATTATAAAGAGTATATAAAGAAACGTTGGTGTCCAAAACCAGACTCAGTGTGTGTCTGAAAGAAAAAAAAAATAATAATAAAATACCGCTATACCAAGAAGATCCATTTGGTCTATTGATCTTTGAAACTTTACATGTATGCATTTGCTATAAATATATATATATTTTTTTTTTTTTTTTTTTTTTTGCAAAGTAACTAATAGTGCATTAAAACAGTATATTTGATTGTAACTCAGATTTTGCAACTTGTAGGCTAGGTTTTAAATAAGAATGAAACGATTTGTCAGAAGCTTAGTGGTCATGACATGCAGTCGTTTAATTTTTACTTCTGGTTCTGATTATATTTAGGCTTGCATGAAAGTTGTGTATCTACAAAAGTTTTATGATTTGTGAAATAACCTGCACCATTTTTTTCTCCCACAGTGGTTTCACAATTACTCACAAAATACACAAAACAAACTATTCATTGCTTTTCATGTCAGATGATCTGTTCCTCTCTACATGGGTGACTTTATGAGACTAGCAAAATAATCTTTTAGTATGTGTTTAAAAGAAGAAGAAAAAAAAAGTGTGTTCTCATTTTTGTATGCAAATGTTGGTGGTGTAGCTTTCTATTCTCTACAGTACTTGGGCAAGTATACTCTCATAAAACACATTTGAATTAATATTTGAAGCAAATGGGTGAATTTTTTATAACACTTATGTTCTGAAAACCAAGAAAAACATACAAGTTTTATGTGAAGATCTGGAGTCAGGAGACAAAAACTCAAGAGTCAGTTTACACCTTTAACTGCTAAAAAGACAACAGACACAGATAATTTAGAAATTAAATTAACCATGATGAATTTTAGATCTATACAGTGGAGGAATGCAATATTTCTGTACTCTTCTCTCAGTGTATAGCACTGATATGTTTTTTTGATGCAGCCCAGGAGAGTAGTGTTTTTCCCCATAATAAGCGTCTGCGTTGAGACTGGGACTCCTGCTGTGGAAATATTTACCGGTGCATTAAAGTGCCCCCACACACTCTTTCTTCCTCTCTCATTTGCACTGGCTGTCCCAAATGCACTTACAAACAGTTAGAGCGATCGCAGGAGGGGGTCTGCGAACGAGTGGTCGCCGGTAAAACCCAGCTCAGAGTCGCTGTCAGTTTTATTGATTAAAGCTGCACTGAGTAAAAGAGGTGAGTCCGACCCCTCAGAGAGAGATCTATTCAACCTGCCGTCCAGGAAATGCTCGCGACACAAAAGTTACATTAAAAAGAATTCGGTGACTGCCATGTTCTTCTCTCATGAGGTTTAGCTGTCGGGCCCCGCTTGTCAAAAAGTGAAAAAGTAATTCTAACTACAAAAGTACATTTTAAGAGTGCTTGTTAAATCTGAAGCATGTAATTTCTGCAGCAGCGGGGAAACCTATAAGTCCTCACTGCAGACCAAAACACAATTGATGCAGTGGATTATGCTCTTAAAAACACAGGTTCCAAAAGGGGGTTTCGCAGTGATGCCGTACAACAGGGTTGTTCAATCCTGCTCCTGGAGGGACACTTTCAGCTCCAGCACGTCTGGTTGAAGGTTTCTAGTGATCCTGAAAAGCATGATTAGCTGGTTTGGGTCTGTTAAATTAGTATTGGCTCTAAACTGGCCCTCCAGGAATGGGATTGGACACCGCTGCCATACAAGAACCATTTTTGGTTTTCTAAAGAGCCTTATGAACAGCTATTTACTGTTGAGTTGTGCTGGAAATCCTTTAGCTCATTTGGTGTTAAAAATGACTAGCTTTTTGAAAATTGCTTGTAAATCTCTCAGTATTAAATTGACTGGAAAGACCACAAGGGTTACAACACATCAAAAATAAATAAATAAATAAATAAATATAAATAAACAAATAAATAAATTTGGTGACATCATGGATATATGCACAAGCAAAAATTTATTTTTAATGTTATAGACATTATTTGGGTCAAATGAATGTAGTTCATTAGTCTCAAAAACTAATACAAATAATCCCAATGTCACTCAGTGAAATCTTTAAACTTAACTCAAATGATATTAAAAAGGTACAATGAAACAACTTATTCAACAATTTTAATTACAGCAAAATTTCACCAAATCAACATTTTATTACCGGTATTGTCATAATATTGTAATAATGTCAAATACAAATTTATATTGTGAGATATAATGTCACATTGTGTTATAAAATTATAATTATGAGAAAGACTCCCACCATCCTCTATGGTTTGGGCAGACAGTCCCTTTTGTGACATGATTTCTGCTGAGTTTTAAAATGGATATGCAAGCTGACAGATTTTCTATAATGGATAGTTCTGCACATCTGTCTGCACTTTTGCTCTCTTGTGAATTCAGAGGGGTGATTTGGTGTTACTTTTTGCAAACACACACACAGCTTTTTGTTTGCAAACTTTTCAGTTTGTCACTGTACCATTCCCTCCATTCTCTTTCTGCACACATGCTCTTGTGATATTCTTTTTTCTCTCCTGTTTTTAAATCTTTCTCTGCTTTTGTCTCAGCAGGGTTTTGAGGTTGTATCAGGTTGAGCTGGCACAATGCAAGTCTGTGTTTTTTTTTTGTTTTTTGCTTGTTTGTGATTCTCCATGTTCCGCCCTGTTCTCACGTTGCTAAAATCAGAATGAAAAGAATACAAATGTACAGCCGTTCTGTGCTTTGTTTAATTGATTTCTGAGTACTAAAGGATCACAGATTGCAGCAGTGATGTTCTGTTGCTACCAGGGTCATACAAAATTCAGATTTAAATTCACAATGCTTTTTTTTTTTTTTTTTTGAATATGCAAACAAGATTTATTAACACAAACAAGATACATTAAATTGATATACCCTCAGGCCATCCAAGGTTTCTTCATCGCAACAGATTTGGAGAAATTTATCATTACATCACTTGCTCTCCAATGGATGCTCTGCAGTGAATGGGTGCCGTCAGAATGAGAGTCCAAACAGCTGATAAAAAGATCACAGTAATCCACACCACTCCAGTCCATCACTGAATGAAATGCTGAGGCAAAAAGCTGTGTGTTTGTAATAAACAAACTGCCATCGCTTCTGGCCAAAATATGACTCCATAATCCATGATAATGCTTCTCAAGTGAAAAATACTTTTCCAATAGAAAAAGCAATATTATACTGTAGATAGATGATTTTTATTTTAGCTGGAAGCAACAATTTGAAATTAGAAACGTCTTAATGATGTTTTTTTTTTTTTTACTTCACTTCAGTCATGTAGATTATGGATGTTTTTAATCAGATGTTTGGACTCTCATTCTGAGTTTCTTTTCTTTTTTCTTTTGTCACAGTCACAGAACAGTAGTGCTGGATTGCTCATTTTACACTTTTAAATCTAACAAATTCTGTTCTATGTGTAAGCTAACTTTAATTTCATGGTGAAAGAACACTTCATTTCACAGATGCTGTAATTTGTGGTAGGCCTACACATTATTTTTACATACTATTTACACAAATAAGTACTGAGTAATATTAATGAACTGTGCTATGTAAGGGTTAATGTTACAGTCAGAGTTTGGTTTAGGGTTATTTGCTTCATGCATAATTTACTGTTATTACCAGTGTCTGGCAAGTACAATTAACATTTTCAACAATTCAACATCCTGTTGTTTCTGTCCTGGTGTGGATGTGTGGAAGTGTGCAGTATATCGGTGTATTTGTGTCTCTGTGCTGTATGATCAAATCAGTGACCTGTGGTGAAAATTACTCACCCGTCCACCGACACGGACGCGGATTCACAGATGCTTGGTGTTGTTGCTGAAACAACTCTTTTCCACAGCTTGGATTCGGTTATCTCTATGCCATTTGGTTTCCCAGCATGCAGTGCAGGGTGGATAAACTGCAGTTGTTGTTTTTTTGGCACTTTTGTTACATGTGTTGTAATGTTCAGAGTTTGTTTATCTCAGATTTAGTTGATCTTAAATTATGTCCATGGATTTGCTTCTTTAAATGTTTTTAATGGGACGGTTCTTTTATTTTCAGTGTGAAAGCTCAGTGCTGCCTGATGTTGTGGAAACACTGAGGTTCTGTAGGATGTGTGAAACAAGCTTCGCACATCGCTTGATGCTTTGCAGCTTCATGCTCCATTGTTGGATGGCATCTTAAACTGAGGATGTCTTGAAAGGCGACACCTTTATTCTCACCTGTCTTCACAGCTCTGAGTTACACCTGTGCTAACAGCAGAGAGGGAAAGAACACCAAACCCTTGAAACATCTCAGCTGCTGATGGGCCATGTGTACTGTGTGTGTTATTGTACCTTAAAAACTATAGAACTAACAATGCCATTGTTTTAGATTTGATTCCCTGGGAGCACACATAGTGATAAAAAGTAGATTTTCAATTCAAATCCCCTTGTGAAAAAGACGTAGACTTAAACATATACTTTGTTTAAAAAAAGAGTACTTATTATGGAGATAATACTTTTAAAGAATATGTAATGTTTTCGGACATTTAATTATAAATGTAAAATTAAATAAAAATGTAATACAATTTACATTTATATTAAATGCTATTATCAGAATTTCAGTGGTGGGTTTTTTTTTTTTTTGTTGACCCAAGTAAGTACATCTGTTTATGCAATTTTATGATTCTGTTGTCTTTGAAATATGGTTAAAATGTACTGCTGAAAGCACTAAAAAGCATTTATAGTTGACTAAAATACACTTTCTGTTAAATTGCATGACTTGCATATATTGTATTTAAATATATTGTACTGATAATGTTACAAATTAGAACAAGAAAAGCAAAGCTGGGACACAACAGCTCCAAAAGTAGAAAATATTCATCTATGTTCTCACCACAGGTGACATTCCCAGCCTAAAAGCTCTTCATCAGACAATAAACACATACATAGCTCAGCCCTTATATACAGCATAAACATAATTTACTTGATCACCCACATGACCCACAAAAAAAAAAAAAAAAAAAAAAACACACAAGGGCAATCAGAAAATCACCCTACTTAAGGGCGACTACAAATGTTACAATTTAGTATATTTAAAATAGATTATATTTAAATGCATTATCAAAATAAACAATACAGATTGTTAAAATTACTTTACTACAAAGTGTACTTTTTAAGAGTATTATTTTTTTTACTGATTTTTTTTTTTTTTTTTTTTTATCGAAATGGTATGAAACATTTTCATAAAGGTTTTGGCACTTGCTACGTGAAAACACACACACACACACACACACACACACACACACACACACACACACACACACACACACACACACACACACACACACACACACACACACACACACATTTGTTTTTGTGAATTGTGGGGACTTTCCATAGACTTTTATTACTTATACTGACCAAACAATATTTCCTATCCCCTAACCCTAAACCTACCCCTTACAGATAACCTGTTTGCATTGCATTTGCATTACACTTTCAGATAAACATCATTTACAATTTTTAATAATTTTTTTCCCCTCGTGGGGACTGCAGGCTGGTCCCCACAATGTCAAAAAAGGTACACACAAACACACAAAATCACACTTTTTTTTTTTTTTTATCTACCAAGTGCCTTCCTTAAAAAAAGACCAAACGTAAGTGTTCTCCAAAGCATTTCAAGATATATGACAGTTTACTTTGGAAATTTCATATTCAGGTATATTTTCAAAAACTAGTAACAGGCAATAAATTAATTATAACTACTTCATAAATATAACAGTGCTGTAAAATCCAAAACCTAATACAAAATATTAAATAAAAGCATTATCAAACCAGTACATTAATTTAATGGAAATACAAAAGGGCATTAGGAAATGTAGTTGTACAAATTGTACTTTTAGTATACTTAAGTTGCCTTCTATGTTTTTATATGCTTTTAAGATTTAAAGTACACTACAAGTACATTTTTAAACAATTAAGTGTGCTTCTTTTTCAAAATGGTTAAATCAGGCAAACTCATGTTTTGGGGTTATTTGTGAAATTGTTTAGCTTGAAACATGTGCTTGTGCTTTATGAAAGCCACTTGGTTTAATACGCTGTATCTAATGTGATGACATTCAATGAATGTCAACGTGTATTGGAATTATATAGATCATCGGTTTCCCATTTCTATAGATACGGACAGTGGCATCTGGTCAGTGGCAAATGCATATTGGTCAACCAGGAAGAATTGATCAGACTCCTGTTGTGGTCAGAAAGGGCACAGACAAACAGCCATTGTGACCTCAGTCCCTCTTGTTCAGAGAATACACAGTTTCAGTACAGATACAATGATATCTCATTCATTCATGTCCTCCACATTAGAGCAAAGAACTGAAAGAGAAAATCCAGATGAAGTGAAATTCTTGACTTAATCTTAAGTATTAGAATTCATTTCAAGTTCAATTCACTTCTGTGAAATACAGAAGTTGAAACTGTCAACTCTGTTAATATCAGTTCTGTCATGCCATGGAGGGATTGACATGGTAATGTACACGACAATGTTAATGTATTTGGTCTTGGTGGAATAGATCTGCTACGCTGCTTTGGCAGAGCAAGTACCGAGACTTGCTACTGCCAATACATCCACAACATGCTGCTGTGAGCATGAAGGAAATACTGGACAAGGAAAGACAAGACACCCCCCACAAAGCAGACCTATCGCCAAGACATATGTACTGCTGCTGCTCTGAAGAGCCATGTGAACAGCATGTATTATTATCTATGTGTGCCTGGGCTACTACACCGACCGGCTTAACACTAGTGGCCTATGACTATGTGAGCCTTGGCTACCACGCCGACTGGCTTAACACTAGTGGCCGATGACTATGTGAGCCTTGGCTACCACGCCAACTGGGTTAATTCTAATTAGACGTGCACTATGTGTAATGTTAATTGACAAAATGGATATATATGTTGTAATCCGATAGATAAGACCCCAGCATCCACCTCAGCAAATATCATAGTTTAGTAATTTGATAACTGCTGTAACTTTCTACACTTCATCAGTCCCAACGGCAGCGTAACAGCTCAGTAATTCATGTTCGTGCAATGATGAGACGGACAATGTTAGCCGATGCATGCCTTTTACTCTCTAGTGTGGATAAAAGTTATCAGGGTTAAAGTGCACAAAACTCCTGGGTGGATTGACTCGAAAGAATTGAAATAAAAGCAGAATATAAACATTCTTTCTCCATTTTCTGAACTACACAGCACAGCTAGAGCACACATCACACGAGGCCATTTCTCCAAACTACATATAATGCATTTCATTCAGGACTACATCAACCATAGATAGTGATCTTAAGTGATAACTCTTAATTCCCTTCTTCCGCAACACTGTCATTGATATGACTGCGATAAGCGCGTGCTTCTGACCAGTGGTGGATTCAGTGAATTGGGGGCCCCAGGAAAATATAGGAATGGGGCCCTATGCATTTGCACACACTTACCTAGATGAACCTTGAGGTTCCTTTTTTGTCGTGATGCTTGCTGCTGCACAATGGTGCCCCATAGTTAAGTCCAATGTTTCTACATTATTCCCGTACATGTTATAATGCCATTCTTTCATTTACATTTACCTTTATTCATTTAGCAGACACTTTTATTCTTTCATGTTGTAGACCACGAAATAGCCATTGCCATACAAGATTAGTCTGAAGAAAAACTGCAGACTAGATAATTGAAAATGCACATTCATTCTCTGCCAGTTCAGCTCAGACACGCAAACGGTTGTCATGGTAATAAACACCGTAAACAGTAGGGCTGCAGCGATTCGTCGACGTCATCGATTACGTCGATTATGAAAATAGGTCGATTAGCATGGGATGCCTCGATGCATCGCACCTTTAGCCACGCCCATTGCGCGAGCCTGCAGTTATCCCTAGTTACGTTTTTCTGCCATGGTTAACACAAAACAAGACTCTAGAGCAGAATGTAAAGGCTAGTATGGCAACATCACTACATAGACTTGTGTTCATAGAGCATTTTATTATTATACGACCGTCAGAACCGCATATATATATATATATATATATATATATATATATATATATATATATATATATATATATATATATATATATATATATATATATATATATATATATATATATAGCCGAACTGACGCCTTTACATTGTCAAGATTCCCAACTGCATTCTCACATTCAAAGCCGCGCTGAATGAACGGAACAGCACGGGACATCGAGTTGCCTATATAATCATGACGGGTTTAATTCACCCACAGAGACAGAGAAGGAGAAATGATTCGCGTTCATCTGAAGATCCACCGGAGCTGCCATCAGTGCGATCGCACGAGTTCTGAGACGCGTGCACTAAGCGCGCTCTCTGCACTCACTAACAAAGAATTTAAAGTCATTGTTAGTTGTTTAACTGTGATGGATTGGACAAGCCTCGCCTGGGCTCATTTATTTAAAAAACGGGCTGTCAACTTAGATAAAACTTCCTGGTGTTATGACCAGGGGCGGTTCTAGGGGGGGTTCCCCTTTGGCCTCCCTAAATTTGGAATCATATCACACCAAACAATTTTGGGTGAAATGCGCAGTTTTTCCTGTAAACTATATAAAAAGAAAAATAACTGTTAAATTCAAATCTGTGTTCGCTGGCTAGCACAGAGCCAGAGACATACATGTTTTTAAAGCACTGCACATTATAACCAATCGCATACAATTCTGTTGAGCTTATGAATGCAAGGACCAATCAGAAGCGTTCAGATGAGTCATTGCCGAAGCGCTGCTATTTGTTCACCGCGCGTGCGCGCTCGCTGACTGAGTTCACTGGTGAATTCTCTCCTCAGAAATAACAAAGTGAAGATGTACGAATGTAAGTAAGATATTAATTTCACAGTGTAAACAGCTTTAGAGATTATTATGAGAATTTTTGAGAGTGCTTGAACTCGCTGGACTGAAGTGAAAATGTTCTTTGATAATGTAAACGTTCTTTGCTCTTTTTGTACAATGAAAGTGTTATGAGCTAATTAGTAACTTACAATGTTTTAATTAAATCCACATAAAATACAAAGGCACTCGTATTATATGTTTATGGTATGACATCTGGTACTTAAGTAAAAAACAAAGTTTATGCAAAGTTAATATTACAGTATTAGGCTTGCCTATCACCCATTATAGATCAACTAACATAATCTATAAAGGTGCAAAATGCATTTACTTACACATATTTGAGAATCAAGATATTTCATGATATATTTTGGGAATATTTTGAATAAAAAAAAATAATACAGCCTATATCAGTTATACAGTGGCATTGTGGCTGCTGTGTGTCATATGACAAGCATGAGACCCCCCCCCCCCCCCCTTCACTCGTGCCCCCTCAAAAATGATGCCCCTGACATACAAAATTATTTGTCAAAATAAATGAAACATGATGAAATATTCATTTTAGTTTAAATTGTTATAGAATACTTCTAGAGATTGCAATGATACATGAAATGGTGAAAAATGACCGAATTAATAATACAAAAGTAGGTTAGGATGAATTTTAATATTGTGCCCCCTAAAAGCACAAGTGGCCCCTGTCTGCCCCCCCCCCCTTGATTCTGTCGCTTTAGTGTCCTGAATGCGGTTGTGACTTCAGCTGTTCATTCACACAGAGATGTATTCAAGCTGATGATTTAATCTGCTGAATAAATAAAACATTTCAAGTCTCTCACCTGTAAGCAACTGCTGTCAGTCCCAAACAGTAACTGTGAATGCAGACATAAAGTGCATTTCTATTGATTGTATTGTATCACTGCCCTGATTCATTCTCTTTCTTTCTTTCTTTCTTTCTTTCTTTCTTTCTTGCTTTTAATTTTTTATTTTGTATTAATTATTTATTGTTATTATTTTTCTCTCTTCTTATTTTTTATTTAATATTTTCTTTCTTTCAATTGTATTTTTTTATTAATTATTTATTTTGGGTAAATTATTAATTATGAGAAAATGTTTGAATAAAATATGAATAGATTAATAGCAGAAGTTACTGTTGTTATTTATTGATAGTTTAACTAAAGAATTAATAAACTGATAAGAAAATAATAAATGGATTAATTTAAAAATAATCGATAGATTAGTCGACAATAAAAATAATCGTAAGCTGCAGCCCTAGTAAACAGTAACCGTTCGTGTGTCCATAGTTAATGCGCATCTCGTATATGAAAAGTATTTTAGGGGGCCCTTGGCTTTTGAGGGCCCAAGGCAGTCGCCTACCTTTGCCTAATGGGTAAGTTCGCCCCTGCTTCTGACACTGCGTGCAGCTGAAATCAACCACACACTCATCACGATGAAAACATTGACCTTAGAAATAACAAACGTGAACATTGAGATTATACCGATGTATATGATGAACCCCAGTTGAAATGCATACACAAGAATACTTATTTAGTTTAACCTGTTTTCATGTCTATTACTAGCATGTCCTCAGAGCGATTGCATGCTCTAAACTGCCTTTGCTCCAGCTGTATAAACACTGATGCTAAATACTGCTGCTAATATGCTTAATATTTCGCTGCTGCATACGATGCAAACTGCTAACATGACACTTAGTTTAAATTTGTTTATGGTTGCTTATTTTTGTATTCAATTAGGCAGACCATGTGAATATACATTAATTATTGATTAAGCGATATTGATTAAAAGAGAATTTACTTATCTTAGATGTTGATTTCATCTGTTCTGAAGTACGCTGCCAAACTGCTACAGCAAACAAAAGCCAGGTATTTGAATATTGAGCAGTGAGCTCATTGGCTACTGATACAGGAGAAAACCAATCAGCTGAGCCATATGATAATGATGTCATTAGCTCAGATCTATCGGGCTGTGCCATCTAGAGTTTCATGCCAGAACTCTGTATTTTAATGATTAGTTTATATCATCACTCAAAACTGTTAATTTTGGAAATTGTTCATTATAAATTCATATTGTAAATGTGCACTCCTTAATTTTTTTCCTCAAAGGTTTACTTCTAAATAAACAGTAGTTTTGAGAAATATGTTTTAAGTGATACATTTACATGTGATGAAGATTCGAGTCATATCTGTAGCCTTATAAGAACTGTTCAATTTCACATGGGGAGATCACATGACCAGCCCGATATTATTTGGTTCATTTCATTTACATTTAATGTTCCATGACTGACTACAAAAACACTTTTTGTAGCTCACAAATGAGAGATCGAAAAACAAGCTAAAACAAATATAAAACAGCATGTTTGATTTTTTTTTTCTTTTTTTTCACATTGTAATTGTAATGTAATTAACAGTGTTAATGTTGTAAAATGAATTGATTATAGCTGTAAATCAGCTCTACAGAAGACAATAGTGTCATTATTCAACTCAATTTAGTTCAATGTTGTTTGAGTTTAATTCAATAGCTGTTTTAGTGTTGCAAATTTAATCAATTATGAAACAAATTCAGTTCAGCGACAAAACAGCTCTACAGAAGACAATAGTGCCATTATTTAGCTCAATATACAGGGGCATCTCAATAAATTAGAATGTCGTGGAAAAGTTCATTTATTTCAGTAATTCAACTCAAATTGTGAAACTCGTGTATTAAATAAATTCATTGCACACAGACTGAAGTAGTTTAAGTCTTTGGTTCTTTTAATTTTGATGATTTAGGCTCACATTTAACAAAAACCCACCAATTCAACAAATTAGAATACTTCATAAGAACTTCATAAAAAAAAATAGTGAATTGTTGGCCTTCTGGAAAGTACGTTCATTTACTGTATATGTACTCAATACTTGGTAGGGGCTCCTTTTGCTTTAATTACTGCCTCAATTCGGCGTGGCATGGAGGTGATCAGTTTGTGGCACTGCTGAGGTGGTATGGAAGCCCAGGTTTATTTGACAGTGGCCTTCAGCTCTTCTGCATTGTTGGGTCTGATGTCTCTCATCTTCCTCTTGACAATACCCCATAGATTCTCCATGGGGTTCAGGTCAGATGAGTTTGCTGGCCAATCAAGCACAGTAACACCATGGTCACTGAACCAGCTTTTGGTACCTTTGGCAGTGTGGGCAGGTACCAAGTCCTGCTGGAAAATGAAAATCAGCATCTCCATAAAGCTTGTCAGCAGAAGGAAACCTGAAGTACTCTAAAATCTCCTGGTAGATGGCTGCATTGACTGTGGACTTCAGAAAACACAGTGGACCAACACCAGCAGATGACATGGCAGCCCAAATCATCACTGACTGTGGAAACTTCACACTGGACTTCAAGCAACACGGATTCTGTGCCTCTCCACTCTTCCTCCAGACTCTGGGACCTTGATTTCCAAATGAAATGCAAAATTTACTTTAATCTGGAAAGAGGACTTTGGACCACTGAGCAACAGTCCAGTTCTTTTTCTCCACAGCCCAGTTAAGACGCTTCTGACGTCGTCTCTGTTTCAGAAGTGGCTTGGTAGCCCTTTTCCTGAAGATTTCTGAGCGAGGTGACTCTTGATGCACTGACTCCAGCTTCAGTCCACTCCTTGTGAAGCTCTCTCAAGTGTTTGAATCAGCTTTGCCTGACTGTATTCTCAAGCTTGCGGTCATCCCTGTTGCTTGTGCACCTTTTCCTACCCAAATTCTTCTTTCCAGTCAACTTTGCTTTTAATATGCTTTGATACAGCACTCTGTAAACAGCCACACCTTTCAGTAATGACCCTCTGTGACTTACCCTCTTTGTGGAGGGTGTCAATGTTCATCTTCTGGATCTTTGCCAAGTCAGCAGTCTTCTCCATTATTATGGTTTCAAAGAACAAGAGATACCCAGAATTTATACTGTAGGGATGGTCATTAATTGAAACTCAAATGTAAATATTCTAATATTTTGAGATACTGATTTTTGACTTTCATGAGCTGTAAGCTATATTCATCAAAATTAAAAAAGAAGAAGAAGAAGAAAAAAAAAACATTTGAGATATTTTACTTTACATGCAATGAATCTAAAATATATGAAAGTTTCACTTTTTGAAATAACTTGCAAGAAATAAATGAACTTTTTCACGACATTCTAATTTATTGAGATGCACCTATATGTTTCAGTGTCAGTGCATTTAAATCAATAATATGACTGAATAGTAATTATCTATTGTCTGTTATATATCTGTTATATAACCCCAACTGAGCAGTGTTAATTTAGTTGACGAATAACTTTTGTCATCATTTTCATCAACAACATTAATTTCACTGACGAAAATGAGACGATAACAAACTAAAACTCGTTTTGAATGACAAAGACTATCACGCAAATCTATTGAAATTTTCGTCAATGAATAAAAACGAGATGAAAATGTTAGGGAGGGACGATTTGGGAAGAGTTTAATTCAGAACGAATCTGCTGCGTAGTTAGGAGGTTAGATGCATATAGGCTATGAACCGGCGGGACATAAGCTATCATACACTTGCTGCACGTCTCATAAAACATAAAAAAAAAATGTCAGTATGTAGACTGGGAGTAAGAGAAGAGCAGAAATGTAGATAAATTTGACAACGCAAGAGAGAACTTAATTCGGTTCGGTTTTCTGAGACACTGAAGCATATAAACACAGAAAGCGCATTTCACACAGCGCGCAAGTACTCATTCGCACCGCATGAACTGAGAAATGCACACAAAATTGTTGAATTGTCCATTTTGACAAGTATTCACGTGAACACAGTTGATTACATCTGTGTATCAGTACAATGTGTATCAGTACATTGCATCATTAAATTTACTGTAGCTGTAGATGACTAGAATCATATAATATTTAGTCGACTAAAACTAAAAACAATTCAGAAGACTAAAACATGACTAAAACTAAATGGAATTTTAGTCAAGAGACAATGACTAAAACTAAATAAAAAATTGCTTTCAAAATTAACACTGTAACTGAGTAAGCCAAAGGCTTATTAAAAATATATGTAGGCAAATAAGGCTTTTATTCTTATGTTTAAAAATATAATGAACTATTCTTCATTTTTGTGTGTGTTTCGTGAAAAGCATTAGGGTAAATGTACCTATTAGCTAATATACCCATTAAGCACACTTCCATTTTTGAGATCAGATTATAAAAAGAAAAAATAATTTATTATGCTACTTGATGTCTTAACCAATTGATGTGTTTGTTACTATATACCTCGTATATTTTCAAGTCAATCAGATCATTGCACACTGAGATACGAGTCTCCATATGTTCACACTGACCAGCGGCCATTTTGAAAGCTGTCTAAAAACTTTCACCAATAGAGGAGCCCCTTAAATGTAAAATTAAGTGATTAATGTTCAGACTTTTGCATATAACCTGGAACTTGGATGTGGGAAATAATTACATTAGATCCAAAAAATAGTTTTAGCAACATAGCGCAGATGCTACAGAACACAGTTAGCTGACTAGCTGAATAAGATTGTGTGCTACGCTAAGATATTACTTCACAGAAATTACTGGCTTGTACTTTTACATCCATAATATTATAAATTGACAGTTTGTTGCTGGTCTGGCATTTTGCAGTGCTGTAATTTTTAAAGATTTCATATTATTTTAAGGTGAGCTTAAAGGGTACACTGCTATGAAAATCACACAGCTTCAGTGTGACATCAATAAGAAAAAGTATAATTTCATAGATATTGTTAATAATAGTTGTTCATATTAACATATGTATGAACTCAATATATGACCTAGACTATTTATTTAGCAAAAATCCTGTCATTTTAATAAATATTACATGGAATTTATTAAAAATTGTTGCTGCTCCAACTAAGCTCAGTGTGCTCTCGTTAAGCTCTATGTAAATACTTCATAAACAGACTTTAAATATTAACTGATGGTTGACGCTTTAAGTTAAGTTAATCAATTTTCCATGGATTCTGTCGACTCAAATCTGCAGACTGGCTCTGATCTTTGGCAACTAGCATCACATTTTCCAGACTGTAAATCTGTGGAAAATCAGGCAAAAATTGTGTAGTGTATTCCAGCCTTAAGATAAGTTGACATCCATTTAATAAGAGGCTTCATAATGAGGCTAATTTCTGTGTTCATCCCCATGAATTAAATGTTTCATTGGTGTGTTTTATTGTTTTTTTTTTAATGTGTTACTTAGCTGAACGTGGACTATAGATGTTGCAATGTGCTTAAATGACACTTCATTATGAATGTAACTGATCAAATTGAATGCCTTGTTGCTTGATTTTAGTGTTCTGTTTTTTTTTTTTTTTTTTTTTTTGTGATTGAATTTGTACCTTCAAAAATATATATATTTACAATTATTCTTTAAAATTTTTCCTTAAAATAAACAAGTTTTTTTTAATAATCATGATGTGAGCTTATTGTGAAAAGGGGTGTGCTCAAAGGCATTAAGCGTAGCCAGACCTTTTTTAATTTAATGATGTATATCGTAATTGAAATGCTTTTGTCATTTAAAATAAAATTAAATATTTTTGTGTGAGAGATTAATATTTTATTTTAACATAACTTTTTGTACTGAAACCAATATCTTGTGCACTAAAAATATCTCAATGTAGATTTTGGTTAGCTTAATAGGTACGTTTACACTATATAATCTACATTTTTACAGTATTTTATTTTTGATTTATTACATTTGGAATATTCTTGGCTTAACTTTCATACTTTAATTTGAAGCCATTTCAGAGGATGCACATTAATAATAATAATATACAAAGTAACCATCATCAAACGGATGATACATATCAGGATATAGACCTATTTTTTTTTTTTTTTTCAGCTATATCATTCAGTCCAGTCACTATTCACTCTATAGAGTCAATCCAAAGAGACAGACAGATAACCGAAATCACGTTCGCCACATACGGTAAGTGTGTGAGCTAATCCTCAATGCATATTATCTCTTCCGGCCTTCTTCTCAGAGGAAATCAGTGTGTGTGTGTGTGTGTGTGTGTGTGTACACTTGTCCAGGCTGAATGGCCATGACAGACAGATAGAGCCGCTTTCATTCTCCATACCGTGATCCTGCTTGTCCCATTAACAAAGCAGATACATTCTGTCAGAGTGCAGTTTATCCCACAGCTTTTCCCTGTTTCAGCGAGGGCTGAGCGGCTCTGCTAACTGTCTTTGTCACACACACAATGCTGCGAGCTCTTCTGAGGGCCACGCGGGATCACCACACACAGAGAATTCACAGAGGAGCTGCACTCACAGTGACAATTCAATTGAGGGGCTCTGAGCTGTGTGTGTGTGGCAATTGAAAAGCTTTGACTTGCCATTCAATCTATGAACATTCTCAGGTAGGCAATTCTGGGAGAATGAAATTATTGAGGAGCATCTGGATGAATCACCATCATTTTAAGAATGAAGAAGCCATTCATGTTAGTGTTGAATTCAATATTTTAGAAAAAAAAAAGAAAAAAAAGTCAAATATCAACCAGATTTACAACTTTTATTCAGAACTAAAGTAACAAGCGTGAATTGGATTTGGATTAAAGATTTTATTGCTTGTCTTTGTTTATGGATGCTGTTTTTCCTCGCTGTCATGCATTCGTGACCTGCTCTGTGGCTCTTTGACTCTATTGCTGTTGCTCTGTTGCTGGTTCTTGTCCAGACTGGGGATGCCAGGAGGAGGAGTGTGATAATAACAGAACACTGCTGAAGTGCTAATGCTTATTGAGCCACATCAGCACTGCCATAAATCCAGCTCTGACATCCACTCATTCAGTCATCCAGCATTCACATTTGACAATGAATATTCTGTAAGTAAGATTCAGTGACATCCACATTAAAAAAAAAAAAAAGTGTTGTGAAGACAAAGTTGTCAGGCACCTGTCATACTTTATATATTTATATGCAATTACAGTTGGGCTCAAAATAAAAGAAAATAATAAAACAAAATAAAATAAAAATTAAGAAATAAATACAATTAATATAGTCAACATTTATTTTGCTTACTATTACTGCAGCTTAATTATAAAATATATATACAATTATTATTATTATTATTATTATTATTTATTTTATAAATAATTAAAGTTTATAATAAAATTGTTATATTACATTATATATTTACATAAGTAATATAAAGTCAGTGCCACCTTTTTTTTTTTTTTGATTGATTTATTACATAATGATGAAATTAAATTAGTATTATCAAACAGTAAAATAACAATAATCATAGTAATTTCTACACTTTATATCTGTGCATATTATAAACATACATGTATTTATATTTAATTAAGTATACAAATACTTTTACATATATTATATTACATTACATTATATTATACAGGTATTCATTTAAAGGGGTCGTATGATGCGATTCCAAGTTTTCTTTTCTCTTTGGAGTGTTACAAGCTGTTTGTGCATAGATAAGATCTCTGAAGTTGCAAAGACTAAAGTCTCAAAACCAAAGAGATATTCTTTATAAAGGTTAAGACTCAACCACGCCCCCCTAAAACGGCTCATTCAAACGCACCCACGTCTACGTCATGGTGTGGGGAGATTTGCAAAACACTGCCCAAATATATATGCGCAATGAAAGAGGACAAGACTTTTATTCTCACTGTAGTATTGTTGCTGCCGCCGGCGCCATGTTCTGGAGACGCTGTTGTTCATTATGAAAGCAAAACTACTTTGTTTGGGCTTCCAAAAGAGGACACAACTGGAAATCAGTGGTTAAGTTGTATTTATAACACTGTTCCAGAACAGTACAACGCAAATATTTGAGTGTGTGCGGCACATTTTACGGAGGAGTATTTCCTGAACCTGGAAGTAGCCTGCCAGATGCTCAAAGACTGTTTTTATAAAGTGGGGCAATTCCAACTTTGCAAGGACAGTCTGGTGCTTCTGACTCACAGCCTGTAAGTATGTTTTCATATTTAAAGAATTTGCCACTGACTATTCAAACGTGAGTTTTGAACAGTGTAGAGTAGTGCTTGTTGTTTGTCATTTCTCTGATCACAAATGCAGACATGGTAATGTTTACGCGGGGCGATGTAACATGACACGTAAAAAGACAGTATAAGTCATTATAATCAGTAATTATGTCACCACTGGATGCAACAAATGCCTCATTTGTAATGGGTTTTATTGTCTTTGTGTCATCACAATACGGCGTAACATTTCTGTCTCACGCTTGAGGTATTCGGCCAATCACAACGCACTGGATAGCTGGCCAATCAGAGCACGCCTTGCTTCTCAGAACGATGAGCTTTGTAAAATCAAACTGTATTTTACCTACAGTAATCATTGCAACTTAATTATACAAATAATTTTACATATTATATTATATTATATTATATATTTACTCAAAGAAAACAGTTTTAAACCTAAACGTACCTAAAACATAACATTGCTCCTGTGCTGGCTTGCAGTATATGACTACAAGAATTACAGTGCTACAGGACACTTTCAGTTTTAGTGGAGAAAAATATGTGTGACCTGTTTGGCCAGACATGATGGAAAGATTGAGAGAAAGAGAAGGACGAAAAGATAAGCCTGAAGAAGACTCCCTGCACTGCCACTCGGGGTTTGAACCGGCCAGATGATGGAATTATCCAGACCCCCGGCTGCCAAAAGAGCCCCCCTCTCTCTTTCTGATGCAGCTGTACTGGCTCCAGCAATGCCAGAAGATGCATTCGGCGGGACACACAGCCAACACACACACACACACACACACACACACACACACACACACACACACACACACACACACACACACACACACACACACACACACACACACACACACACACACACAGTGAGTGAGGAGCGTTCCTGAGAGGTTCTTTAGCTAAAAAGCTCATTTCACTGAATCATCAGTCAAGCCCAGCCAGCAAATAACACTGAGTTAGCAATAACTTCGCCAATACTGCCTTCAACTGCTGCAGTAATTATTAATTTACTGAATGAAAAGAGTGTGTGAGGGAGAGAAAGTTGAGGAAAGCAGGAAAAGATTTGGTTGTTCTGTGACAAGCACACAGCTGTCGCTAAATATTTTGTATACTTGGCCATATTGCTTAAATTGTCTCGAGAAAAATACATCAACATTTGGAAAACTCAAATAATCCTCATTTTGTTCACCAAGCTCTTTCTTTCTGGTCTCAGTAGTCTGGGTTATTATATTAAATAAGAAAATAAACATGAACGAAGATGAAAGTATTTTTATTTTAATATAATGATATTTATTATTTTTTTAAATTTGTATTATTTATTATTTTATTATAATATTTATTATATTATAATTTTGTTTCACATTTCTCATCAGTTTAATTTGATATGCTAAAATAGCTAAAACTAAATCTGATATAAATAATACAAATTATACATATTCCAAAATAATAAATGAACAAACAAACATAATAAAAATGACTAAAGCCTAAATTGAAAGCAAATATATAAAAACAAAAACTAATTCAAAATATTAATAAAAAAATAAATAGAGACATGTTTTATTGTAGATATAAGTAACAGTTTAATATAGGGAAAAAAGACAGAAGTACAGTTTACAAAATACTTTTTTTCTACTTTCATTTAATGTAATGTGTTACTTGTCATTTCCTTGTAAATATTTTTCTGATTTACTAGCAATGTCTGTGTGTATGCAGTAGTAAAATTATAAGAGTATACTCCTTAATACTGCAAATAAATATTTAGCAGGTATGTTACGAATACATAATGTATAGTCGGTGTGTCATCATTGCAAAATAAACCCCCGTCCAGGGTTTTTGAGATAATTTTGAGATCATATTTTGAGTCATATTTTGTAAATGCCCCAGCTCATCTGCATGGCCAAATATTATAATAAATCATAAATGTGTTGATCATTATGCATTTTTTTTTTTTTTTAATTTTAAGTCATAAAGTGAGCAGGGCATATTAAAATTTCTGTATGTGTGTCCTGTACTTAGACCTTTGCCAAAAGTGTGTCTGCATGTGTTCAGGGATTTGAATAAAAAGCTTACAAACAGAATCTGCCTTATATCTACAAATAGGAATCGCTACCATTTTGTAATATGGTTAAACAGCTCAAATTGGTCCATTTCAGGACCTCTCTTTGCTAAATGACAAGTTAAACTAGCCTAAACTGTTTTGCTGGTATAATCTGATTTAAGCCCAATGTACGTGTACCACCTAACAGGCTGGAGCAAACCAACCTAAACCAACCGAGAGTAGCTATTTACCAGGTAGAAATCTGGTAGAACCATATACTGTAAAAAAAAAAAGACTCTACTTCCTTACCTTTGGAAATGTCCCAGGTATGGCTGCTGTCATGTTGCACCAATGATATAATTCGCGCACACTAGTGTATGAGTACAGTCGAATGTGTAGCCTTTCACAGTATACTCCATTTGATGTTTTGTGCAAACACGTGCGGTCAACACATGCGCTCTTCAAAGCTTCATCCATGTCCAGTGTTGGCTCTATTTTTCCCCGTAAGTTGTGACCGGTAACAAATATTTTTTTAACTCTTTTAAACCAAAGCTAATCTTTCTCATATAAGCGCTTGTCAATGTGAGCCTCTGTTGTTGTTGCAGTCTCTGCTATTTTTTTGTTGTTGTTCCGTCTCTTTAGTTTAGTTTTTTACTATGAAACAACGGCCTGGGACAGTGTTGCCATCTTGTGGAACAACTGATTACTGCAAAACAAATTCAATGCGCATGTGCGACCAGCGCATACAAAGTACCCGTGGTTACAAAAATTTGGGTGGTGTGCGTACAGTATGCATGTGCACTGTATGATGACCCTCATGTACGAGTAAAAAGTGTAGTATACTTTGAGCTTTAGTTCAAAAATTAAAATACTGTTATTAATTACTCACCTGCATGTACTTCCAAACCCGCAAGGCCTTCCCAGCAGGCATAGGACATCAATATAACATCGAGTTGACGTTGGACATGACGTCAGACAAATTGGCATTATTTGATGCCAATTTGATGTTGACTTAACAACGGATTTTGGTTACACAACCTAAAAACAACAAATATCAACATCAGCTCACGTCGGT
The DNA here is from genome assembly GCA_036784905.1 of Acrossocheilus fasciatus. Taxonomy (NCBI): domain Eukaryota; kingdom Metazoa; phylum Chordata; class Actinopteri; order Cypriniformes; family Cyprinidae; genus Acrossocheilus; species Acrossocheilus fasciatus. The sequence continues at coordinate 9,524,239 of CM071957.1, read as the reverse complement.
ATTGGACATAAAATTAACATTGACATTGAATTTTGTTCACCCAATGTCACAACCGAAGTTTAACCAAATACCAACGTCTTATGGCGTTGTGTGCCTACTGGGTTCGTTCATCTTCAGAACACAAATTAAGATATTTCTGATGAAATCCTTAAGCTTTCTGACCCTGCATAGACAGCAACGCAACTGACACGTTCAAGGCCCAGAAAGGTAGTAAGGACATTGTTAAAGTAGTCCATGTGACATCAGTGATTCATTTGTAATTTTATGAAACTACGAGAATACTTCAAATTCAGCCCATTGCAAGGGTTCTGCTAGTAATTAATGCAAAATAATTAATGACATACATCTGAGTCAAAGAGATGGAGGGAAGTTAGCAAGGGAAAGGCATTAAAAAAAAAAAAACACTGGAATGCAGTCCTGCTTCTGGAAATCCGATCTATAGTACCTACCTGCAGAGTTCAGTTCCAACACTATCCAACACACCTGTCTGTAATTATCAAGTGCTCCTGAAGATCTTAATTAGCCTGTTATGTTGTGTTTGACCAGGGTTGGAGCTGAACTTTGCAGGAAGGTAGATCTCCAGAAACAGGCTTGGGCACCGCTGCACTACACTCTTAAAAATAAAGCTTCATTATTGGTTCTGTGAAGAACATTTAACATCCGTGGAGCATTTCCATTCCAGAAAAGGTTACTTATAGTGAAAAAAGCTTATTTAGATTATTAACATTTTCTTCACACTAAGAAAACCTTAAAACTGAAATTATGGTGTAGAATCTCCTCAACCTTTAAATATGAAAATATCACCTCCATACATTCTCAGCCATGGAAGTATGCAAAGTAACCATTCCTTGGTGAACTGAACGAATGTGCTTGAGTATGGTGCGATGCATTTGTGAGTGATGTCTGGAAGGTCTCCAGGAACAGTCCTGGCCGGAGTTAAAGGTGCAGATGGAAACCAACTATAACAAGCCAAGCAGTAAATTAGCCTGCTAACATTAGCACACGTCTTAATGATTCACTCCAGCACTTAACCTCAGGGTTGAAACTTTAGCAGAGCCACTGCCAAAATGAGTGTGCTTATGCTTTTTATTTATTTATTTTTTATTTTTAGTTTTCTTATGGCTGCAGCAAGTACCAGGACTGTATCTGTGTTAGTTGGTTTGAATGTATGTTTCAGAAAACTTTAGTAACTAAACATTCCAAAAATAAGGAGTCAATATATGTTGCATGGCTGAGAAATTAAATAAGCAAGGTGCATTTTAGAATATTTATTTATGTATTTATTTATTTATGTGGCAAGGTCTTAGAAATTAACTCTTTGTATTCATGTTGATTACATTTTGTTTTGAAAAATGTCTATACCATTTTCAAGAACAATTTAAATTTACCAGTTTATTTTATTTATTTATTTTATTTTTTGTTCATTTGAAATTTAATGACATGGTGTAACCATTAAGTAAAAAGTAATATTTGCTTTATACCTTCAATGTAATTATACACATATATCTTGAATTAACAAAAAATAAATAGTAGCCTACTTCGGGTTGCCATAACAAAGGTCAGATTATTTATTTTAGAGACATTTTTGGGACTTTATTTATTTATTTATTTACAAGCAGTAAAGCAGTTTTAGTAATGCTAAACCACATAAAAAAAAAGGTTTGTTTATGTATTTATTTATTTTATGAGCCACACAACTTTATATTTGCAGATGAAATGGCATTGACTCAAAGTGTAAGTTAAGAATCATTTACACACCATAGTCGAAATTACCTTTAATACATGTGGAGGTGCTCTAGGTTACACTGAAGCCGTCAATCTTAAATTTGAACCCTTCACTGGAGAAGATTGAGCAGTAAAGAGCAGGAACTGTAGTTAAGGAAGGCTAAGATGTGTGCACGCACATCTGTGCTTCAGAAATTGCCTGGAACAGGTGAGAGACCTGTGCTGTACCCCACTGTTCACCGAGCTCTGCAGTGCAGGTGTGTTCTATTCTGGGCTGCTGCATGACTCTGGCTCCAGGCCCACTGTCAGATTTGGCTCTGCTGTCAGGAAGATATCTTATGGGAGGGTCTGTGACATTTACAATAGTGTCAGTGAGAGGAACAGGTGTGTGATGCAGCTGTACAGGTAAAGATAGAGACAAAGAGATTAAGCAGAAGGATACAGAGAAAAAAATGAAGAGGAAACATTTATAGTAATTACAGGGATTGTTCACGCAAATATGAAAGTTATTTCATTATTTATTCACTCCCATGTTATTCCCTAAATGATGAGGTATGTTCAGCTTCAGATGGAGATGGATATATTGAAGAGGTGGGAATAGCTGTACTGTGGACTCAAGTGAGGAAGGAAGCAGGAGAACAGGTGTATTCCAGATATCATGTGCTTTCTAGGTCAAAGAATAAAGGCTTTTGCAGCATTTCTGTATTTTCTGGAACATCTGGAGGAGTGCGCTAATGTTTCAATTTATCTTGTGAAACACGAGAGCTTAATTGTACAGAATGTATACTTGTAATAAACTTAAACATGCATTTTTATTTTACTGTACTTCGGTTTACTTAAAAAGTACACTTTTATGATTGTTTCTTTGCATTTTGCACTTAATAATTAAAATAATAATAATAATTATAATTAAAAAAAATACTTTAAAGTGCATTGTTTCTTTTAATATTTGTTTTAATAATGTTTTGTCATGTTTTAAAGAAGTAGACTTATTTTGTTATGTTGACTAACATACTAAAGCACTTGCAAAGAAATTGATTATAATTTCACCTGTAGTGTCTTAGTCAATATTACACTTAATGTTATCATTTTAAATGTACTAAATTGCAAATTCATCTTTACAGATGTGTAATTTAAATACACTGCATACAAGTTTCTGCAGAAATTGCATAGATGTTTTATTCATAAATGAGTAAATTTGGCAGTGCACTTTAACCATATTTCGAAGACAATATAAGTAATTATGAAATATATGTAATGCAAAGTTAGAATGTTTAAAGTTAAAATGACACATTTTTATTTAATTACAATTAACCTGCAGCTGACTGTCTGAATACATTCTTTTAAAGTATATTATTTGTGTAACACATACTCTTTTTCAAAAGTATGCTAAAGCTTTTCTTTACCTCTGCTGTGCTTGTTTATATGCATACAGTACAGTATATGTATATAAAACTGTATATAAAATTTTGCGCACTGTAAAAAGTTTAATTTTCTGAACCTAAAATACTCAAAAGTTCATGAGATTACTTCACAGGCAACACAGAAGCTAATAAGATTAATTAAATATGAATGAACAAACAAACAAGCAAATGAACAAACACGCAAACAAATACATAAATGAATAAATGTGTTAAGTGCATTAGGAATTATTTGTATTTTATAATAATTAATAATTAAAAAAAAAAAATATATATATATATATATATATATATATATATATATATATATATATATATATATATATATATATATATATATATATATATATATATATATATATATTAATCCTATAAAGAAAAGACAAGAAAAAGGTTTGGCTTGACATTCAAATGAATGCAGCTGGGTTTTACAAACTCTTAAGTCATTTTGTACAACAAGTCACTTTCTACTGTGGAGGTTAAAAATGTCTTCCCAGCAGGGAATCTCCCAGCAGGTGCCTCAATAATTTGCTTCAAAATCATCTTGGTGTGTAATTGGTCTCTGTGGTGATAGTTATTGTGATATGCATATGCTGCTATTCTCTGGAAAGTTTGTCAGCAGTTAATCACTGCCATAATGACTCGCTTAAACCGGTGACCGCACCGCTGCCATGGAAATTAAAGGTCACCGTGTACCTTTTTCTATCCAACTTGCTTTTAGCAATCCCAAAACGCACTCGCTCGCACCCACTCATGCTAGAGTTAGCTCCATTTTTACTGCTTATTGCTCTTTCATTCTCCGCCGTGTTGAAGGATTCGCTCACCCAAAAATAAAAATCCTGTCATGTTGTTCCAAATCTGCATGACTTACTTTTTGCGTGAAACACAAAAGGTGCATTTAATACCAAGTCTCTGTGATACAGCTGTCAAGCTCCAAAAGCATCATGAATGCAGACCATGAGACTTCTGTACCAGAAATAAAGAAAGTCATATGGTTTGGAATGACATGAGGTTGAGTAAATGATGACAGAATTTTCATTTCTTCGTGAACTGGCCTTTTAAACAGCGATGGCCGAGGTAAATCTAATCCAGGCTGTCAGTTTCTTCAGATTTTGTGTGCTGCTCTCTTTACATATTCTTTCTTTTCCCTCCTGGTTTGGAGTGAAAGATTGAACCAGAACTATTGAACGGAGCTGAACAGATCTCTGGCTGTGTGAATGGTTATGATATGAGCTAGCCTGAAGCACAGGAAGCTCATGAATACCGCGGTACAGCCTGCAGTTTTTCCTTTGCCTGTTCATAGCATCATTTACCAGGGACAAATTACAAACAAGCAGCACATTTACAACAGATTTGCCCAACAGCAGCTAGATTCCTGAAAAACGAGCACATACCATGAAGTGTTTCAGAGCTTTGGGTGGGAAAAAATAACAGGTCTTTAATCAAGGCGCTTCTGCTAATTGATTTTTATAAAAGGTTTTCGGTTTTCAGCGTGCTTAAGCCATTGATGGATATTATTCCCAAATAAGTTTCTTTCTTATCTTGCTTATAAACAGTATGCAATTTGTTTGCTATGTTTAAACGTATTTTGAGTGTAAGATGATTTAAATATGACATAATTGGTGGGGTTATATCTTTTATAACTCCCATAGAAACCTATGCAAAGGGGTTATTGTCACCACTTATTTAAGGTGCAAAATTAAATGCGCATTAGATACAACAATAGCACAATAAATGAAAAACCAACCCATGACATAACATCAGAAACTTGTCAAAAGTTGTTCTGCACCAGTTGTGTGTGGTCGAGCCTTCGGCAACTTTACTTGCCTGGAGGCTAAAGGGAAAGTTCACCCAAAAATGAACATTCTGTCACTGTTTAATCACCTCATGTCATTCAAAGCTTGTAGAAATCTCTGTCTACTGTAAAAAAAAAAAAAAAAAAAAGAATAGGATCAATTTTGTAAAATGCACTGGCTGCTCTTTTCCAATTGCAATGATGAGCTTCAAATGCAAAAAAACACCATGCACAATGAAGTGACTCATGCAGTGCTGGTCCTCCCTTTATGCAAACAGTGCAAGTTGCATAGGGTAAGTTACATATGATTAAGGTTTTGGTTTCATGGTGATGCTCCAGAGCAATGTCTTTGAAGATATGTTAAGAAATACAATAATGAATGCATCTCTATCACAGTGAAGGATGAATGAAGATGTGAGGAGCCTTTTCATCTGCTGATACTGGTGAGATGCTTCACTGTGAAAAGTCAATTAATGATTTGGAGCATAGGAGAATATTGCAAAATGGCTTGCTTCCCACAATTGAACAGTTGTTATCTAAAGAGGAGCAGATTTATTTTTTTTAACAAGACAATGCTCCTGCCCACATTGCAAAGGCAACCAAGAAGTGGCTTGAGAACCATCAGGCTCATGTGTTGGCCTAGTCAGAGTCTAGATTTGAACCCTATAGAGAATATCTGGTCTCACATTAATCTCCAACTATAAATTAGAGACATTTTTAACTACTTATGAACTGTTTGAAGTCATCAGTATTGAGTGAAACAACATTGACTCTTCTTCCTGTAAAAAGCTGTTTGCAAGTTTACCCGCGCAGTTTAAACATTTAAAGAAAACAAAGAGAAAATCTATACTGTACTGCGTTATTTTATCTGTATTTCTGCAATTCTTGCTAATTTCCTGACCAGTGATTTATGGTTAAAATGGTAAAATATGCATTATTAAAAGCTAAACATTAATCCAATCCGATAAGGAATAATTAAGGCCAGGTTGTTAACGGAAACAAGCCACAACACGATGAAATTAGCACAACACAATGGAAACAACCTGCAACACAATGGAAATAAGCCACAACACAACGAAATTAACACAACACAACACAACGGAAACAAGCCACAACACAACGTAATTAGCACAACACAAGGGAAAAAGCCATAGCACAATGAAAACAAATCGCAAAACAAAGAAAACAAGCCAAAACACAACACAATTAGCGCAACACAACGAAAACAAGCCACAACACAATGAAATTAGTACAACACAACTAAAACAAGTTGCAACACAAAGGAAACAAGCCACAACACAACGAAATTAGCACAATACAATGGAAACAAGTCACAATGAAATTTCACAAGTTCATGTGCCCATTTAATTTTAGCATTAGTGGTAAACGGATTTGGCTTGATGTCCGCAATGGAGGGCCCAGAGAGACTACTCTACTCGAGCTCCAAAAGCCCCCCTATAGACAGAAGGATAAATTAAATAAATATGCATAAAGGAGGAGATGGGGAGGTGGAGGGATGCCGAAAGAACTAAAAACGGAAATGGTAAAAGGTTTTTATACTCTGATATTATTTGGAAGATTAGATGGGCGTACTCCTCCCGAAATTACGTTAATAACTTCACTAGTAAAACACAACAAAAACAAGTCGCAACACAACGGAAAAAAAGCCAAAACAAAATTAGCACAACACAATGAAATTAGTACAACACAATTAAAACAAGTCGCAACACAATGGGAACAAGCCGCAACACAACAAAATTAGCGCAACACAACGAAAACAAGCCACAACACAGAATGGTATTAGCACAACACAATGTAAACAAGCCACAACACAATGAAATTAGTACAACACAATGGAAACAAGCCACAACACAAGGAATCTAGCATAATTCAATGGAAACAAGACACAACACAACAAAATTAGCACAACACAAGAAATTAGCACAACGCAACAGAAACAAGCCACAACACAGAATGATATTAGCACAACACAATGTAAACAAGCAGCAACACAATGAAATTAGCACAACACTATGAAAACAAGCTGCAACACAACAGAAACAAGTTACAACGCAACTAAATTAGCACAACGCAACAGAAACAAGCGACAACACACAATGATATTACCATAACACAATGTAAACAAGCCACAACACAAGGAAATTAGCACAACACAATGGAAACAAGCTACAACACAATGAAATTAGCACTACACAATGGAAACAAGTCACAACACAATAAAATTAACGCAACACAATGGAAACAAGCCACAACACACAATGATATTACCATAACACAATGGGAACAAGCCACAACACAATGAAATTAGTACAAGACAATGGAAACAAGTCACAACACAATAAAATTAACGCAACACAATGGAAACAAGCCACAACACACAATGATATTACCATAACACAATGGAAACAAGTCACAACACAATGAAATTAGCAACAAACCATTTGTGTGCTGAAAAATCTTTTATTGGTTGCATGATGAATGTGGAAGACTATTAGAAATTAAATAGTGACTGTGCATCATTTTTCAACTTAGCTTTGCTTTTTCCATCTGCTATTTTGGCTCTGAATAATATCAGTATATTAAGCAGTGAAACAGTTGGCTGAATAACACATCATGCACATTCAGATTAAAGACTATGTATTTGTATTTGTTGATATTTTCCTAAACTATGCAGAGTTTATTATGCACCAGTAAGTTTTGTATGAAGAAATGTTTTAAGTTTAATCTGTTATGTGTTTCTTACAGCTAATTCTAAACCAAAACCAAATTCTGCATAAATCAAAGTTTATGCTTTATTTATTTATTTATTCATTTAAAGATCATGACCAAGATGTTATGCCATTAATCAAAGGTCTTGTAACATGAAACTCAGGGACAGCAACACCAAAGCAAATGTTCATGCAGTTCTTATTGATTCATGTCCTGCATACACATTCATGTACATTTAAATGTCTGTCCCTGGTGGTTTAACTTTTGGAAATACACTTTCGGGTGAATTTCAATTGGATCTTGAGTCAGAATAAGGATAAAGATCTAGTCTGAATTGGGTCTGGGTCTTACAGGGTCTGGTCTTTACAACATTACTAATGCACAACACCAATGCTAAAATGTCACTGAGATTAGCATTTATATTGCATATTTTGGAATGAGAAAGGGCATTTTGTTGACTATTTTTAAGGTGTGAATGTGTCCTTTACCCAAAATCACACACGCCACTGCACAAAGGGCATCTCTGACGGAAGGTGAAATCCCAAACAGTGGCCACAAGAAATTGCTGAACATAGGCTTTTTTTTTCTCTCTCTCTCTATCATACACAGTCCCTATTCCTGTACCGGTTACACACACACACACACACACACACACACACACACACACACACACACACACACAGTGTGTACATATGTAAATATACATATACTATATATATATATATATATATATATATATATATATATATATATATATATATTCCCTTCTTCTTATGGACATACATTTGCACATCTGCTGTTGGATTTTTCTCACTTTCTCAAGTGCACAAGGCTAAATTCTCCAGCATATAATCTAAGAATGCAATCTGTTATTTACATCTCACCTGATCTGTTCTTCACAGCAGATGGTAGAGACAGTCTCTCTCTGCAAAGCAAAGTCAGGTAAACAACCGATGCTGTTATTGTGAGTACTTATGAATAACATTATTATGATAGTGACAGTAATTAGTTTCATACTGTAATTAGGTATGATATTTATTTATCTTTCTTGGGCTTCTATTTGTTTGTTGATGCTATTGTTGTTTATTGGAAAAGTACTGTGGTTTTCTTTTCTTTTTTTGCATGTCTGTCAAACAGATAATATTGTCTGTAAAACAGACAATATTATGTTCTCTTTGGTATCATCAATAGGCCTACTGTACAAATTACACACTAGTGTTATTTCTTTAATCGTGTTATTTTCTATATAACAAAACACACTAAATGAACATGTTAAATTGGCACTGTATGTAAAATGAAACCCAAGTACACATTTTCTGTTCTCAACACACTTTAGGCTATTAGCACAAATAGATGAACACTAAGTGGAGAGCAGGAAGGCTTGAGAGGCGTACTGTCAGTGTCAGATGAAGTGAAGACAGAAGGGAAAAAAATGTTCATCGCTTCATCTATCTGTTCTTATATTTGCCTTAATTGCGGCAGAATCGATTCGCCATCAGAGCGTCAGGATCACATTTCTCTCCTCAGCACGGCCCCGGCCGTCCTTCTATTCTGGTTTCTTGTAATCTGTCAGACGATGTGTTTGTTTGCGCACTTGTGTAGTAATATCACTGAAATTCATGGGGTCCTGGACAACACATGTTTAGAGGACCCCCTCATTACAGAGCCTTGAGGAGTCCACTCTCCTAACAAAAAGTATTTTTTTATTTTTTTTAATGTGTAGTAAATTATTATAATAATATATATTTTTTATAATTAATTGGTGGGTTTTTGTTAAATGTGAGCCAAAATCATCACAATTAAAAGAACCAAAGACTTAAACTACTTCAGTCTGTGTGCACTGAATTTATTTAATACACGAGTTTCACAAAATGTATTATGTATATATACATACATATTAGTGCTGTCAATCGCTTAAAAAATTTAATCGTGTTAATCACATTCATGGGCTGTGATTAATCATGATTAATTGCAAATTTAAAATACTAGGATTTACCTGTAAATGTGTTAAAAAAGAAATGCATGAAACTAGATTAAGGAAACCTTTCACACTTCTGCCAGGTATGAGACATAATCCTTATTGTTCTTTTATCATTATTATTTTGTTTTTATTCAGCCATTATCAGCCTTTAAACTGGCAATAAAACATTTACCAAGCCACATCGCTTCAATCCCAGTATACATTTTCCAATTTGGTCATTTACTGTTGTTAAAATATGCTATTTATAGCCTTTTAGATCGCTGCACAAATTAGCATTTCAGATGTACACATTCAGTCTCAAGAAAATCACATACAGACCATATCTATCGTAATTGTGTGTTTATTATCTTATATAATCTAGTGGCTGTTGTCATGTTTATTTCTGCTGTGTAAAAGCCTGAACATGTATGCTCTGCTGAAACTCACGTTTTTTGTGATGTTACACCTGCCTCTCCGTTCTTCAGTTGCCAGGGATACATTCCAAGTGTAATACACATTAGTAAAATGATCTATTTTTAATTTTTATTTGTCTATGTACACTTTGGGCGGCAAATTATGGCTCTTTAATTTTTTCCCATGACTGTATTTTCAAAATAGCCCACTTGTGCCGCTGCCCTGGCAGCACTGGTTTGCTGTTCCCTCATCACACAATGATAGATAACCTTCCACGCTGCGATGACGGGAAGAAGTTGGGGTCAAAACTTATCAAACGATTAATCTGCGTTAAAAATATTAACGCGTTAAATTATTTTGATTAAGCGCATGTGTTAACGCGTTAACGTTGACACCCCTAATATATATATATATATATATATGCAATGTGGTGTACATAAAAAAAAAAAAATAATAATAATAATAAAAAAAAACCTTTTCAAAATGGAAAATATATATATATATTTTTTTTATAAAATGCCCCCTTACTTTTCAGAGTGTAGTTCAGTGTAGATATATTTCTGATAAAACATTTCTATAATATTTATGACTCTTTCTTATGTTTAATTCTTGTGAAATTGCACAGCTAATTTACACTGCTGCATCAAATTGAAGAAAGACGTGCCTGAATTTCACAACACCTTATTGATCATTTGCAGGACTGCAGCGCATTGTTGCTTGCAGCTATGGTTGATTAATTATGTTCAATTATTAATTATGCTCAATTATGTTCAAAGCAAAGAAAAGAGAAGCAGGGCAATTATTTGTAGCCAGTCATATTTAGAGTAATGAATTTTTGGGTTGAATGCACCTTCTGTTGAGTTCCATACAAGTCTTTAATTCAGTTCACTCGGCGGTCATTGTAGTAAAGCCCTCATGCAGCACACAAGCACAGCTGCTATCTGTTAGAATGACTGTAATATGCCAAACTACTGGATCAACTTACATTTAAATAACATGTCAATTAGCAATAAAATATTAGAAATAAATTAGCATTAAAATATGTATAAAAAATACATATATTTTGTCAAAAATAAAGATGACCGTTGTGAAAATGAAGTATACTTTAAAAGTATGAAAAGTAAGAGTAAAAAGATAATGTATGAAATAATATACTTAAAAAGAATATACAGGGTGAACTGTAATGTTTTCAGGCATGATATTTGCAATTAATTGATATATTATAGTTCAAATTTAAAATGAAATTAACATTACAGGGCTTATTTGACCTTAAGAAGGACCTCTAATTTTATAATTACTTCTATGAAAATACAGTGGAGTGTTCGAAATAGTTTAACTGCATGGTTGAATGTCAAGTACTTTGTACTATGTGCTTTAGTATGTTAGTTAACGCATCAAGAAGTGTGCTTTGTTACAACACAAAATGTTAAAACATCATGATTTAAAATGGGCTTTGAAGTATTATCTGTGAATATTTGCAGATATTTTTTGGGTTGTAAAAAGCCTTCTAGTTGCATGGTGCTCCCACCATGCAAAAAACAAAACAAAACAAAACAAAAACTCCATTATCATTATTTAAAATATTAAATTACTTGTTGCAAAGTGGTCTCATAATGACTGTTCCATTTGCAAAATATGCCTGCACTAACATTTTAGATATAAGATATGCACTGTACTAAAAATACAACAGCACATGAGCTCTTAAAAAATATAAAACAATAGGTTATGAAAAGCCAAAAGTATTTACCATCTATTTGAATACATTTGTCACGAATCTGGTCCGTGGCTTTCTGTCCGATTGTCACCAGAGGTTGCCTTTCCATCATATTGACTCTCACACTACACAGACTGTTACACTTACATTGGACTTCAGTTCCCACAATCGATTTCACTCTGATTAAGCACACGGCTGCAGCCAATTACACTCTTTACATAAGCCATGGACTTCCCCTTTCTCACTGCCAAGTATTGTAAGCACTTATCGCTACCCTAGCTGATAGATACCTTATGGAGCCTATCGTAGTTGTCATAGTCATAGCCATAGCCATAGTCATAGCCATAGCCATAGTCATAGCCATAGCCATAGCCATAGCCATAGCCATAGCCATAGTCATAGTCATAGTCTTGCCTTGCCTGTTTTCATTCTAGCCTGTGTATCTTGGTTTAACCCTTTGCTTTGCTGTTTCGGATTGTGTTTGCCCCTGCCTGGATTATTGCTCGTATACCTGGATTATCTCTCTGTGCCTTGCCCTGTTGGATACTGTTCGCCGATTGAAGACCCACGCTTGTTCTAGGAATACTCTTTGTCTTGCCTAATCTATATCTGTTTGCTGTGTATCGACCCATGCTTTTTTCATGACCACGCCTTTTAATAACGTTCTGCAGATGGATCCGCACGACTCATCTTCAGATTACTCCGTAACAACATTCATCCAGGGTGTTTTCCTGCATACAGTCTGAGATTCTGGAATAGGCTCCAGCATCCCTGCGATGCTACAAATGACAAGAAGTTTGGAAAATGGATGGATTGGATATATTATTTGAATAAGTACTGTATGTACTTAAATGTCATAATATATCTTACTATATCTGAAGTATTTGCATATGGAGCCAAATCTAGACATAACATTTACAGCCCTCTTGAGGCCTTTATATTTACATGATTTTCAGTCAAAATGAGCTTCTATTATATTTTATATTCAAACATATTATGCTGCTCTATCAATATCCAACTGCTACAACTTGGCACTTTTTTCAACCGCTTTGGGACGAGATGACAGGATGGAGTTCAGAAGTTTGTCTAATGCTTCCAGTAGTGCAATTGTGGTAATTGAATGCATTAACAGTCTCTTTTCAATCTTATTCTCTGTGTTTCTCTATCTCTCTTTCTCTCTTGCTTTGCAAATAAATCATTGCCCGGCAATGTCCTAATTCTCTCTTCAAAGCCCCATCACTCTGATTGGAACACACCCACTCTGACCTAATAATAGCCCTCAATGACAGAATAGCGTGCTCGTTTGTTGAGGTAATTGTTTTAAAAGTGGAGGTGTCACCGCATGAATAGACTGTTTGATATATGACAGTGTAGATGCCAGTTTTGGCATCGTGTAATGCAGGCGTCGAGCGAGCAAGTGAGCGCGGGGAGGGAGATTGAGACAGACGCAGTGAATCTGAGTCAATCAATTCAAGCATTTGGACTCCTTATTCAATTGGAGCTTTTTATGTCTCTCAAACCCCCTCTTGGTCTTTATGTTCCTCGCTTTCTGAGACATTGATGATTAGAACACAAGTGTCAGTGTCTCTCAAAAAGATGTTGCTTGGAGCGAAGTGGAAATCTTAAGAAGAGAAAGCAAGTTTTTTTCAGAAAAAATCAAGAGAGAGATCGAGAAAAAGTTTTGGTCAAGGCTTAACAATTTCAAGTAATACTGTAATACTTCAAATGAATTGTCAGTTAAGTCTGCCTTTGTTTAACTTTCTATTTGATTGCAATTATTTTGAATAATACATTTTACAAACTGTCACTTCAGTAAAATATTTGCTGTCCACTTTGAGAAACTGGAGCTGTGTTCTTTGATCAGGAGGCATAATAGATATGTCATTATTTTCTGGCTTTGAATCTGTTCAAAAATAATTGAAATTGATTTGACACATTAATCTAGGTCTATCCCATTATCCAACAAATTAATCACATGCCACTATTTTTCTCATTTTCTGTGCAGCTCTACAAGTGGCCATTAGTTTCCACATTTTAGATGATCATCTTTTGATCAAAGAAGCAACTGCTGTTAAAAGTTAAAAAGCCACTCAACATAAGGACTCATCAGCACTTTTAAAGTGTAAACACTTAAAAACACATGACTTCATTTTAGAGTAATGTTGCATAAGCTAATTGCCCAGGTCTGATATGCAGGTTTAGCAACAATTTTGTTTGGAAGGATTAGAAGGTTCAGTCAGGCCATGTCTAAATAGAACTGTTTTTAAAAGTGGAACAAACCTCCAGATCCCTGAAGTTGAAAAAACAGGAGGATGCTGACATTGATTTGTGATCATAAATTTTTGAAGAAAGCAAATCGGCTTGGCCTGGCACTTCTTGAAGCTACTAGAGATGAGAAAAACTGAATTGAATTGAAAAGATGAGACGAGCACAACAGAATTGAGTTGTTATTTGAATTGTTTTGAGTTTGAGTTTAATTCAATTGGAGAGATGATACTGAAGGTATAGAATTAATGTGTTAAACTGAGTTGAATTGAATTTAATCTACAGCAACTGAAGAGAAGAGATGAGACAGGAAATGACAATGACATGAGTCAACTTGAATTGAATTAAAGACAAAAAAGAAGTGAACAGACCTGAGTTGTGTTAATTTCAAAGACAAGAGAAGAGATGAGCAGAAGTTGAACTGAATCAAGATGAGAGGAGAACTTAGCAGAGCTGGGCTGATTTTAATTGAATTGAAATAAAAACAAAAGAAGATAAGAAAACAGCAGAGTGTAAGTTGAACTGAATTAAGAGACAGAAGAGAACAGAAATGCTGAATGGAACCAAAGACAAACAAAGAGATGAACAAAGACAGGAGATGAACAAAGACAAGAAATGAGACAAGGAAAACTGAGTTGAGTTAAAGCAAATCAAAACAAAGAGTACAACAGAACTGAGTTGGATTGAAATGAATAAAAGACAAGCTAGAATAACTGGAATAAAGTTCCTGTAAATGTCACTTCCAGCAGTGTGTCCTCCATGATCTGATGTAACTCAGTCTTCAGACCTTCTGGTGTTGCTGTGATGGTTCTGGAAAAAACTCCATCTACTCTAAAGTTTTTCTTATTTGATTATTCCTGGCCATGGCAAGCCATGGAGGTCTGCATTGATAAATATTTTGTCAGTGGTATTTTGAGGAGGGCTGGGGATCTGGAGACATGCAGGCCTTGGCATGTGTGCATTAATTAAAGGCGTCTGGCCTCAGAATGCACTGTCTGTGTTTATATGTGTGCATGTACTAATTAGAGCAGTCTGCTCCCAGTGTGCACTTGTGTTCAGTGTTTTATGGTTAAACAACAGATCTGATGTTATTCAAGGACAAATGAGAGGGGGAGAAAACGAGTTGGATGGGAGGAGAAAGAAAAACAGATACAGATAGAAAGCCCCTCTAGCAGATGCATGGCATGGTGAGCACTTTGGTTGAGTTGGGATAAGAGATCATTAAAGCAAACAAAAGATTTGATGGAAAAAAGTTTTTTTTTTAATTTATTTTTTTATACATTTGAATTTAAACATGCTACATTATACATAGGAAATCCTGATGCTAAATGCATGCTGGATGGGATGTAAATTTTAAGGAATTTAGTTAATCCACTTCTGGTTCTGATTCCTCTTAACAATTATGGTTCCTAAATGGTTCTGTTAACTTCTATTTGAGGCAGAAATATTTGATTGATTGATTGATTGATTGATTGATTGATTGATTGATTGATTGATTGATTGATTGATTGATTGATTGATTGATTGATTGATTGATAAATGAATGAATGTAATTTCTTGCAGTCTGTTATTTTTGTCTTGATTACAGAGCTATAGATTAACAAAACTAAACCAAACAACAACAAAAAACATTTTGACACTTTATTAATTAATTTATTTTTATTTATTTTTTATAAGATGCTACTGACAAAATTCACTAGAGACAAAATAATCTTTAACTACATGTCACCATATAAACAACAAGCCTGCTGATTGTAGTTTCATAAGCCTTATATACAACATAATTCAGTTCTGTCATGCCAACTGTCTGAGAGTTTAGCAAGGTAATTATCATGTTGCAGATCTATACAGGTGGAGCTGGGAAAGTTGGAGGGTTTCTGAAGTGCACTGCAACCACTACAGTAAACACTAGCCGAGTATTTGAATGTTGAGCTGCAGCTCATTGGCTGCTGATACGAAAAGAAACCAATCAGCTGTGCCATGTGAATGATGATGTGAACATATCAGATTGAATTAGAACCTGTGCCATCTGGTGTTTCATGACAGAACTTTGTATTAGTAAGCTGTATTTTGTAAGCTGTATTGTATGTTTAAATAAATAAATAAATGAGGAATCTGTTAAACTACACTAATTGTGCTGTATGTTTTTATTCACTAAAAAGCTCATTAAAGAGTCATATAACTGTTTGGACTACACTGGTTTTGCTGTATGTATCTGATTCACTAAAGAGAATCAGCTCAAAAGAGTCATTCGTTATCTGACCACATTGGACATTTTTCGCCTATGTGTTTGATTTGCAGCATATAAGAGTCATTTGATAAAGTTTAGGATGGACTACTTTGTTTGTGCTGTATAGTGTTTGATTCACTAGTAACAGCAACTGATGAGAGACATTTGTAAGAGAATCGGTTGTATTACACTGGTTGTGCTATACAGAGGGGGAAAATTATTTGATCCGCTGTTGATTTTGTATGTTTTCCCACTGAAAATGAAATGATCAGTCTATAATTTTAATGATAGGTTTATTTGAACAGTGAGAGACAGAATAACAAAAAGATAAATAAATAATTTACAAAAAAAGTTATAAATTGATTTGCATTTTAATGAGTCAAATAATTATTTGATCCCCTATCAGTCAGCAATATTTCTAGCTCCCAGGTGTCTTTTATACAGGTAAGGGGCTGAGATTAGGAGCAATCTCTTAAAGGGACTGCTCCTAATCTCAGTTTGTTACCTGTATAAAAGACACCTGTCCACATAAGCAATCAATCAATCAGATTACAAACTCTCCACCATGGCCAAGACCAAAGAGCTGTCCAAGGATGTCAGGGACAAGATTGTAGACCTACACAAGGCTGGAATGGGCTACAAGAACATCACCAAGCAGCTTGGTGAGAATGTGACAACAGTTGGTGTGATTATTCTCAAATGGAAGAAACATAAAATAACTGTCAATCTCCCTCGGTCTGGGGCTTCATGCAAGTTCTCACCTCGTGGAGTTTCAATGATCATGAGAACGGTGAGGAATCAGCCCAGAACTACACAGGAGGATCTTGTCAATGATCTCAAAGCAGCTGGGACCATAGTCACCAAGAAAACAATTGGTAACACACTACGCCGTGAAAGACTGAAATCCTGTAGTGCCTGCAAGGTCCCCCTGCTCAAGAAAGCACATGTACAGGCCCATCTGAAGAACTTGGTGAAATTGTTGTGGTGAGAGGAGACCAAAATCGAGCTCTTTGGCATCAACTCACCTCGCCATGTTTGGAGGAGGAGGTATGCTGCCTATAACACCAAGAACACCATCCCCACCGTCAAACATGGAGGTGGAAACATTATGCTTTGGGGGTGTTTTTCTGCTAAGGGGATAGGACAACTGCACCGCATCAAAGGAGTGGCCCAAGAAGAAGCACATTAAGGTCCTGGAGTGGCCTAGCCAGTCTCAAGACCTTGATCCCATAGAAAATCTGTGGAGGGAGCTGAATGTTCGAGTTGCCAAACGTCAGCCTCGAAACCTTAATGACTTGGAGAGGATCTGCAAAGAGGAGTGGGACAAAATCCCTCCTGAGATGTGTGCAAACCTGGTGGCCAACTACAAGAAACGTCTGACCTCTGTGATTGCCAACAAGGGTTTTTCCACCAAGTCCTAAGTCATGTTTTGCGAAGAGGTCAAATACTTTTTTGACTCATTAAAATGCAAATCAATTTATATATTTTTTAAAATGTGTTTTCTGGATTTTTTTGGTTGTTGTTATTCTATCTCTCACTATTCAAGTAAACCTACCATTAAAATTATAGGCTGATCATTTCTTTGTCAGTGGGCAAACGTACAAAATCAGCAGGGGATCAAATATTTTTTTTCCCCCACTGTATGTGTTTGATTCACTAAAAAGGGCCAGGTTGTAAGAATATTTTGATGGATAATCAGTTGATACATATTCACATATAATTTTTTTTTTTGTGATCAACTTTTTATTGTCTTTAGATTGACAAAACAACATCCATTCAAACAAACAAACAAACAAACAAACAAACAAACAAACAAACAAACAAACAAACAAACAGGGAAGGGGGAGCAACAGACATATTATGAATATTTTTACAATCTGGAGAAAAAAGAAAAAAAAAACCTTTATGTGGTCATTCCTTTATATAGTCCAAAATGTTGGGAGAGAAACATTGCCATGCATCAATGGTACTAGGTTTAGCCTTGTTAATTTGTGCTGTTGTACATCCACAAGTCACTATTTTAAGGAGACTATGAATCCAAAATATTTTTGCACACATGTGCGGAGTACACCAGTTCCCTTATCAAAATCTACTCTCAATGCTGCGCTGAAAGCGCTATGGGAACATTCTTTGTTCGACCGGTTGTTGAAGCACGTGTGTCAAACGCCAAACTTGGCTTAAATAACCTCAGTTAAGGCCAATTCACACCGCACAGACAAACACCAACAAACTAGTCTGTTGGAGTTTGTTGGATCAGTGTGTTACCCCTGTTGGCGTTGGTTGGCGTTGGTTGGAGTTTGTTTTGACTGACTGATCATCCATTTTCTCCCCAGTCAGTGCGAGTTGGTCAGTGTCTCTTGGTGCAGTGTGAACATGACCGTTATTTTTCATAAGATTCTAAATCCAACGGCCAACTTGTTGGAGTTTGTTGGCGTTTGTCTGTGAATTGGCCTTTAGGTGACGTCACTCGATTACGAACACCTGGAGGTTATAAATAGATGCGGATGCGGAATATCCTCAGCTCTCTTTGTCTTCAAGGATCGCATTGTTGTGTGTGTGTGTGTGTGTGTGTGTGTGAGAGAGAGAAAAAACACGATTAAAAAGAAAGAGAGAAAAAAAAGGCAAAGCAGGAAGCGAGTAGTTATATACAGTATATACTGTGTGTGTGTGTATATATATATATATATAAAGACAGGTGCTCACTATGGCAGATCAGGAGAGGCGATGTTTACCTCCTTGTCAGAGGCAGCTCCCTCACGATGATCTCCATGCTTTCTGCTTTGAGTGTTTGGAGGAAGAGCACACGATCCTCAGGCTCGAGGGCGAGTGCAAGCACTGCGATCTCCTCTCGATCAAAGTGCTTCGCGCGCAGCTCGCCTTCTTTAGAAGCTCGTGGGGATCGCGTGCCGATCTGGCTGAGGTGCGTGACATGGACCTGCCCCTTTCTCTCGCGCTCTCGCTGGATCATGAAGCCCTCGCCTCCGTTTCTCAAGCGCGCTTCGGCACTTCTTCTGAACGGGCCGAGGAGACTTCATCTCTTGCTTCTGGGGAGATGGAAAGTGCCACCTCAGAGTGCTCCTCTCATGATGAGAAAGCTTATGAGGAGTTACTTGAGGTGGTTACTCGGGCAGTCGATCGATTACATCTAGACTGGTCGCAGGAGCATAAGACCTCCAAACGCTCAAAGCTAGACGACAGATATCTGTTGGGTGGTTGGGAGGAGGGGCCTCAACGACGGTCTCTCCCCTTTTTCAGTGACCTCCATGACGAGGTAACTCGTTCATGGAACAAACCGTATTCGTCCCGTGTTTTTTTGCCATCGACGTCGATCTACTCGACTATCGTTGATGCAAAGGCACGGGGCTATATGATGATGCCCCATATTGAAGAGATGCTCACGGGCTATCTCTCTCATAGGAGCTCATCATCATTAAAGAAAGCAACTCTCCCCACCAAGCCATGCAGTGTAACATCTTCACTGGTGGGGAAAGCCTTTCAAGCAGCGGGTCAGGCTGGTGCTGCTTTGCACACTATGGCGGTTTTGCAAGCGTACCAGGCTGACCTGCTGAAAGATTTGAGCACAGGCGGATCAATTGACGAGGAGGCGTTTTTAGAACTTCGCCGGGCCACAGATTTGTCTGTGATGGCTCTATTTCGGGCCCTGAAATACTTCCTCCAGCAGTTAAGAGGCTAGCATGTCCTAGTGCGGGTGGACAACACAGCGGTAGTCTCTTACATAAATCCCCAGGGCGGACTGCGTTCGCGCCGCCTGAACAGGCTAGCGCACCAGGTTTTTCTTTGGGCACAGGACAAGTTCCTGTCTCTCAGGGTGATTTACATCCCCGGGCATATGAATGTGGGAGCAGACTTGCTGTCCAGACAAGCTGTGATACACGGGGAATGGAAACTCCACCACGAAGTAGTCAGTCAAATCTGGGAAAGATTTTACGAAGCAGAGGTGGACCTCTTTGCTTCACAGGAGACAGCACAATGTCCCTCTACTTCTCTCTGACTCATCCAGCTCCACTGGGTCTGGACGTGATGGCCCATGTGTGGCCCAGACTGCGTCTTTATGCATTTCCTCCGATTGCTCTGCTCCCGGGAGTCCTGGCCAAGGTCCGTCAACAAGGGTCTTGCCTCTTACTGATAGCGCCCCGTTGGCTGACCAGAATATGGTTCTCGGATATAATATCTCTCCTCGACGGCTCGCCATGGGTGATTCCATTGAGGAGGGAACCTTCTCTCTCAGGCACAGGGGACAATGTTTCATCCCCGCCCAAGCTCTGGAACCTTCACTTCTGGCCCCTGAGGGGGATCAACTAAGAGATGCTGGCCTTCCAGCCAATGTAATAGAGATTCTGAGCGCTAGGGCTTCCTCCACTAGAAGAACTTATGCCAGTAAATGGTGCGTTTTCAAAAGTTGGTGTATGACACACCATGCAGATCCAGTTCACTGCCAGATTGTTTCAGTACTGGAGTTTCTGCAAGAGAAACTGTTCTCAGGCACATGTCCTAATACTCTCAGAACTTACGTGGCCGCCATCTCGGCTTGCCATGCTCTGATTGATGGGGTTTCGGTGGGGAAACACCCTCTAGTTGCCCGCTTCATTCGAGGAGCTAAGCGGTTGAGGCCGCCCACTAGAACGTCAGTTCCTTCATGGGACCTAGCTATAGTGCTTGAGGGCTTAGTGGACACCCCTTTCGAACCACTAGAGTCAGGTTTCTGACTCTAAAGATGGTTTTTCTAACAGCTATTACTTCTCTGAAGAGAATTGGGGATTTGCAGGCTCTGTCAGTCTCACCATCCTCTCCCTAGTTATCCTCTGAAGGTTCCATTCTCGACCATAAATCCGGTCATTCTCAAAGCCTTCTGCCCTCCGCCGTTCACGACACCAGAGCATGAGAAACTTCACTTACTGTGTCCAGTACGTGCTCTCCAGGTTTACGTCCACCGCACTAGCCAGTGGTGTAAGTCGGAGCAGCTTTTTGTATGTTTTGGAGACAAGACTATGTCACATTGGGTGAAGGATGTTATTGCCCTAGCCCAGGGGTCGGCAACCCGCGGCTCTTTCATCCCTCTGCAGTGGCTCCCTGTTGCGTGGTGTACAATACGCTTTTAATACAACCTAAACTCTTCCCCTGCACTTTTTTCTTGGTCCAGTGTGTTAAAGTAACGGTTTTCAAGGGCCAATGTGAATAAAACATCATTTAAATTCAAAGAGAAAAGATAGTCATGTTGTTTTGGATACGTTTTATTTGTATCCAAAACGATGTGAACATCACGGAATGCTGAACGCTCTCATGCGCTGTATGTTTCATTCATACTCGAAGCCGGAGGGCGCCCTCGCGGAGAAAGTCCAAAACGGACTCATATGAGAAGTAGTAATAACTTTTGACAGGCATCCCGCTATCGCTGTAGCTAAGCTGAATAATAAGCATAAAACTTAACGGATGAAACGTGAAGACGATACGGTTTATGTGTGTTTTTCAAGTCTTCTCCAGGTAATACATATGAATTATACAGTGGTAATTGACAGCAGTACAGAAGCTATAAAATATATGTTCTGCCTCATTCTGTGATAAAAAATGACAAAGTATTTGTACTGACTGTACAATCATAACCATAAAATTGTCATTAGTAAAATATTATCAAAAATATTATAGAAGACAAATTATTAGCATTAGTCTCCTAAATTTCCTAAATCTTAGTCACACAATATATGCATTCAAATGTGTACGAAAAATTTAAAATTTAAAAAATTTAAAAATCTTGATCCAATCTTTATTGAAACAGTTGTCCTAGACACATTCACTCCATCCCTTTATTCACAGGGCTCATACACTCATCCTTTGTCCCTTTATTTATAGGGCTAATACATTCATTCATCCCTCTCAGGTGGGCACGAGCTGCGTCCAACACTCTGCCAGGTCACGCTTAAGTGATGGTCCAGGAGGGGTGCGCAGCCTTTGCCCACCTAATACGGAATTTATTTTCTCATACAACGACAGTCATTCACATAGACACAGACACATACATTAAAACAGACTACACTACACTCTTCCTGAGTGACCTGTCAGATACTCTTTCATTGATACAGAACACTTGCTCAACACAGTAAAAAAAGCAGAACCCAGCAGGAATTTTTGCCTACCGTAAAGACCTCTGTGTAATTCCTTACAACTTCTACAGAGCAGTATCCGCAGGACTTTGCGCGCTTCCCTTTACTTTATCTGCTTAATGTTTATTTTTATCCTTCAAGGCCCTCTTAATAATAAACACAGATCATTGCATGCAATTAGTTATTCTGGAATCAAAACCCTTTTTTCTTTTTGTTCTTTAAATTTGGAAGAGCAATTTTTAAGTGTCCTTACCACCACAGGCAAACTGGCAAACAACACAAACTAACTATATAAGCATAAACTGCTTACCTTTTTCTTTAGTGGCCACCGTTTGTGTTGCTCGTCAACGTTCACCCAAAGTGGTCATTCACCCTGTTGCTCCTTTCCAATCCTGTTCGTGATGCCAATTTGTGGCAGTTTCTGCCGTTTCTAAGAAGAATCACTCTTGAAGTCTTGGGGTTTTGATGCCAGAAAAATAGACTTTATTATCAGAGATAATGCAGTCGAGAGTCTCTGCAGAGAATCTCCTGAATCTGGGTTTGCAACCTCTTACTGTATATACAGATTTTTCTCCTAAGGCGTGTTCAGTACATTTCCTATATCTTATTGTTTACCTTTTTTGGATGTGCCTCTAGTCTGATTTCAGGAAGCGGACAGGAGGCCTCCATATACGTTAAAGAAGAGGCACCATCATATAGTTTTTGTCTAATGTCACAACAGGATGTGCAGTTTCAGCACAAAATGTATGTCTGCACATCCTCTTCTCATGCTGGCCTCTACACACAGGCAGAAACATGTTTATAATAGTAGAATAACTTGATACATATATGGCTATATTCACATTGATTATACCTGATTAATTTATATTTTGATTAATAAAACTCTTCTACACAGCGTATAATACAAATCTACCTATCGATTAAGATAAGCACCCCCTTAGTTGTATAAGGAGCACAAGAGAAGGCTGCCAGTTTGTAATACTTGTTTTGAAAATGTGCCACATCACATTGTTTTAAATGAATCTCTTGTATCAGGGCACAGGAAATCGATTTACGGTGCAAATATTCTAATATCCGGGTACACTTAATAGGAGAATTTAGGCCATTCACATTCAATGATAAAATATTCAGAACATGCATTGTGTTCTCGCATGCATTGTCTTCTTGTGTCTAAGTGAAGAGAAACAAAATCAATGCCATACTGCCAGTGACATTTAAACATTAGTATGTATCCTAGACACCAATCCACCTAGATGCACAATCCTTTTAAAAGGAAGAAAAAATAAATAAAAGTATTGATGTCTGTTGAAGAGCATAGATTAAAACAAAAAAAAAAGGAACGACAAACAACTATGTACAAAAACCAAAGCAGACTGCACATTACCGAGAGTGCAGGTCTGCATAAACAACAGAAACAAATGTTGATGCGTGACCAGTCCATTTCAACGCAAGACATCTCCCCAAAAGGCCCACTGAGCCAAAAGCATAGTGATCGAACCTGTTCTCCATTAGCCCGAAAAATAACAATAATAATAATAAATAAAAATAACTAAAATAAATCATTATTATTTACCAGTCAGCGTACTTAGTGCACAGAAGATGAAAGTATGTGGCCGATCTGAGTTTTTCCTTCTGTCATACATGCGATGCGCCTGGTCAATCTCGATGTCACAGCCTTTCAGGAAAGGGATCCACTTGGAAAGATTAGCTCTGAGGAAGCCAGCTGCATCGGAGCCCTTCGCCCCCTCCGGCAACCCCACCAGTCATACGTTAATTCTCCTGCTCCTATCTTCAATGTTCGTCATTTTTTCGGTGAGTTGCTCCAGCTGATTTTTTACGTTTGTGACTGTCCTCCTATCCTCACGTGCAGCTGCTTGAACAGAATCGTCCTGGTCATGTGTCTGTTTCGCCACGATGGCTAGCTTTTCAACTTCTGCTTTTAGCTCTTTTACAAAATCATTGGCCATTTGTATAATCCAAATGTAGATCACGGAGTGCTGGGGTCAGTACAGAATCTATCGCTTCTCTTGCAGTCGAAGCCACTACTGAATGGAGAGTACTTTGTTGCTCTTTAAGCGCTAGCTTGATACTGTTAGCTATAGCAGCATCGAGATCCTCTCTGGAGATGGTGGAATCTTTGAATTTTTTTCTTTATTGGCGATTGTTCACTCTCTCTTTTCCGGCTGTCCTTAACTGCTGAAGTACTCATTATTGAGCTAAATAAAGAGTGGTTCAAAATTTACTGACAGGATATATACAATTTCTGACAAAGTGAGCAGAGCGAAGGACTACGCGTGCATTGCTGTCGAAAGGGTCATGTCATCCTCCATATTCATGGGGCCTTTATTCACCCCCTGGAGCCGTGTGAAGCACGTTTTATTATGGATGTGCGCACTTTATTTCACGTCATCCAAACTGGATCCAGCAAACACCCGTTTATCCCCATTGAAAGGCTTGGAGGGGCCAGGACAATTTTTTAATATAACGCTGATTGGATTTGTCTGGAAGAAGAAAGTCACATTATGACAAAAGAGGACAATAGGCTCATCCCAATACCCACACTTCCTTGCACTTGACGACGTGGCCTAAGTATTCAAGTGGACTTCATCTGTTGATTACCAGATGGGACACCTTTAGAACATAGTGCTGTAAAATTGCAGATTTTTACAGAGATTTATTTGCACATTTTTATTTTCAATACTCTGCACTTTAAAAGAAGCTTCAAATTTATTTGCTATGCTTCAAATTCAGTGAAAAAGCACACATACTCATCTCTGTATTTCTTCAGTTTCTCAGTACTGTATATATGATCTTATATCAAGTTGAAGTCAGATGCATGATTTTAAATTGAAATTTCATGGTTTGCCTCATACAGACACACATGGCATGCATATTCTATGTGACCCCACCTCTGCAATGATTGCTGCTACAAACCATAATGCATTTTGTTGAGGTTTGTCATTATGACTTGTTTTAAGTTTTGACAGTGTGTCAGAAAGGTCCCACACTGTGCGTGACACTAAATGAAGATGTCTCTATTTTCTGCCCACCTTTGGAAGTCTAACCTTAATTTTTCTCTCAGTTTCATATTTTTGAATCAGTGGGATTGATGGCAGTCATGAATTGTAGTCAACAACTTCAGGCTGATTGTGTAAAAATGCAATTTCTTTTCCCCCGTCTGATCTCTAAATGACTCAGCCTCCCCATTTCTCATGCTGGCGGACGCCATTGTGTTGTGCGTTAAATGTTCAGCACGTAAATGATTTGTGCGTGGTGTGTCAGCAGTCTTGTTCAGGGGACTTGATTGCTGGGTTCTGATTCAGGCAGATCGGACAAACGCAACCTCACAGCTTTATTGTTCTGACAAACACACATGCAGGGCACTGGCTTTTGTGACTTAGATTGCATGCTGATATGCAAAATGCATTCCAGGAATCCGTGAGGTGCAAATAACAACTAAAGCATATTTCTGACATTTTTTGCTCAGTGGGGATGGGTGATACAGCTAAAACAGTATCTAAATATTTTGCCAAATAAAACGGCATATTTCTTTAATTTATTTTGCATATTCAATATATTGCCTAGTTCTAGAACTTACCACCCACTGAATACACATACAAATGCAAAAACGCACTCTCACGCATACTTACACCCACCTGTTCCTGTAAATTATGGAGCTCTCTCAAATAAGCATTTCTCAAGTCAGTGGACCAAACGGATTCAGACAAAAATGGATAATAAACACACTTGCATACTCACAACCAAAGCCATCCACTTTAAAATGCTTACACAGGTGTGTTATCTCTTAAACAGCTGTCTGTGTGATGACCACTCTCTCTCTCTCTCTCTCTCTCTCTCTCTCGCACACACACACACACACACACACACACACACACACACACACACACACACACACACACACACACACACACACACACACACACACACACACACACACACACACACACACACACACATGTATACAATATGAACCAGATGAGGACAGACAACCATCTTTCCTCCCAGCTGTTCTTTTCTTTGCTGCAGTTTGCCAATGTTTATTTCCTGACCTTAAGAACAGGCAAAGACATACACTCGTGTGCATACAGTATGTGCTGTGAGGTTGTCATGTCCGTATATTCTGTGTTAACATGCATGTTCATGTGTTCATAGCATTTTCACATGGTGACTATTATTACTAAGATGTACACTTTAGGTGCTAATATGTACTTTTAAAATTTCAGAACTTTTTATTTAGTCTAGAAACAGCTGATATTGAAGCCAGTCTGCCAAAATGACAGCTTGTGGAATGTGCCATTTTATGATGTAATAGTGTGGCTAAACACCACCTTTGTCGAGGAAGATAAACGTCTGCTTCTACATCGCTGCTTGTTTAGCCCCACCCACCAATCCATGCATGTAGTGTAAATAAGTTCCAGACCGCATCATTAAGAACTTAATTTTACCACAGATTCATTTACAAACAAGGTACAATTGAACCAGTGGTGTATAAATGACCTGAAAGCCATACTCAAGTAAAAGTACAGATACCTTACCAGAAAATGACTTTGGTAGAAGTTGAAGTCACTGTTTAGAATATTACTTAAGTAGAAGTCTTAAAGTATGTGATATTTATTGTACTTAACCACAAATGCTTGTCTAGTATTAGCTCTGCAATACACGCCCCTTAAAGTCCACATGTCTAGAGCTGTACTTCCAACTACAGGTTTACAATGCTGTTTGTGAATGGTTGTTGTAAATATGGTTTCGAGAAACCACTGAATCATATGTGGTAACATAACAATGAAACTTGCGACTATAGTTGGCTAACAACACAGGATGCAGCGTATATTGATGCTGTCAGGAAAAACCAGCATCAGTATACTTTATGCTGGTGACTAGCGGTGTTGATTTTTTTTTTTTTTTTTAATAAGGAAAGCAATTGTTAAAACTTCTCCAAGTTCTCCAACCATATTGGACTATAAGCCCAAAGTCCCTTTTACAACAATTCAGTTCACTCAGTGACTATCTTGGAAATGCTCTCATGCAGCTGTTTTCAGTGTAAGTACACATCTGCTATCTAAATGAGCAGGGAAATATCAAAACCTCAAATTATTATTATTTTTTTATTTTTTTTAAACAACTTGACAAACTAACATTTGAGTACCACATTTAAAACCAGCAAATAATAATAATAATAAAAAAAAAATCTGACATTAACAGTATCATGCATTGTGTGTCTTTATCTCAGATAACGCTAAAAATGGTATATGTCAGGTTGGACCAGACAATCCACATGTGCAGAGTAGATTAATGTAAAGAATGAATGCAAGTTTTACAACAGCAATCCTAAATATGGAAACACCACATCGGGCATCCAGTTTCTTCCAATCATTCTCCCCGCCCCCACAAAAAAAAAAAAAAAAAAAAAAATTCTGACAAATTCATGCACAGCCTAAACTCGTACTTCATTAAAAGACATTCAAAAACCACAACCAACCCAACGCAATACAATACGGCAAGCTATATAATTCTGCCTGTTTTAAGTTTAATTCCTGTACGAAATGAGATGAAGAGTCTCTACAGAAGGAACTAAAAAGAGCAATCGTACAATTACACTGAAAAAAGAAACTTCCTACTTGTCGCCAAGCAGATGGCTAAATTACAGCACTTACATGAACTCATCTGTATCACACTCACACTGTACGCTCCTCAAGAGTCTTCAACAAAAGAACCGCTCTTTTACTAAAATCTGTTATACATGGCAGAGTTAGAGAATGATGTCAAGATGCTGGCACCTCATTCTTTGTACTTGACTATAAATAAGAAAAAGAAAAAGGAAAAGAAAAAGAAAAGAAGACCTTGCGGCAGTGAAGAGGCCTTTAGAATTCCCTGCTAGCAAAGTGAAAAAGTATTTCCACATACCATTCTTGTCATAGTTTATCATTTGTGAGGTCATGCTGGCAAAAAATTCAAAAGTATCCCAGTGTTCATCTCTTTTATTTCCCTAAGAATTACTTTTCAGAGGTTTTGGACTTTTTCAGAGGAATAATGCAGTTATCATTACTAGTATGACTTGTCTGTCATCCAGAATCCAAAGAACAAGTTGTTTACCATTTAATTACAATTAATGCTGAATAGAGCTTTCAAACCTCAGAAAGGACTCAAAATGAATCACTCTGATTGGTATTGTGAGCTAGATCACAGATCATTGAAAATATTCAAGAAATATTCTTGCAAGAATTGACCATCACCACTTCTCTCATTAAAAACCTCATTAATGCGTGGAAGACAAGATTTTAAATGAGTAACGACTTTGTACCAAATTTTGGTATGTTCCTCACACAAAGCTTATCATTTAATTTATTGATAAGACATATTGCACATAGACTCTTGGACCACTTCCACAATATTTGATGGTGTTTTGTGTCCTTTTTGAAGCATCCAAGCTCCAGTCCCTTAAATGTAAGTTTGTTGAAAAGCGAGACCAGCTCATTCAACAATATGTGGCCTTTTGTGTTTCACTAAAGAAATTAAGTCTCATGGATTCGGAACAACATTAGGGTGAATAAATGATGACAGAATCTTCATTTATGGATGAACTGTTTCTTTAACAGAAAGACTTCGCCTCCTAAGCCACACAGCTCTGTGAACATGTTCCTACATCTCCTTGCTCTGCTGGTTTTTAATACGGTTTCTCTTGCCTTTTGCTCTTTTTCACTGTTTCTTTTAAGAAACAGATATTTTCTTTATATGTCTGAGGGTAGAGCTCATTTCAGCTAATTTTTTTAAAAATTTTTATGCAGAATCAACTATGGCCACGTACACACTGCAAGTTTCAGGAGTTTTTAAATGCGGGAGTGAATCTCCTAAATTATAGTTCGATGTGTGTACAGAATGGCAGTTACTCCTGCATTTGTAACCATAGCAACATTTTGGCATCTTGTGGGAGTGAATAAAAATGTAGCCGTTTGTTATCTACCATTTTTTGGCTAAAGACTCTTTTTGTCCATCGATTTTAACTAAACTACGACGTGCTGTGTTGTTTATGCTCTGGAGGCTGCTTTAGAGAGTGCTGTCTTGCAGTGTTGCCATGTCCTCATATTTACAAGCACTTTTAGGCATGTTGTTTGGTCTTATTTCATAAAGCTATAGGCACTTTATGGAGTTAATAAAGTGGTCTGTTGCGGATATGAGATATATGAATTGTTTTTTATTTTTATTTTTGGTGTTATAAAACATAAAACATTTGGGTGTATTTTTTTTTTTTTTTGTGCTTACCCTTGCTTGTTATTTATTTATTTTTTTTTCTATGAAGATCTGGCAACACTGACACTTTACCGAAGGGCTCGTGAGCAACTAGCCTCGGCTGTGTCAAAATGTGGTAATGTTAAGACTTCTTTCACTGTTATTTTCTTGCATCTCACATACAGACAAAGACACACTTCTGATGCGCGTTTAAATGTGTCATTAAGAACTAGTAGTTCAGTTTGGTTCCATACACACTGCATAGAATTTCTGTAAATGCGGTTGTCACTATCTGTATTTTTCGGTAGTTAATGCGGTTGTCGAATGTCGTTGTCACTCCCGTATTTTTGTGAATTATGTGTGTACAGAACGCGATTAAGGAGTAAAAGGTGAAGTGACAACCTAATTTATTTGCAGTGTGTCTGTGGCCTATAAGTAAGCTCTCCGTAGGTTAATTCCTCAGTAAACACTACTTTTGTTTCTCTGAGCAGCCTAATCAGCCTGACCCAGTAACATGGCCTCAGCCAATGGTATGAGTTCAGGGCGGAGCTATCTATTTGTTGGACCAATGGAAGGCAACTTTAGGAAACTTGTTTGAAAACAGTTATTATTATAGCAGTTACATTCGTAAAAAAATAGTAGTGCAAAAACATTTTGGCTCTAAAAATGTATTTACAATTTTTTACATTTAATTTCTTCTAGTATTCTTCTAGTATACATCTACTCTATCTAAACTACTGTGACATCTTCCTCTGCATTTCACTTTTGAAATGATTACTTGATTACCAGAGTTGTCAAAACGTCAGTGTTGATTTATTGCAAAATAATCCATCCATCCATCCATCCATGTTTTAATCCACTGTAGGTTCACATATTGTACTGATTAATTTTTCAACTTTCTACTAAATGATCCAATCACAGCTTACTGGAGGGGAAGATTATCAGTGAATAATGACATACATTTTGGTTTCAAAGCTATTGAATGGTGTCAGAAGACTTAGAATACAGAATGCCATATGAACTACTATTATTATACTCTTATGATTCTTTTGTGCCCTTTCTGAAGTTTAAAAGCTGCTGTTCATTGTAATATTGTAATTGCAATAAAATATTAAAAGTCATACAGGTTTGTATCAAGATAAAGGTGAGTAAACAACAGAATATTCAGTTGCTGGTAAACTATTGCTTTAACAACTTGCAGATGATATTTTGGAAAATCGCAAACACTTTGTTCTTTACTTCAACAATCACCAAAGGAACAGAACTGCTGTAACGATATCTTGGAAAACCAAGGGAAAACGAAGACAGAAAAAGGCCGTCCATCATACTCCTGTCCCACAAAAAGAAGACAAGGGAGCTCACAGACAAATCACAGTGTGTCAGACAACACAAACCTGTCAAATTACAGCATAACAAAATAAAACTTTCAACCAACAGAAAGAGAGAGAGAGAGAGACAGAAAGAAAGATGGAAAAACAAGGCAAACAAGAGCAGGGAGCCCGTGTGTGTTTGACCTTGACAGAAGTAAGCTTGTCTGATGAGATTTCATACTCCTCAGCACTAGAAGAGAGGATCGTCTTCCGTGGCTTAACACTCTATCGTTCCACCGGTCTTGCCCATCAGGGTCTTATTGATTTTCTTTCTTTTTAATCAGTCGTTTTTATCAGATGGAATCGTGCTGTACATCAAATATGAAATATTCATGGCAGCGGGTGCCTGTCAGTAAATAAATGCTTGAATAATAACCACTTACAAACCAAACACACACATACACACACACTTTTGGCACAATGTCGACACTGAAACACCACTTATAAACCACAACTGTCCACTCAGACACACACACACACACGCACGCACGCACGCACGCACGCACACACACACACACACACACACACACACACACACACTATTGTCTAGCACTGTATAGTTAACATTTTACTGCCTAAGATCTTTATTTCACTCATAGAAATAAGGCTCAAAATAAATATTTATTTATCATGATCATTCTTTATCTATCTATCTATCTATCTATCTATCTATCTATCTATCTATCTATCTATCTATCTATCTATCTATGAAATCGTACTTATTTTATTTCTGTAAATGTACAAATGTTAACTGAGCACTAACTGTATTTCACAGATTTAGGATGATGTGCCCAGGTTTAGACAGAAGTGTTGTGAAAATTAGCAAAGCTATTAGCTTAACTTAGATTTTAAATCATGTAGCTTATCAGTAGACTTTATTGATAAAGTAGAGTTGTAATGCTCACAAACGCCACAATGTTAAAGATTTACCTCACAACAATTCAGCAGTCGAGTGTGAGCCATATTTTTATTGGCTCTTTAGAATCAGAACTAGCGATGATTCACGTTTGAATCACTTCGATTTTTTTTAGGTCATACGAATTAGAACAAAACAGTCTAAATCTGTTTGCAATTTTGTTTGAATCACGTGGACACTTACTCACTGAATCATTTGGAAAGCTCAAAAACAGCACTAGATAAAGTAAATATAGATATTTTCCCCCAATCCAGTAAAATGAAACCTTTGAAAATCTGTTTGGCTTCATTTGTTCAACACCAGCTTGTGAACTACTTTGCAGGTAAGGATAATAGAGACAAAGAAAAATAATAATAATAAAAAAATTAAATAAAAAATAAATACCGTGGCAATACAATGATTATTCCAAAGAATGCTGTAGTAGATGCTATTTTTTCAATACCATACTGAAATACCATAGTGTTGCATTTTCCTATAACATAGAACCATGTGTAGTACCAACCTGATCTCATGCGAAATGTAACTATTTTACAAAGTGGCATTTTTGTGTGAATTTGTTTGAGGTGATTCGAACAGAAATATATGATTTTTAGAAATAAAGTGTACATTTCACCCTTAAACCTAAATGTATCCATCAGTAAGGCGTAAGCAAATCATACAAAAAACATATGAATGAGACTGTATGAATTTAGTTTAGCCACCAATTTACCAAAACAGAAAATAGTTACAAATTGCCATTGGAGTGTTGAGAGTAACATATTTACAATCAAAATGTATTTATTTTATCACAGTATTGATGTACAGAGTCACAAACTGTACTACATTGCATTTAAAAAAAAAAAGAGAAAAAAGTTTAAGGTTAGCTAAATTAAAAGTTACATTTAAAATTTAATTACTTAAACTTTAGCTTTTTAATGTTGGATGAAGATAACATATTGTTTAGCACATATTCATTCATTTTTCACCAAAAAAAAAAGATTATCAACAATAAGAAAAGCCCTGTGCTGCAGACCTTTAGTCTAAACAATGACTTTTAGTTTAGCAAATTTGACTTTATACGAAATGGTGTCAGAATATATTCAGGTATACTCAGAATGGCTACTCTGTGTGTTAAGATGAACATCCAGCACTGCATTCACTCAAGTTCAGCTGTCTGTCTTGGACAGGTCCACCTCCCCAGTGACTTCCATGCAGATTAATTATCATACTAATCAATTATTCATAATCTGCCAGTGGACAGGCGGAGCTAAAAACCTACTATTTGACATAGCAGTGAACACGGCAGTCCTCATTAGAAATTTACAATGCAAAGGATGTGTAATATTTATGAAGGTCAATAGAGACACACAAAAGAAAGAGGCTTTAACATCAACATCTCTCTCTCTCTCTCTCTCTCTCTCTGCATCTTTCTTTCAAATACATTTAAGTTTTTAGTTTTGTTTCATTGACTGAAGCAAATAAGGGTTGTGTCTGATTCCAAAGTCTACTGCCCAGTCGACCATTGATCTGTACGAAAACAACCAAAGGAAACTGGTTTCAGATAGGCTTCAAATGCACCATGAGGTTACATCTAATGATACAGAGCAAATTCAAGTGAGCTTCAGAGATAACTAAGTTAACTAAGATAACTAAGCCTCGTCTGTGAAACCAGGGGTTAAATACATATTTCTCATTATAATTTACATTTAATATACAACACAGTTCACTCCTATTTTAAATATTTTGATTTGCTGCCAATTGGTACATCCCCTTTTGTACATCTCTGTACAATCTAAACTGAACTAAGGGGTTAGTTTTGGGAAGGTGTTTCACACTTTTACATACAAATCATACATTTTCATACAAATCACACAGAGATTTTGTATGAAATTTCACAATCAATCAATCAATCAATCAATCAATCAATCAATCAATCAATCAATCAATCAATCAATCAATCAATCAATCAATCAATCAATAAATACGTGTTTTCTTGTTGTTTTCTGTCTGTATATACTAAATATTTACTCTCAAAGACACAACACAGACTTGTAAAGTGCTGTCTGAAGTAGTTAATGTTGCGCACTCCTGTGTGGGTTTTTATTTATTTATTTTTATTTTTTGCATGCCAGGCAGGCTAATTACATTCAGTGA
Source organism: Acrossocheilus fasciatus (assembly GCA_036784905.1). Taxonomy (NCBI): domain Eukaryota; kingdom Metazoa; phylum Chordata; class Actinopteri; order Cypriniformes; family Cyprinidae; genus Acrossocheilus; species Acrossocheilus fasciatus. The sequence goes on along the minus strand of CM071957.1, from coordinate 9,490,199 downwards.
TCAGTGTGAAGAGTTGTCATGGCGATCTCATCAGATACTCACTATATTTTTACTGTTTCTCAACATGTCTTTCACACTTACTTGAACTTTTCACTGGACCTGTTTATTTATTTATTTATTTATTTATTTGTCTTCTGTTCTAATAATATTAGTTTATTACCTAATCAGCAAAGTGATGGTATAATGGTTATACCATTATATATAAATACTGTCATATATGCACCATGGTATGAATGATTTGCATATTCATGTACAGTACCAGAATTAAGCACTAATCATGAATATGAATATACATTTTATTATTATTTTATTTTTTTTTAATTCAATCACTTATTGTAATTATTTATTATTTTTGGGTGAGTGCATGCCATAGCATTCCAAAAAAAAAAAAATATTGTAGTAGAAGGTAATTATTCAGTACCAGGCATATATTAGTACACAATTAGTACACTTTTGTCACAAAAACGCATGCACGCACACACACACACACACACACACACACACACACACACACACACACACACACACACACACACACACACACACACACACACACACACACACACACACACACACACACACACACACACACACACACTCTTCATGATGCATACACTCACACAGCCAGTTTTCATAGTGTATTCATTCATGTGTTGGTCATTAAATACTGACTGCTGGATCCTAATGTCATTTGAGTGCTGCACAACTGGCTTTTTATCCTATCAGAAATGACATGCATTGCTGGTAAAAAAAAAAAAAAATAAATAACATTCTGTTTTGACAACAAAGTCAGTCTTGGAGTAGATAGTATTTACAAACTGTAGCTGTGCATAATACATCATATCATGAACAACATAAGCAATGCAAACAAGTTCATCAACACATGAATCAATCTCACTCTAAACGCTGACAATTTCTGATGCAGTTTTCCAACACATCATTTTTTAAATTACTTCCCTGCATGTAGGCAAAGACAAATTATACAGAAGAGTTCAAACGCTCAAGAAATCCAAACCTTTCCATCTTCTCTACAGTATCTCACAGGAGACGGATCGTGTGGGGTTACAGGTTCTCAGTCACATGGCTTTTACTACTCAGGAGTCCAGAACTGAGCACATTTTTAACATTTTAAATGTTTTCATTTGACATAGCATCTTAAAAACACATTGATCTTTGCATTGGTCAAAGAAGTCCATCTTATGCAGGTTTATATAGAAAACAATTAAAAGTTTAGTGACTGTTATTCTTCTGCCTTCAAGCTCTGAATAACTGAAGTAGGTATGGCAGCGATTAAATGAGTCTGATCTGCTCATTCTTGATGGCCTGGTTTTAATTCAGTGACAAACAGAGACAAAGACTGACGTAAATCGTAACAGGTCAAAAGGCCTCATGAGCTTTTGTTTTCAGGCCAAATGCTCATCTCCTTGGTGACAAAGTGAGCACTGTGGAAATATTTCCAATCTCCACCTTCCCTCCCATCCATTCTCACTCTCTGTCTGTGTGCTTTAAACATAATCCATATGGTTTTAATGACCACAGTGCTTTCCATTGTTTGTGAATTTCAGCTTGTATTGATCAAGTGGACCGAAGCCAGAACATTACTCATCACAAAATACTGCCTTGTTATCACAGAAAAACCAGGGCGAGAGGAAGAAGGGGGAAAACAGTGAGAGAGTAAGAGAAAGATAACAAAAAAAGACTGTCAAATCATTGACCAGATGGACAAAATGAAACCTCTAAGAGTTACAGACAGCTGTTTTACTCGCTGTAATGCTTTATAATTCCTTAAAGGAATAATTCAGTCAAAATGAAAATTTGCTGAATATTTACTCACCCTCAGGCCAACAGATTTGGAGAAACCACATTTAAGCCTTTCAATTTAGCCTGGTATTTAACAGCTCACCATTTTACAGTAGGTTTAGTTTAGTGACAGTGATTTTTTTTTTTTTTTTTTTACAATAATTACAATAATTTTACATAATTAATTGACTTTTCATTGGTTATATTCACACTCAAGCTCTGATGATATCTTGGTTCTTGATCATAGAATCAGTAAATTGTTGACTAAAGAATCAGTCTGATTTGCAAATGAATCATTCAGTGTAATTTGTGAACTGATTCAAAAAGTTCACTGGAAAGAATCAACTTGAATCAGGCATCGTTGTTGCGTCTCCGTTCAGTTCGAAATTGCCATCTTCAAGAAATGGCTAGTGACGCATTTACACTTTCTCTAAAACTAGCACCCTCTATTGTATTTCTAATTTGATTACTTATTTTATTGTCTTTCTTTCTTTCTTTCTTTCTTTCTTTCTTTCTTTCTTTCTTTCTTTCTTTCTTTCTTTCTTTCTTTCTTTCTTTCTTTCTTTCTTTCTTTCTTTCTTTCTTTCTTTCTTTCTTTCTTTCTTTCTTTCTTTCTTTCTTTCCTGAAAAAAATACTCTGATAAAGTACAGAAACCTGACAAATATACTTAAGTATAGTGAACAAGTAAAAATAATTACTTACTGTTCACCGCTGATTAATAGTCACCAATATGTCCATGGAAATGTTCATAGTTGATTTGATGAACTGGGTGAACTCGAGAGGAACCAAATTCCTTTAAAAATGACATAATTTGTTATCTTTTGAAATTACACTTAGACATTTTTACTCTGTCATATGTGTTCAAATAAAATGTCAAGGTAAATGTCTTTGGTCCTGCCTTTCCATGCCGTCTCTCTATAGAGTCACACTCTTTAGGGCCTACCAAACAATGTCCACTATATCTAATTTGATTCAATTTATTTCTCTTTGCCCTCTTCTTTCCTTTCAGTTTTGTATCAGCCTACAGCTACAGCCTATGTCAGTGAATGCAGGATATCAGAAATTAATTTCCCTCAGACCCCAAGGGATTGCATAGCCCGTGTTCAGTAACAGAATAACCTTTAGATCAGTATGCTAATCAGGCCAGGACCCACAGAGCTACTGTTAACAAGGCTTACGGCAGAAATGCACCTTTAGAAATAATTACTCCATGAATCAATCTGATATCCTCCCAACTCATTGACTATTATGACACATGCTAATAATGTATTCATATTTTGTGAGTGACTAGGTTTGTTGACCACATTTTAAAAAACAGTACTACTACTACTACTACTACTACTACTACCAATAATAATGATAAACATTGCATAAAGCATCCCCTTTAATCACAATTGAGAGATCAATCTTGATTAAATATAATTAAATATTACAAATAAATAAACAAACCAACAGCTAACAAAAATGTCACATATGTAAAATTGAAAATTGTATATAAAATTCCTAATAAGAAAATAATTATTAAATAATTAAATCACTTAATAATTCAATACATATTTCTGGATTAGTGGATTTATTTATTTATTTACTTACTTATGTATTTATTTGATTGATTGATTGATTGATTGATTGATTTGTTTATTTGTTTGTTTGTTTGATGGAAATAGCCGAAAAGAAGAAAACGGCCCAAAATGATTTAATGTATACAGCCCAAATTCCGGAAATGTTGGGTCATTCTTTAAATTTGAATAAAATGAAAACTAAAATACTTTCAAAGCACAGGAGCCAATATTTTATTCACAATAGAACATAGAGAACATAATAAATGTTTAAACAGATAAATTTTACACTTTTATCCACTAAATGAGCTCATTTGATTCCTGATACAGATATCAAAAAAGTTGGCGCGGGGGCAACAAAGGGCTGAAAAAGCGAGACATTTTGATTCAGCTGGGAGAACATCCAGCAACAAATTAAGTTAATTGACATCAGGTCTGTAACAGGATTAGCTATGAAAGGGATGTCATAGAGAGGCAGAATCTCTCAGAAGTAAAGATGGCCAGAGGCTCTCCAACCTGTGAAAGAGTGTGTAAAAAGATTGTGGAATACTTTAAGAACAACGTTCCTCAACGTCAGATTGCTAAGGCTTTGCAAATCTCATCATCTACAGTGGATAACATTGTCAAAATATTCAGAGAAATCTCTGTGCATAAGGGACAAGGCCGAAGACCTTTGTTGGATGCCTGTGGTCTTCGGGCCCTCAGACGACAGTGGATCACTCATCGGCATGATTCTGTCATTGACATTACTAAATGGGCCCAGGAATACTTCCACAAACCACTGTTGGTAAACACAATCGGCCGTGCCATCTGCAGATGCCAACTAAAGTTCTATCAGTCTCCGGGCTAAAGAGGAGGGAGACCTTCCAGCGTGTTATCAGCATTCAGTTCAAAAACCAGCATCTCTGATGGTAGGGGGTGCATAAGTGCATACAGTATGGGCGGCTTGCATGTTTTGGACGGCACTATGAATGCTGAAAGGTATACAAAGGTTTTAGAGCAACATTTGCTCCCCTCCAGATAACATCTATTTCAGAGAAGGCCTTGTGTATTTCAGCAGGACAATGCAAAACCACATACTACAGCTATTACAACAGCATGGCTTCATAGTAGAAGAGTGAATTAGTGAACATTTGGAACATCATTAAACGAAAAATACATCAAAGACGACCACAAACTCTTCAGCAGCTGGAAACCTATATCAGGCAAGAACGGGACCAAATTCCAACACCAAAACTCCAGAAATTCATAACCTCGATGCCCAGATGTCTTCAAACTGTTTTGAAAAGAAGAGAAGATGCTACACCACGGTAAACATGCCCACGTCCCAACTATTTTGAGACCTATAGCAGGCATCAAATTTGAAATGAGCTAATTTTTTGCTTAAAATTGTACAATTTCTCAGTTTAAACATTTGTTATGTTATCTATGTCCTATTGTGAATAAAATATTGGCTCACATGATTTGAAATTCTTTTAGTTTTCCTTTTATTCAAATTTAAAAAATGTCCCAACATTTCCGCAATTCGGGTTGTATATTTATGTATTACGCTAAAGCTGTTCTAAAGGTACCCAGAAATTAGAAAATGTCTTCTTTTGAGGTGCCAGTTTGGGTGAAGCTGAATGCTGAAAATGATATTTATCACAAATACATGAGAGAATCTCTGTATGCAGAACAGCCAAAAAGAAATCACTTGTCAATTGTATTAAGTGAGGCTTGTCATACACATCCCTGCTGTTTTTCTCTCTCAGATTGTAACATCCAGCATCAGTAGGCAGAGTGTTTCGGCCCCTGGGGGCCCTGGTGAGGAATGGAGAGGGACAGGGCTGAGAGGACGTCCTTGAGAGCAGCACAGCTGTGGAAAAGAGGAAAAGAAAAAAGACATCCAGATCTCATTAAGTCTCAGTATCACCACCCACATCTGGGACTGGAAAGGAAAAAAGATGACCGAAATTATATTTTATTACTGAAATGGATGGCATGTGTGCTTTATTTAAGTATGTTTTTTATGTATGTGAATGTGTAGACATATGCAGTTCAACACATAAATGTCGGTCCATAGTGCTCTGCGAAGTGGACCATCTGTGAGATTCCAAACTGTAGAGACCACACAGGTTCAGTCTGAAGGGCACTGCAAATGCCGTATGGAACAAGTGTACACTGATAAATCACATTAGAATTCAGTTTGGCTAAAATACATGTGGGCAAATGGAGCTAAGAGTCTGGTGTGCTTTTGAATTTAAAATGCACAAGATTTAACTGCTACAAGGGGTAATGTAACAGTTAGTCTCACATCGCCAGACCTCCAGAATGAAGGCTGAAGGTAAGGACTCTATCGCAACTCTATCACCCAAGAGGCCATCTGACTGACATGTAAAATAACCAATCAGTTTGTTTTGTTCAGCATCATATTTAGGAGTGTGAAAACAAAGTTGATGTCTCTACAATAACAGTCTGGCATTCAGCCAATAAATAACGCATTCAAGATCCATATCTTCAGTCATCAAAAGTATGTGCCTCGAACCTCATGCGGCAAAATCCAGTGTTTAGTTGATCCTAATACGGTTTTGTTTCCAGGTGGGACATTATAGAAAGTGACACACACATAGAATTCAACCAATCAGATGATGACTTCAAAACTCCCGAAGTGTTTCCCTTTTTGTGTATGCATCAGTATGCATCAGATACTCAGCTAACGGTCTGTAGGCAAGGTGTTTGAGGCTTGGTTAATCAATTAACCAAATCATACTTATTTTAATATTTAAAAAAAAACATTGAAACAGTAATTTATCCCTACGTTTGAGGGTGAAAAATATACCATTACAATAATAATAAAAAAATAATAATTAGAATAAATCAAAATGAAAATAAATGTATTATGGTATAATTGTATAAATTTGCTGCATATACTTATTTAGCAAATAATATATTCCAAATAATATCACCAAATAGAGACTATCGTATGGCTTTTTGCAAGATTTCAATGTATCATACAGTAAAAACTGTACATTTGGGAAATATTACTATTTAAAATAACTTTTTTAAATTTATTTATTTTTTTAATTTGAACATATTTAAAAATGTCTGTGATGACAAAGCTGAATTTTCAGCATCATTACTCCAGTCTTCAGTGCCATGATTCCTCACAAATCATTTTAATATTTTAATATGCTGCTAAAGAAACATTTCTTATTGTTATATGTATTTTTTGATTAATTTAATGCATCCTTGCTAAATAACATTATTAATTTCTGACTTCACTTTACCATCTTCCTTCCCCTCAGTTTTGGATCAATTACTGATTACTGACTTTCAATCTTTCACCTGTAGTACACTATTCATATTTGTACCTTAAAGGGGTCACAAACTGCCTTTTTTATTGTTTTGTACTGTTCTCTGAGGTCTACTTGTAATGTTATCAAGCTTTTTACATAAAACAAACAAACAAACAAATATAATTTAGAAGTAATAGTCTATTTTCTGTCTTGTTTGTAACCCCCCTCATCAGAACACTCTGTTTGAATATGCGTGGCAGATTGTAGACTTGGAAGTAAACGCCCACTGCTATGATTGGCTAACAGTTGTGTACTTTATGTTTGACAGCCTACATCCTACACAGATGAACACTTCTGTGATTTAGATTAAAAACACATAAATACTCAGTGCATATCAAATGATGTGTAATAACATACAAAGCAATAGTAATCACGTAATAAAACGAGTTACTCACACTTGTGTGTTGCGACATTACTGTCGGATCTGATGTAGTCAGCACAACATCGTCTTTTAGTTTCAATCTTTCTGAAAATCCTGCTGTTGAATTCAGTAGTGTATTGTAATGAAGAAATAATACTTTGTTACAGTACTTAAGTATTTTTTGGGAGTATCTGTACTTTACCTGAGTTTTTATATTTCAGCCAACTTTACTTTTACTCCACTACATTTCTTAATTAAAATGTATACTTTTACTCCGATACATTTCCCTGAAGCATATTCGTTACTTACTACAAAATAGTCAGAAGTCAGAAGAACACGGACTGCAGGAAAGCAGGTTTGATGAATCAGTGGTCTGGTGCTTGCAAGTTAGACTCCTAAAAACACCTTTTCTCATGTGCAAATAAGTGCTCACATAACCGATGATTCATTTTCCACTCAAGTTGAGTCTGGGGTGTGCAATATACACTATATCTTCTGCGATAATATACAAACCCGATTCCAAAAAAGTTGGGACACTGTACAAATTGTGAATAAAAACAGAATGCAATGATGTGGAAGTTTCAAATTTCAATATTTTATTCAGAATACAACATAGATGACATATCAAATGTTTAAACTGAGAAAATGTATCATTTTAAGGGAAAAATAAGTTGATTTTAAATTTCATGGCATCAACACATCTCAAAAAAGTTGGGACAAGGCCATGTTTACCACTGTGTGGCATCCCCTCTTCTTTTTATAACAGTCTGCAAAGGTCTGGGGACTGAAGAGACAAGTTGCTCAAGTTTAGGAATAGGAATGTTGTCCCATTCTTGTCTAATACAGGCTTCTAGTTGCTCAACTGTCTTAGGTCTTCTCTGTCGCATCTTCCTCTTTATGATGCGCCAAATGTTTTCTATGGGTGAAAGATCTGGACTGCAGGCTGGCCATTTCAGTACCCGGATCCTTCTTCTACGCAGCCATGATGTTGTAATTGATGCAGTAAGTGGTCTGGCATTGTCATGTTGGAAAATGCAAGGTCTTCCCTGAAAGAGACGATGTCTGGATGGGAGCATATGTTGTTCTAGAACTTGGATATACCTTTCAGCATTGATGGTACCTTTCCAGATGTGTAAGCTGCCCATGCCACACGCACTCATGCAACCCCATACCATCAGAGATGCAGGCTTCTGAATGGAGCGCTGATAACAACTTGGGTTGTCCTTGTCCTCTTTAGTCCGGATGACATGGCGTCCCATTTTTCCAAAAATAACTTCAAATTTTGATTCGTCTGACCACAGAACAGTTTTCCACTTTGCCACAGTTCATTTTAAATGAGCCTTGGCCCAGAGAAAACGCCTGCGCTTCTGGATCGTGTTTAGATATGGCTTCTTTTTTGACCTATAGAGTTTTAGCTGGCAACGGCGAATGGCACGGTGGATTGTGTTCACCGACAATGTTTTCTGGAAGTATTCCTGAGCCCATGTTGTGATTTCCATTACAGTAGCATTCCTGTATGTGATGCAGTGCCGTCTAAGGTCCCGAAGATCACTGGCATCCAGTATGGTTTTCTGGCCTTGACCCTTATGCACAGAGATTGTTCCAGATTCTCTGAATCTTTAGATGATATTATGCACTGTAGATGATGATAACTTCAAACTCTTTGCAATTTTTCTCTGAGAAACTCCTTTCTGATATTGTTCCGATAATTTTCGCCACAGTATTGGGGGAATTGGTGATCCTCTTCCCATCTTGACTTCTGAGAGACACTGCCACTCTGAGAGGCTCTTTTTATACCCAATCATGTTGCCAATTGACCTAATAAGTTGCAAATTGGTCCTCCAGCTGTTCCTTATATGTACATTTAACTTTTCTGGCCTCTTATTGCTACCTGTCCCAACTTTTTTGGAATGTGTAGCTCTCATGAAATCCAAAATGAGCCAATATTTGGCATGACATTTCAAAATGTCTCACTTGCAACATTTGATATGTTATCTATATTCTATTGTGAATAAAATATAAGTTTATGAGATTTGTAAATTATTGCATTCCTTTTTTATTCACAATTTGTACAGTGTCCCAACTTTTTTGGAATCGGGTTTGTAGTAAGTGTTGTTGTAATGATGTGCAATCTGACATTATCAAGTTGGCTATATCACCAAATCACACACAGAGTGCACCCACATTGATTTATTAGTCTATTAAAACTCAACACTCCAGGCATTTTATATTTATATAATTTAACATAGTTAACTTAATCTATATCACACAAAGAATACCATTTTTCTGCATATATAAGCATGATAACACATTTAATAATCATTTTATACAAGTTCAGTAAAGCAATGTGACTTATATTTTAGACATACACTGTTAGACATTTCAAAGGGTTTTTACAGTAACTTACTGGCAACACTGTTGCCAGTAAGCTACTGTAATTAAGACTTACAGTAGCAAACTGTATTTGATTTATCAGTATACTACTGTAATTCATTCATTTTAATATAGATTTCATTCGATTTTATAATTTTTATATAGAATTAATTTTATTTTTACTCTAGGTACTACTGGCATTCAATTAAAACAGACACAATCATTACAAAATATCAAATTCTTTATTTAAAACATTGCATGTATAACATATAAAAATACAGTCTTCCAATGCTGGAACAGTGCATCTTCACCATTTCTCCTGTCTTAGAATGTTTTGCAGTGCATTATGTTGTGTCCTCTGGATTTATCCTCACAAAGAATCTTGAGAAAGTCTCAAGGTGCCTGGCCTGCTCATGTCTTTCTTGATGCTTCATTGCAGTTGCCTTTAAAACACAAATACAAAAAAAAAATGCAGTAAATCTTAAATTCCATTAAAAACTATAACAAACTAATTCTAAAACTAGAAAGGCAGCTAACCATAAAACTAGTTTAACCTAGCTAATATAAGCTTTTATTTTCTCAGGCTACTGGCCAACATTAACTACTAACACCTGAACTAAATTTCACATTAGTTAACCTAATGTTAATATAAGATAAGCGTTGCTCGTTAAAAACAATTTTAATTCGGTAATTTAATTCAATAAACTGACAAAAGTCGTTTGAAACGACAGCGCAGTTTACCATGGTAAAGTTCTGTAACCGCCATGTTGACGAGTAAATGTTACTAATGTTAGGTAAACTGGTGTGCAAAACTCTGACACAAACACACAGACAAACATATATTATACATATATGTACATATATTTACATACATATATTTTTACCTTGCTTGCTGGTCTTTTTCTCTAGTAAAGTGCATCGACACACAGCGTAGATGTTCTCCGGAGCTCTCCCACTCTCGCGGGTTCGTCCCCGGGCAAAACGCGCAGCGCTGCTCACTGCTTCCGTGTCTTTCTCGGACGCGAGTGGCGCGGCGAGACGCGACTCGATAAAAAAACAATATAGAACCCATTATATATATTATCTACAGTGGATGCGGACAGTAATGTGATGCCCCGGTATATTTCTGATGTACAGATGTACTCCAAGCACTCGCGCTGTTTCTGACACGAAGTACAAACGGATTTTCCAATCATTAGAAGCGATGTAACACATCCAATAGTCAGTTCCAAGCTGTTGCGGCATTGTGGACACGGTGCAGGGCAAATTGTGTCAATCCAAATGTAAGAAATGAGGAAAATAAAACGACCTCAGTATAATGGCGCCAAAGAGGCCATTACAGTAGTATACAGCAATTTTAAAAAATACAGTAAGTCTCTGTATGTGGGGTCTGACGTCACAGAAAATTCCCATGATGCAAAGGGTATTACAGTTATTTAGTGTAAAGGGAATTTGCATTATTATACTGGGTGATATACAGTAAATAACTGTGGAAATTACAGAAATGTCTAACAGTGTAGTATTGCTTGTTTTGCTCATTTTGCCATCAAAAATAGTTTCAAACAAAGATCACAGCACTGTTTTGCATCTCTGAGCAATGGACAGTGTTTACTTATTGAATGAATCAGCTTTTTGAACGAATCGGATGATAAAAATGATTCAGTGCTTCACTCATTAACACAGTCAAATGCTTTGTTCCCTATCAAAAGCTACTCTCCATGCTGCATTTCAATAACGCTAATGAGAATATTCTTTGTTCGAACGGTTGTGAAACACGTCAAACACCAAGAATTGGCTTAAATAACCTCGGTGAGTGACGTCATTGATTAAGTACACCTGCAGGTTATAAATAGATGTGAGATGTACACAACGTCAGGTTTCTTTGTCTTCAGAGACCGCATTGTGTGTGTGTGTGTGTGTGTGTGTGTGTGTGTGTGTGTGTGTGTGTGTGTGTGTGTGTGTGTGTGTGTGTCACGCTGAAAGCAGTATTAAAGTGAAAGTGAAAGTGAAAATGGAAATGAAAGTTTAAAGCTTGTCGAGTTAATCCGCAAGAGATGCGTGCCTCCTTTACGGCTCATCTCTGAAGATGACTTGCATGACTTTGTTTTGAGTGTTTGGGGTAAGAGCATGCTGCTCTTGAGTTCGAGGGCTGCAACTGTGAGCACTGTGATTCGCTTCCTATCCGCATGCTTCACTTTCGGCTCGCTTTCTTTTACAAAGAACGAGCCGTTTCGCCCTCATTAAGGGTCCTCCCCTTTCTCTTGTGCTCTCGCCAGATCGGGAAGTTTTCGTGCCCGCTTCCAAAGCGTGCCCCGGCATTTCTTAGGATCGGGCAGCGAATGTTGCAGCTCTTAATTCTTTTGAAATGGAAATTGAGAGCACCGCCTCCCAAGCGCTCCTCCCGCGATTGTAAAACAAATAAGGAGTTACTCGAGGTGATGACTCCTGCAGTGTGATCAGTTTAAAGCTGGAAGTTTGCTACAAGAGCAGCAGACTCCTAGACGCTCCAAACTAGATGACAGGTTTCTGTCAGGTGGTCAGGGGGAAGGACCTCAATTGGTCTCTGCCCTTCTTTGGTGACCTCCATGATAAGAGAACTTGTTCATGGAGTAAGTCAACACTCCCTACCAAGCTATGTAGAGCAACATCTACACTTGTAGGGAGAGCATTTCATGCAGCAGGTCATGCTGGTGCTGCCCTGCACACCACAGCGGTTCTGCAGGCATATCAGACTGACGTTCATAAAGATCTGCGCGCAGGGAGGCAAGAAGCTTGAGAAAGCTTTCAATAAGTTTCTCCCCCTCCGTGCTCTAGTGTTGGGGCTGCCGGCCACTCAGTCCCAACATGGCACAGCTCCTCTGAGGCAAGAAGCCCAAATTAGAGTGTGCGAGCTATGCGCCCCTCATAAAAACTGGGGAACAGCTCAAAGCATTCAACAGCCAAGAGGGAGCTGGACCCTAAAAAAAAAAAAAGAAAAAAAAAGAGGGTGAGCCTCTGTGTCCTCGTTGCGATTGTGGGGCTTGCGTGTCAAGCTAGCTGAGAGACAAGAGGCATGCAAACCACCCCTCTCTCTCACATTCTCCCTGATCGCTCTGCTCCCAGGAGTCTTGGCCAAGATATGTCAACGAGTGTCTCACCTCTTACTGATAGCGCCCCGTTGAATGACCAGAGTGTGGCTCTCAGATCTAATATTCCTCCTTGACAGCTCGCTATGGGCGATTCCGGTCAGGAGAGATCTTCTATCTCAGGCACAAGGGACAGTATTTCATCCCTGGTTTGAGTTCTGGAACATTCATCTCTGGCCCCTGAGGAGGACCACAAGAGATACTGGGTTTCCAGCAGATGTACTACAGACTATTCTGATTGCTAGGACTCCTTCCACTAGGAGAAGTTATGCCCTCAGATGGTGCTTTTTCGAAAGTTGGTGTATGACACACCATGCAGACCCAGTTCACTGCCAGGTTGTTTCAGTGCTGCAGTTCCTGCAAGAGAAATTGTCCTCAGGCACATGTCCTGATACTTTCAGAGTATATGTGGCTGCCATTTCGGCTTGCCGTGTTCTGATTGATGGTGTTTCTGTGGGAAAGCACCCTCTAGTTGCCCGCTTCATGGAGCTCAGTGGTTGAGGCCGCACACCAGAGCAACAGTCCCTTCGTCGGATTTGGCCTTAGTGCCCAAGAGATCTGGTTGGTACCCCATTATGAACCACTAGAGTCAGCGCCTGTCAGGTTTCTGACTCTAAAGATGTTTTTTCTCATGGCTGTTACTTCTCTGAGGAGAACTGGGGATTTGCAGGCTCCGTCAGTCTCGTCATCCTGCTTAGAATTTGCCTCTGGGCTGGTCAAACTATCTTGTATCCTCACCCTATTATCTTACGGTCATTCTTGAAGCCTCTGACCTCCGCCGTTCAGCACACCGGAGCAAGAAGGACTTAATTTACTGTATCCAGTACATGCTCTTCAGATTTACATCCACCGCATTAGCCAGTGGCTTAAATCAGCGCAGTCTTTCATATGCTATGGCATTGGGTGAGGGATGCTATTGCCCTAGCCTATGAAGTGATCGGTTTAGCTTCACCTCTAGGAGTTAGGGCCCATTCAACCAGCTGGGTTGCATCCTATGCTAAGGCTCTAGCAGGAGGATTCCCCTTGCATCAAGTGTGTGATGCAGCAGGCTGGTCAATAGTTGGATGTCCATGCTACTCCGGGCTCACATATCCTTGAGTCAACATCCTAGAGCCATGTCTGAGACCTCTTCAGTGTTTGTGCGCACACACTACACAACCTTGGGGGGTCCAGACACTTCCAGTGCAGCGGCGTTGGCATTCTCATTTCCATTAGCGTTAATGAAACACAGCATCGAGAGTAGCTTTTGATAGGGAACGTCTCGGGTTACTTGACTGTTCCCTAAATAAGCGGGAATGCCTCAATGCCACACTATAGGCGTGCCTGGATGTCTCTTCAGACAAAGGTTTAACCTGAAGTTGTGTACGTCTCACATCGATTTACAACCTGCAGGTGCACGTAATCAATGACGTCACTCACCGACGTTATTTAAGCCAATTCTTGGCGTGTTTGACACACGTGCTTCACAACAGGTCGAACAAAGAATGTTCTCATTAGCGTTATTGAAACACAGCATCTCGTTCCCGCTTTTTCAGGGAACGGGGTGCAGTCAAGTAACCCGAGATGTTCCTGAATGAATCAGTCATTTGAATGAATCAGTTGAATCTCAGTGACTCATTCATTAACAGTCACTTGCTGCCACATACTGGCGGTTTTAATTTCACATTTCGACTATTTTTTTATGTCTTAAATTATTTTAAATATCAGTATTCACATTTTATGTTAAAAACTAAATTTATGCATCTGTAACTGCAGTTTAAATGCATCCATGTCCCCTCTGAGATACATTAAACTGTGTAAACACATCTAAATGCTATTTCAGATGCAGATTCCAGAAATGTTTTCTTATGTTGGAATGAAAGACACAAAGTACCGAATGAAGTGCTTCTTATTCATACCCAAAAATACAAAATGGAAGAAATAGTTAAAACTGAACGCAATCTTGCTACTCAAGCTGTGTATGAACATACACAGTTCCTCAGCTGGGATCATGTAGGACCCTTGAAGCTGCACTTAAAAACTGCAATTTGGACCTTCAGCCCATTGGCTCCCATTGAAGTCCACTATATGGAGAAAAATCTACAGTTACCATGCTACTACAGTTATACAGTTAGTTGTGATTACTGCAGCTAGTTAATTTCTCTAACAATGTATCGCACCCCAGGCTTCACCAGTAAAACATTGTTGGTCAAAGTGCTTGACCAAAAGGACCAAAAGTTTGACTAGGTGAACAACATGGGTAGATTCATTCAGCCAATCCAGCACTTACTAGCATTGGTCCAAACTGGTCCTTTCAGGCAGGGTTATAAGAATATATGCTTGAAAAAACTAGCTTGCAGTGCCAAAGTGTTGGGTTTGATTCCCAATTAATACATTAACATAAGGTATGTCTTTGCTGAATGCAGTGTAAATCTCTTTGTGTCTGCAAGATACATAAATGTAAATGTAATTTTAGGTTGCAGCAAATGGAACATTCAAATTTGCTAGAGTGAATCTGTAGAGAAGAGGTATAGCAGCAGAGGCAGCTTTTTCCCATGGTGTATGTGAGTTCTCATGGGGAAACACACAGAGAGGATTGTCCCTTGGGCAGGTGGAGGAGCTGGCAGAATGGTCAGGGGATCAAACGAATGTTTGCCCCAGCCAATCAGTAAAGGGCAGGTGGTGCCCATCATGGTAGAAAACTCTAAAGACAGAATGGCTGTGTCTTCTTCCACTCCCTAGCCTCCTATAAAATGAGTCTGTATATTGCGAATACGAATCCAGATACTAGCAAAAGCCTTGATCCATTAAACATATGGACACGAATGATTCAATTACCTGCATACTGAAGTTATCAACCACATTACTCTACACCAGTGGTTCCTAACCACGTTCCTGGAACCCGCCGAAAACGGCACATTTCAAATCTCCTTTGTCTGACACAACCATTTCAGGTCTTGGAGTCTCTATTAATGAGCTGATGACCCAAATCAGGTGTGTTTGATTAAGGAGACGTGATGGGGATCCAATGCTCTAGTCGAGGCAAGTTCTACACTAATTTTTTTGTGAAAAATCTACAGAATTTTGTTGAATGGATTTAAAGTGTACAATTTCTTATTGGTAGCTGAACCAATTGGCCTCTCAATTCTGTCCCATTTTGTTCCATATATTTGTTTAATAGTACCATTGTGAATTGTACTCCCGTCCTCTGATTCTGAAGACTCGAGAAACCAAATAATACATTTTATGTAGTTGATGTTCAGTGGTTTACACCATGCATTTGGGGAATTTTTATTGATTGAATGTTTCAGTTCACTGGAACGATTTTGACAATGGCAGTAATAAACTAGGAAGTGGATTGAGATCAGTCTTGCCAGGAAATCTGTATTCTAGCCGACACATTCAGTGACAATGAATAAAGGCCCATTTACATCAAATCTGAACTATGATGGCAACTATACATTTTTAAAAATCTTTCTAATTCTATAAGGATAAAGAAAGTTAATCGACAACTATAAAAATAATTACACAGAGGAATAATATCAATGGAATCATTTTCAGAACAACTTTTTTTCCAGCTGATGAATAATACAAATACTGTATATACAGCCTATAAGAATCAATCCTCACTCACTAATTTAACATATCTGCATGACATAACTGCGCACATGCTAATAATAAACAGAACATTATCATCTATGTTCTCTGAACATGCTTTTCTTATCTGTGACCTTCAATGAGGACAAATGTAATATTCATTTTCAAGAGTTAAACTTCTCCTGTTGTTGTTTTTTTCTACTGAAGAACATCTGTCCGTGCCTTCTGCTTTCTTTCTTTCCCTCTCTTGCTCTATATCTTATTATAGTGGTAACTGTCAGTATTAATAGTTGTTCTTAGAGAAAGATGTCAGCACTTTTAAAGCTCAGCAAGTGAGTCAGTATGAGAGAGAAAGTGAGTGTACAGCAGGTGGTGGTAAAGAAGAAACGGGCAGAGAAATGACAGAACAAAAGAAGTAACTTTCAATGAATTCAGTCAAGACAAGAGACAATCATACATCTACTCATCACAACTAAATTATTATTTCTTACAATACATTATTAACGCCTAATGTTCTGTTAAAAATATAATTTCTGTATCATCAGTGGTTCTCAACTGAACTGACACAATAACAAGAAAACAATATAAGGTTTAGTAACATTAACAATTTATTAACTGTTTATTAACAATATCAATATTAGAACAGGCTGTCCTCCCCATATGTCACTGATAGAGATGACATTAGTTATAGTATAATAATAGTGTTCAATAAATATTTAGATTTATTAATAATAAGGTTGTTTAATAAAACATGATAATGTTTTAATATGTAATAGATACTGTATATAATAGAGCTTATTGCCAAATAGTTTATTATGCTCACCAAAACTGCCTTTATTTGATGCAGTAAACACAATACTATTGGGATAGCCCATATTATTACAGTCCAGCTGTTAGCTATTTTAGTTTAAAATATAATTTTATTCCTGTATACTCCTGAATTTTCAGCAGCTATTATTCTAGTCCTTCAGAAATCATGATTTGCTGCTCAACTAACATTTATTATGAGATTGATAATGATGATAATGATGATTATTACTTTATGTTCTGAGATAAAAAATCAGGAAGGGGGCCAACACTTTTTCACACCACTGTATATGTCTATACAGCATCCTTGCTGAGTGTATTAGTCTATATTTTTTATTTGTGGAGACTAGTCTCTGCCTTTTTTCCCAAAATCACTTAGAATTCACTAAATTCACCAATTATTACAAATTTGATTGATTGTTCATTGACAAATACAACTGCATTAAGGGTCTGTTTATTTATTTGCTTGTTTGTTTTTATACAAAGTATTTTATTTTTATTTATTATTATTATTATTATTATTATTATTATTATTATTATTATTATCATTAATTTATCAATTATTGTCCATAACACAATAATCAATTGCTTATTGATATCAGCCAAAATTATAATAAATTATAATACCAGTGCCCCAATGAAGTTTATTTATATTTATTTTTATAGAAGGATCTGGATCAGAGACTAGATCACCTCTCTAGTTTATGTTTAATATCCAAACCCAGTTCCGAGGGAATTCTTTAAGCCTGTGGGTGTGAATCTTCTTTTTGCAGATTGTTTTGAGTGTAATAGCTTTATTGTAAGGGCACGTCCTGCAGGCGAGGGTGTCAGTCCTGTGATTGTTATGGGCTATTTCTGTCTACGTAGGGATTTATGGCATATCTAGACTTATTGATCTATAAATATACTCACACATAGATCTGTTTCTGCCTCCTAATTGTCTGTCTTTCTCTCTCTGCTTGTGTCAACGAAAAAGGTCAACCAAAAAATGAAAACTCAATCAGTATTTACTCACTTTCAAGTCTTTCAAACCCATATCCAATCACACTCCAGGATAGCTGATTGGTTGAGCATTTACACACTTCAGTAAAGTTTAAATGAGGAAATGATTTATCCATTTATCGTGGATGATATGCAGGCGTCTTAGTTGGGTTTTCTCTCTGATGAAGCGGCTCGGTCCACTTCAAAGAGGCAGGGCTGTTGACCCCTGGCCTGTATCGATGACACATCGATGTCTGAATTGCGTTTCCTGTTTCATTTTCTCCCCCTGTTTAACCTTGAGAGGTCCAAATCACAAGACAAGAGTCGGGGAGAGCGAGAGACAGATGGAAGATAGAGCCCCGTGTGGTTGTTTGATCCAGTGTTGTTCCTCTTCCATTATTCAGCACACATCTCCAGGGGGGGATTTCAGACGAGCCATCGATAGCCCAGCGGTAAACAAACGCTAGAAATGACACGAGCGACCCGTCACGACCTTCGCTCAGTCGCGCTTTCTCTCTGCTTGTCAATTACTTACACCAATACGCTTAAGAGAAGCTGCTGCCGCCCGGACACGGCTGTTTGTTTTTGTGATGAGGAAGGAGCCATGCACGGTCCAGTCATGTTTGTAAAGCCTTAACTCGCTGTCATTGGCAGTTTGTTGTTTTAATTGAGCTCGTGTCAGACAGGTCTGTGGCTTTATGGGAAAGCAGTGGCCGATACGCATAGGTTCATGCACTGTAAACAGAAAATAGTTTAGAGTTTTTCATAACCCTGAACATTTTTGTTTCCATGTGAGGTTAAACATGCCAATAACTAAATGTCTCAGTATCTCCACATGTTTCCAGCAATGTCTCTCTCTGTCTTTTACATGCAGTATTTCAGCACAAAAAAAAAAACAACTACTAAGTAATTACATCAAAAAATAAGTACAATGTGCTTATTGTGTTCATACTGTATTGCAAAATACTATTGCTGCTATTGAGAGGGATACGGGTAATTTTAGGGACAGGTTTGGTGGTCTGGGTAGGTTTAAGGGTGGGTTAAGGTCAACAGTGTAATTATAAATGTAATTACATATAGGTATTTTTAAAAATATAAGTACAATGTAAAAACATGTATGTACACAATAAGTGCATTGTACCTAATGATTAATTGAAATGTAAGTACATAGTAGTTAAGGCCACCTAATATAAAGTGGGACCAAAACACCTTTTTAAAGAATGCTTATGGACATAATATACTCTAAAGTCTAAATTATGAACTGAATGTAGTTTTATGACACTTAATTGTATTTTATCTATCTGTTTTTGACCCACTTAAATAAGACTTATTTACACCTTTATATGTGATTTAATCATTTTGTTATTATTATTATTTTTTTAATAAGGTTGTGTACGTTTGAATAAACTAACAAGTATTTATGGTAAATTAAAATATACTTTAATGTCATTTATATGTGTGTCATGCATTTACATATATTTGTAATTATTAATAATATTGTAAGTACTTTTGTGCTATAGTGTGCAAGTCAGCACATCAAAATAAGTGTACTTATTTAAAGCATGACAAAAGATAATTAAAACATCATAATTTTACATTTTATTTAATTCATATATTATCTTTTTAATGTACTTTTAAGATTTGAAGTAAACTAATAATACTAAGTATAGTAATACAATTAAATGCACTTCTTTTTCCTCAAGGGATATAAATGAGTTTTTAAAAATGAGTCACTGCCTTTCTGTACAAATTAGGCTTATTACAGAATGTGCTATACTTACAATAACAAATTAAAAATAAATAACAAAATTAAAATAATAAAATAAAATGAATAAAAAGTAAAAAAATAATAATAATAATAATAATAATTAATTAATTAATTAATTAATTAAAATATCTTTTTAAGCATAAATCAAACACAATCTAAGAGGTTCTGTCTACTGAATTAAATTATGTACTAATTTTGTAACTGAAAAAAAGGGTTCCACAAGACAAAGAGTGTTGAGGAAATTATGATTTTTTTTTTATAAATGTCATAAAACATATTGATATAAGGCATAATATAAGATATTAAGGAATATTTATCATTATTTTGCAGTAGGTTGATTCCATGTCTGTTTTATTACCCCAACATTCTTATCTGAACTATTGTCCTATAAATAAAGAAATAATAAAAAAAAGCAAATTCATTCAACTGAAATAATTAGGCACAGCACATATATGGACATATAGTTGAACAGTTTGGCATACATAAAAATATGAAATATGTCATCAGCATGAAGTTGAAACCGCATCAAAACCTCCAAATGCATACGTCAGTTGACAAATGGAATCACTGGGTCCAGAAATATATTAAAACCACAAATTTAATCTTGTATCTATACATTAATGTTTAGCCTTTTTTTTTTTTTTTTTACATTACGTTAATATGCCTCCTGAGCATGAGCACTCTTGCGCAAATCAGCAGAAGATAATATAGTCTTACATATGACCAGTATGCTTTAAGCTGCATAAGCCATTGTCAAACAAGTCATTAAATTATGCATATAAAGTTTAATGGTCCATTTACATAGACACAGATTAAACACTGCTCTCTGTGAGAACAGGAATACTGGAAAATGCCCTCTATGAGAGTCACTTCGTTTTACAAATTGGAACACTTGTTTTGAAATTGGGGTGAGTAAATAATAATAAAAAGATGACAGATAGATAGATAGACAGACAGACGGACGGACGGACAGATAGATAGCACTGTAAAAAGTGATAAGTTGACTTAACTTAAAAAAAATTGAGGAAACCCATTGCCTTAAAATTATTAAGTAAATAATAAACAAATTAATTAATTAATTAATTTTAAAAAAGTTAAGTGAACTTGACAATTCACTTAAATTATTTTTTAAATGATTATTTACTTAATAATTTTAAGGCAACGGGTTTCCTCAATTTTTTTAAGTTAAGTCAACTTATCACTTTTTACAGTTAGATGGATGGATGGATAGATGGATATATAGATAGATCAAGCTTGCTCGTTAGTTTAGCTGGCATGGAATTGGACTTAGGATGCAGAATCCTTGGCTACGACTGCCGTGAAAAACATGACTCACGACGAAAGAGCTGAAATATGAGAGATTAAAAAAAACAAGCTAAAACGGCATGCTTGTGAACTGCGGTGACACGTACAAAACCAACATCACATAAAAAGTATGATATGTATCTTCATCTGTTCGGGGGAAAAAAGGAACACTCTCTCAAGTGGAGTGGAAGCACCACTCAGTGTATATTTCATATCGAAAATGTCACAAAACATATATGGCGCTACATATTTCGCGTTTTGTGAAAAAGTTCCCACAGGTACGTTTTCATCATGAGATTAGGTTGCTAAATGTGTTACATTGTATTTTTTTTTTCATATTTTTTTTATGATTAACTAACAGTACAGTTTATTATTAATTTACTCATAAAGCAAAATTAAACATACTGTTCAGATGAATTATTAGGTTTCTACTTATATATTTTGATGGTCCTATTGCAAATAACAACTACCACTAACTTCATGAAGCATGTTTACATGCTTTCATACAATATACAGAAGCCTTGTTGTGTATCTGGAATCTTTGAAGCAGTGAAATAAACCATGGCATGTGGCAAATGTACCAAAATATTAGCTCTTTCTCCATTACAGCCACTGTTCATTAGCGCTTGTTTGAGTTTTAGTAGCAGTGACTGCTGGGCATGTATTCTTGACATACTGACATGCTGTTCTTCCTGTTCCTGTGTGTGTATTAGATCGCTGAGAATGCCAGGTAATTGAGTTTTGGTCACTAATAAGATAATGATCAGGTCTGCGGCAGTTTCCCGTCTCTGCGACTCGACGCAGAGTAACATATGCTGGAGTCTGCCAGAGAGAGCGCAGGCTTTCATTAAAGGCAAACACCACTTAATGTTCCACTGATAAGAAACCCCACAGGATGTACAAATATCCACCAGCACGCTTGCTGAATTATTCACGTGGAGGGAAATAAATAACTGAGAGAAAGAGAGAGAGACTGACAGAAAAAAGAGAGCAACTTTTATGTAGTCGACTATGGAGCAGACATGAGGATCATGGCACTATCACAGCTGCATGGGTGTAGATGTCACCAGACTGGATGTAATGTAAATGCTATAGGCTGTGGGAAGCATTTGGAGTAGGTTGACCCGAAAAATGCAATGAGAAATAACACTAACCCCCTGTCTGAGTTTCAGTAAATACATTAAGCCACCACATTTTCTATTGTGTATTTTCTATTTAGAGTATATATATATATACAATTTTATACTGACAAAAGACCAATGTCGTGTAAGGCACCAACATTCAAAAACTGCATGTGTCTAAAACATGCTGAAACATAAATGAAAAATGCACAAACATTTACTGAAGGTATTTTGCAATTTGTTTGTGAATAACACAAAACAGTATTATGTATTACTACTTAAATAACTAACAATAAGTTGTGAAAAATCAATAATAAAATGAAAAGAAAAGGAAACATGTTGCTTGTCTACTCTACATTCTTAATACATAATAAATGAATACATTTATAATAGAAAATAATATGCCGTTTTTTTGCAACCTGATTTTGTTTTAAATGAAAGGCGTTAACATCTGTTTCTGACAGCATGGGGGTCCCACTGGTTTTGACAAAGTCATTTTATTTCACTGAAATACAGCAGCCATTTGACGTTTCAGCAGGTGTCCTAAAGTTATATTCCTAACATTATAATCTCATTCACTATTTTTGTTGTAATAGATATATGTATGTGTATGTCTGTATGTATGTATGAATGAATGTGTAAATAAAATGTTAAAAAAGAACAGCACTTATTTAAAAATTAGAAATCTTTTGTAGCAATATACGTTTTATTTTCCTCAGCAAGGATGTGTTCAATTTATTTAAAAAGTAATGGAAAAGACTTATATTGTTACAAAAGATTCATATTTTAAATAAATACTGTTCTTTTTAACTTGTAATTCATCAAAGAATTCTGAAAAAAAAAGAAATAAAAAATTAAATTAAATTAAATTAAATTAAATTAAATTAAATTAAATTAAATTAAATTAAATTAAATTAAATTAAATTAAATTAAATTAATTACATTACATTACATTACATTACATTACATTACATTACATTATTAAGTTCCAAAAAACAGTAAACCTGTTTAACTGTTTCTAATATTGATTTCTGACACTGACGGCTTCCGTTTGTGATGAAAATTCAGCTTTGCCATCACAGGAATAAATTATATTTTAAAATATATTAAAATAAAAACTATTATTTAAAATTGCAATAGTGTTTCACAATATTGATGTTTCTCCTGTGTAGTTTGTAGTCTCTATGTAGTAGTTGCCCCTTATGCATATAAACCCCAGTGTCTTGTATTCATTATCAGGTCTAGTTCATATCTGTGTATGACTGTCTCATTGCTGATCTCAGTTCTGTTCCTGATGATCTGTTTTTACCTGATGTTTGGAGTTTAATTTTATACCTTCATTTAAAAAAAAAAAAGACTTAAATTCACACTGTATTTGGATCCTGCTTTCCCATGTTTCTGACTTCAACTATGTTATACAATGAGGGTTACTTGTTTATTTCTTTATTATTATATCACAGTGACAGGCATTTGACACATGCCCAGGTAGATTGGGCCATAAAACATTTGTTGCTGAAACCACCTCATCATTTTATTTCCCCCATCAGCTTGCTGGCCAGAGCCTATAGGGAGGGACTAGCAAACCGAACAAAGAAATGATACTGGTCACCAGTTTTTAATGTCCTGTGCACAAGAATAATGATGCCCTCCTGTTAAAAACCAGAAAAGTTTCAATTAAACCACCACTAAGCACACCATGCATGTGCTATCCTTAAACCAGTCTTGAAGTCCTGCTGCGACAGCCCTAATAATGCACTAATAATCCAGTATATTTTCACCCTCAACGGTTTGTAGTGTGACACAGAGTTCTCTCGGCAGCCTTTTCAAGCACTGGCTTCCTAGCAGGCCTTTGACAAAGCCACGGGCAAATTCATGGAAATCCATTGTTTCACTCAGGATACAACAATATGGACCTTTGCTTAAGTTTAAGTAATAACTTCGTGCAGTACTGTGGTACTAATGATCTTTTAGCCATTATATTTAAGCAATACATCGATCATTAACCTGTGTGGTACCAAAATATCATGCATTCCTAAGAATAAATTCTAATTTTATTAGTATTTTATTATATTTATTTGTATTTCCTTTTACAGTGAGTCAGTATGAACTGCTGGCAAAACTGGTTCCAGTTAGATTGATGATAAAGCAATGCAAACTGCATAAATCTATACAAATATATGCATAATTTATGTCAAATGCGCTATTTCACAGATAATGACAGAAATCTGAAGAAACATTTTGTAAATGAGGTGTTTCGACCCTACAAACAGCACTTTTAGATCATTTTTAGTTCATTTTGAATGAATCACTCATCTAAAACTGCATAATTTCATCAAGAGCACAGAATCACCCAAGACCTTTCAGGACAGAACCTCCATCTGTTCGATGCGCTGAATGCTGACCAGTGTTAGTTGTACCCTAAGGCTTCAATATGTCTACAATCTCCTGAGGAAATCCTGCAATTCCACAAATTCAATCTCTAAAGGTTTCGACAGACCAAGAAATGCTTCTTGTAACTTTGGAGGTGATGTGAGGTCTGTAAGCACTTGGAATGAGTTTACACAAACTCATTCACTTTCTGCCGCATAAAAGCACTGGCTGCTTGACTGAACCTCAGTTTAATTTTACTGATCATAATTTTTAATCAAGTTATTGGTGCAGTGCAGTTGACCTAACATTGGAGCAGTCAGCCAAACAAAATCATTAAAAATTTATTTTTCAAAAAATAAAATTAATTAATAATTCCAAAAATATATTTAAAAAAAACATTATCAAGACAATCATTCAAAACACTGGGGCTGGTAAATTTTTAAAATGTTTTTGAAAGAAGTTTCTTATGTTCACCAAGGCTGCATTTATTTGAATAAAACAGTAATATCAGGAAACATTATTACAATTTAAAATCACTGTTTTCTATTTTAAAATATTTTAAAAAGTAATGCAACGCTGAATTTCCTGCATCATTTCTCCAGTCGTTAATGCTACAGAATCCTTCAAAAATCATTCTAATATGCTGATTTGTTGCTCAATAAACATTTCTTATAAGGAAGGAATTCACTCATTCATTTAAAACTGACACTTTTTCAGGTTTCTTTTTTCAGGAAAGTTCAAAATATCTGCCTTTTTAACATTATAAATGCCTTTACTGCAACTTTTTGTCAGTTTAATCCATTCTAGTTGTATAAAAGTGTTCATCTCTTTCACACACACAAAAAAGGGTTGAATGTAATGAAGTAGTAAGATATTACAAGGACACATTACATTTTAAGTACCGATTCAAAATTACATACAGATATGTATAGATAACCTATGGGAAAATACATACAATAAATGTCTTTTTTTCTTCTTTTTTTGGGATTTTTGTTGCATGCTTGTTTGTTCTGCTGGGACCAGTGTCTTTTTGTGAACCAGAGTCAGAACTATAGAGTGTCCCCCTCAGCAGCTCTTCAAAGTTCACGTGAGCATTTAGGATTCAAATAGCATCTCTGCTCTGCTGGCCTCAGACATGCACTACATGACATCTTTAATTCATACTGGAGATTAGAAGACTGACTGACAGGAATATGGAGTCAAAGTGAATCAGCTGCTCTAAAGGTCTGTCAGTATCAGATCGGGACAAGCAGCAAGGCTTGTATTGGTTGTTGTTTGTTATGGATTCAGTAACATGATAAAATCAGTGAAGCACGGAAAAAGAGCTAGATATGAATGCTAAACGTGTTTATATATGGGTGAGACTGTCTGGTATTTTTGAGTGAGTTCTTGTATGTGGGAGAGAGTGAGCTCAATTTGATATTGGGAGTGTGTGTGTGTTTATTTGATTTGATTTGCATCACTCTCTGCGCTGACAGCAGGGGAATAGAATATGATTCATTGGAGCAGTAATAAAATGAAACTATTATTATCTTAGACTCTCTGCAAGGTCATCAACAAACCAATCACACACTAGTTCAGCAATACGCCAGCAGCCAATAAGCATTTGACAACCAGTAAACTAGAGGAAAATTGCATAGATTTTTTAATTGATTTTTTAATGTTATTTTTAAAGTGTGTAATTCTCTATAAAAACAAAATAGTCTCCAGTATAAATGATTAAAGTAGTGAAAGAGGTCACTTAACTGATGGTTTATGGCCCCATGAAATTAAAATTATTCTGTTTTTAGTTTTGAGGTCATCTAGATGGTAGTGCTCTGACAGTCTTCAGTTATGGGCAAAAGAATGTTTATACTTTTTTTTTTTTTCCTTTCCAATGAAACAATGGGAATTTGTCCTCATGCTAATGTGTCCCACCTCGTATTTAGACTTCAGAAATCATGAAAGTTGTTAAAAATGGTTAAATGTGATCTTAAAAATATACAGACTTTCAATGTACAGATGGTTTTGTTTTCAACAATGTCACCAAAGAAGTTTTTTTTATTTTATTATTTATTTATTTATTTATTTTTTGGTTGTTGTTGTTGTTTTGAGGGAAAAATAACCTTGTCAGCTTCCCAAAGAATTCACCGTCCCCTCTGTGGGATGCCTATGTTTACTTAACTATTTTACAATTAAATCCTAATCTAATCATGACAAACTATATATCAAAAGGTCTAACACTAAATTATGTAGGAAAAGTAATAGATTTATTTATGACAAGAGTGGACCTGAAAAATTATACATCATAACAGGAGTTCTGACCTTTGTCACAGAAAGTCTTCTTAAGGCCAATTCACACCGCACAGACAAACGCCAACAAACACCAACAAACAAGTTGGCTCAAGTTGGCCGTTGGATTTAGAATTTTATTAAAAATAACTGTCATGTTCACACTGCACCAACAAACACACCAACAAACTTCGAGTCACAAAGAGTCAAGTAACACGGTGTCTACACTGGACGCGACAGTTGTCCCATCGCGCCGCATCCAGTGTATACAGCGTCACTGATTATAATCAATAAAACCTCTACTGTATTTTGTCTCGTTGCACCGCGCCGCTCGCGTCTGGTGTTGATGTTGGAAGTCTGATTGGGGACGAAACTGATGATCCTGTAACCAGAATCAAAATTTTATTGTTATTAATGTCTTTGCGTGTCATTATTCACCTGAAAAGATGGAGAATAAAAAGGAAAGAGGGCGTGGGTGGAGCACGCTTTAAGTGAAATATGCGCATCGTCATGGAAACGGTTCATGGCACGTCAGAGTTTGATGGAAGACCCTTTCACACTGCTCAGACATTCCACGACCAACAAACGCCGATTAAGCATGTTCAGTCGGGTGAAAACTAACTCCAACCAACGCCAACAAACGCCAACAGGGGTAACACACTGATCCAACAAACTCCAACAGACTAGTTTGTTGGCGTTTGTCTTTGCGGTGTGAATTGGCCTTTAGTTGCCTTTTTCTCTATCACGCTTTAGAAATCATGAGAAATTATATATCAGTTGAAAACTTAAAATCTCAAAATTCATCCTTTGAAACCCATTTTAAAATCAGACATTGCATTACCATGGAAATCAAAGTGTTTTCATTCATGAATTATAAAAATTTAAGTTTGGATAGTGCACTATAATGTCTATGTTCAAAACTGTGAGTGACAGTCAAGGGGTTAAGGGAGTTCTGCAACTGTGTTTGTTTGTTCCTGGCATTACTTTGACGATTGTTTTATAAACTTTTTTTGTTTTCTTTTTTTAATTTAAGTAAATTAATTTTTTGGTCCTGTTTTATTACTGTCAATGTCACAGCTTGCAGATCACTACACAAAAGCTGTGCATGCTCGTGACTTTTTAGCTCTGCCCATGGCACGCCTCCAAGAGCTCGACTGTTTTTGGAGAGAAGCGGTAAAGCTGTATCTGTCTTTTATAAATCTGATAAAAATAAAGACTCTTCAGAGAAGTGAAGGACATCCCGCACATTCAAAAGTTCTGGACTTACACAACTTATTCTGTTCCTGGTTGTGTGTAGCACCTACAGCTCTGCAGATCCCATTTGAAGGACCCCGTTTGAAACAGTGTTGATGTTTTCGACGGAATTGCTGATAAAAATATGAATAATATAGTTTTTTTTAATGAAATTTTTGGGTGAATATTTGATCTACTTTTGCACCTTCTCGTCAACTAGAATGATTGCTGACTAAAATAAGATTCAACTTTAGTTTATTAGTATTTACAGTAGTTTGTCAATTGATAAAAGATGATAAATAATGAATATGGCATGGCAAGGTTTTGAATAAATGTCAGTGTGACCACCCCAAGCATTGCAGTTAGAGTTCAGGTGATTGGATCAAAAAGTTATCACACTATTAAAGCTACAGAGTAACTTAAGTGTATGATAGAAATTGATTAAATGGTCTGGTGTTATACAGCTAGTAATATATTTGGCAAAGGGGGCTTATCTTGAGAACAAGGCTTATCTACAGCCGTCACAAGAGGCATCTAATGACATTTATGTGCTTCCAAACTAATTATACTGAAGTACACCAACAACAAGCAAAAGAGAAATTAAATTAACACTCAAGCATTTATCAGTATGTTAAACAGTTTTCTAATCCTTGAAGAGCATGTGTGAGTGCTATTACTCGACTCTAATGAGGGCTGGGTTGTGCTTGTGTGGCATGCCGCGAGGACTTTATCACTCGTCTTCTGAAGATCTGACTGTCATATTGGAATGAAGCCAAGACAATCGTCCCATCTGGACCCTTACGCATCTGGTGTCATCCCTCTCTCTATCCACTTTAGTTCATTGTCTATATGACTGAAGGACAAGCGGGAGAGAAAATAAAGAGAGGAGCACCAGCTGTTGTTCATTTCACGCAAACTTAAAACTGTGTGAATCATTGTGCATCTGTATATTATGTGTGGGTGAGGTCCATTAAAGTGCAATGAATTGAAATCCTGCTCTAAGCTTTCTGGTACTTTCCAGAAAGGGTACAAAATAGGGCTTAAAAATAAAAGTTTACTTGACATCTTGAAAACTTTCATTTACACAACAGCTGTGTTTTGGAGGCCTGGAAATACAACATTTTGAAAACAGGTTTCAAGGTGCAGGCTTTTGAAACTATACACTGTAAAAAATTACCGTGATTTTAACAGTAAAAAACTGTGAAAACGCTACGGTAAAAACCTGTTGAATGGTTAACGGTAAGTTCCCCTAATATATACGGTGAAAAACTGTAATAGACATTTCAGACAATTTTACGGTGAAATACCGCTTTTGGAAGTGAAAAATAATGTAAAATTTACAGGGAAAAAACGTAAATTGACGTTCCCAGAATTCCCTGAGTTGCATTTCAAATTTAGTTTGAATTTGATGTTTTTTTCTTTGAAATAACTAGGTTTCTTCTTAGTTTTTTTCTTATCAGTTATGTTTATTAGGGTTGTATGTTACATCTAATGTTGTTAAATTAATGTTTATTGCATATTTCAGTTTAATGAGTCTCACCATGATGGTGTTTAATGTTTGTGTGAATGACACTGTGCACCTTCTATATATGTTATTATTTAAAAGCTGCTTGTGATGGGCTTTGGTTCATCATGCATTTGATGGATATCAGTGTGTTACAAAGGTACAAAACAGATTTCAGTACTTCGATAGGTTGGTATATTAACATTATATCAGTTAATGAAATTACGATATTTACCTGTAAATTTAAGTTAAGACCGTAAAACCTAAAATGTTGCTACCGTATATTTTACGGTAGAATTACGGCAACCACAGCTGCCATTTTTTTTTACCGTAAATTTTACGGATTTTTTTTTTACAGTGTACCATTATCATCTCCGTGTAAACTATAAAAATGCGGTGATGTCGTGCTCATGCCTATTACGTATTCAGTCTATATTCATGTGTGAGTTTCTTTACAAAGTCACATTGCTAACTACTGGCCTGGCATGCATAATACAGCACTTTTAGTCATTGTCACAGATCCGTGTGAACAGGTATTGTTATGGGTTGTGGCTAGAAGGGAAGCTAACAATAAATTTGGTAACACTTTATTTCGATGGTCCACTTTAGACATTTTACTAACAGTAAGTAACTGTAACTACATGTTGACTAGCAGTCATTAGAGTATTAGTAGACTGTCTGCTTAATATCACTTTATTTGGATGGGTCCACAGCATACAACATACTGACTATGAGACATTTTACAAGTATATGTCAACTTATTTTACTAACCCTAAACCTGTTATGGTGCACACAGCAGAGAGGAACGAGGAACACGCAGACGAGGAGATACTTCAAAATAATAGTCTTTAATAATGACATCAGGACAGGGCAAGACAAGGCATGGATCACACAGACAGGAACACCGGGGGAATAACGAGTAGACCAGACGAAAGCTAACTAAACAGGCAGGAACTAAATACACATGACAATTACTGATAATGACTAAAACACAGCTGGACAAGACTTAACTAATAATCACACTTAACAAGGACAGGAACAAGACCAAATATGGACACAAGAGACGGGAACACATGACACACACGACAGAGAACGTAACAAAACCTAACCTAACAGCAATTATTGTTGTACAATATGACAAAAATTACGCTATATTGATTTGCGCATACCCAGTAGATGAATCTGTATACCATCTAGCCTTATTCATTGTTATGACAACGTATATCATCTGCTTACACTCACCACCTTCTATTTGTTTAGAGTTTCATGTATCTGAAACTTTTAAAAAATGCAACGTAAAAACTTTTTCTGTTTTGTAGTACATTGTTGTCGTATAAACGTACCTAAAGTCTTTGGTCAGTAAAAGAAGGTGCTTAATCTTTATAAAAACATACTGTCAACTTCAGTGTTACTTTAATATTATTTATTAATATTTTGTATTAGATTTTATTTCATTTTTTTAATTTAAATTTTTAATTTTAGTCTAATTTTGAGTTTTTTTTTTTTTTTTTTCTTCTTTTTGGTTTATACTTGTTTTCATTAGTTTTAGTAATTTTAGGATACTTGAACTCAAAGTTGTTTTATTAGTTGCCAAGCCAGCATTTAACATTTTTCAACCCATAGTTATTTTTTTTATTTTATTTCAGGTTTATTTCAAATAGCGAAAATTATTTTTAATAGTTTCAGTTAACAATAAATATTATATGAGCAGTTCTATAAGCATATACAAGAATAGGTAAAATGAAAGTAACAGGGTTTCTTTCTTTCTTTCTTTCTTTCTTTTGATAAACATCAATTTGATTTTGAAATTTAACCTAAATCAAGCTGTCACTCAGTAGGGGCTAGCAAGTTTGGAACCTCATGCTGGTTTGTAGTTATTGATAAACATATATGTCGCATATATAACTTACATTACATTTTGAAAGCTTTAGCTACAGCGTTGAATGCTTGAGTTTGACAGATGCAATCAACACTACAATATGAAGAAAACAATGACAGTCAGTCTTCCTACTGCTTATAAAATGATTATGATTTCTGATTACAATGATAAATCATTTAAATGAATATTACATCTTCACAGGTAAAGGAATAGGTCATCCAACAAAATTCTGTCACCCTCAACTTGTTACCCCATGAGTTCATCTTCGAAATAAAAATGAAAATATTTTTAAAGAAGCTCAAACATGCTTGCTTTGACAATATCTCTTGTGTTTAAAGGTTAACAAAAGTCGAATGGGTTTGGCACGGCATGAAGTTGAAAAAAATATATAACCCTTTGAAGTTGTGAGGGAAAACATCAAATTCTAGCTGTTTATAAATGTTTATCATTGGCATTTACAGCGCATATTGTGTTGTCAGTGTGCCCTGTCCTTCAAGCTCAAACACGCTCCCGATCGTCATGCTGGAAAACTGCTTCATTATGTAATTAGCATGTGATTGGGTAGGCGAGAGAAAATGCACTTTGATTCCACGCCTTAATCATTTAGTCACAGCGCTGTGCTGTCTGTGATGGGCTTGAAAGGGGAACAGTCACTCTGTGTGAGGCTTCTAATGTGACTGATACTACGTTTGAAGTGAACGCCACAGACAGCGAATGACTGCTGCACTGATTTAACAGCATGTGTCCAATCCTTGTTGATTTAAAGAGCCTGGACTCAACCGTTGGTGTGTATGGAGGGTCGATTTTGATTATGTTAGATTTATGATATTGGATGATAAAATGGTGCAGAGATTTGATATTGATGAGCTTATATTGGATCATATTTGTGGGTCAGTGGTGCAGAGATTTGATATTGACAGGGCTGAATTTGATCATATTATGGATGAACAGTGCAGAGATGCTGTTTATTGGAAAGCGGAGTGAGATTTGATTGTGCTGGAGTGTGATTAATGATTCGTTGGTCATGGTTGTAGTTTTAACAAAAGTGATTATGATGTAGATAAAAGGGATTGTTGTCATGCGTTATGTTGCATGCGCATTGTTTGATGCAGCTAAGGAAACATGTTATATAGTATTAGTGTACAGTACTTGCCCCGCTTCTCTTGACAAAACATTACATTTGTAGTATCATTGTAAAAATGTCCATCTTCAGGGTCATCGTACACATGTTTTTGGCTTTGAAATCTTTACTGATTATAAAAAAGTAAATGTAAGAATTATTTTTTATATTTCTAGTAATATTTCAAGGTGAGCACTTAATGGACAGAATCAAAGTTTTACTTCATTATCAATACACCAGTTTTTAGAAAAATCATGTTAAAATGTATCAAATATCCATCAGGCCTCGGAGGAAGGTTTATTTGTACATCTCTCAGTCATCTTTATATTTCATTACATTAAATGTTTTAAAGAGCTTTGATGGTAAAACTATGCATGATTTAAATATAATCTTACTAACACATTATTGGGAGTAATAACTGATATTTATATGCATTTTATATTTATTTTTATCTAAGTAGTCTGGTATACTGTACTATGCTACTACTGTACTGTCAGAATTACAAGCTGGCATATTAATGTCAGCAATATAAATAAATGTAACCACACCAAATTGCAAATTTTGCTCAGTCTGTGCCTCTGAATATGACTGAATACCAGTGAGAAATGATTAATTAATTAATTCCTCCTTAAGTGTAAGATGCAAATTCGCCTATAGCATATTGTATTACCCATAAGAGCCTAAGGTATTTTTTTTTTAAATTATTATTATTGTTTATTTATTTGTTTGTTTTTGGCTAGCGGTTAAATAAACTGTTCCATTCTGTCATTTATTTATTTATTTATTTATTTATCTATCACTAGGCTCATATGTCACACTTTGGCCCTCAAGATCCATTTTTCTGCAGAATTCAAGCTGCATTCATGCCATTTTGTAATTACTGTGATTTCAAGATGACAACATTTCACACTTTTCACACACTTGGACTCGAATCAATCGTATTATCAATGTCTAAACATGAATCTGAGGTGGTCAGGTTATACAAGCTGTAGCTCTCTGAAAACTCCCAGTTCACAAGTTGTAATTATGACTTCTCCGAGGACGTGATCACTTTTTACAAGTTGATATCTCGTAATAAAGGTAATTGTGATATGGCATGAATGCAGAGCCAATCCTAATCTAACACACCTGAACAAGCTAGTCAAGGGCTGTATCCGAAATCGTTATACCCTCATTCACTATTCCCTGCATTAAGCCACTAATACAGTTCGCTTGAAGGAGAGAATGAAAACGAGTGAATGAATTCAGACAATGAGTGCACCGGACGGACTGCCACGTTTGCATAGTTTGTGCTTGCTGTTTAACAATCATTTGAAACTGTCAAACTAGAAGCTCCAGTGGTTATATTGAAGGATTTATCTTTACCTCTGTCATGGAAATTATGTATAAACCCTTTTAAATCATTTAAAATCAATTTAAAGTGATTTTTTTACCTGTGTTGGATTACGTTGTATTACACCGTGGACAAGTGCTTTGTAAAATGAATGGATGGATGATTCAAGACGCGGGAATTCATTCCACATGTGACTCTCAAAGTGCATTATGGGGATTATCTAGCCGTTGAGTGTGCGCCGGATGTACACTAGCTTTTGCAGTGCATTGTGGGATTGAATGAGTGCACTCGAGAACGTCCACTATGGTTTCAGACACTGCTACAAATGGCTGTCCCCTCAAATAGTGCCCTATTTAAGGGTATAGGGGGCGATTTCGGATACTTCATGATTACTAGAGAGTTACAGGCAGTTGAGTTTGATCAAGGTTAGAGCTAAACTCTACAGGAAAGTGAATCTTGAAGGCCAAAGTTGAGAACCCCTGCTTTACAAAGTTAATATCTTAGCAGTCAACTCAAACTGAATTGTACATCTTTACTGTATGTTATTGGGTTTTAT
This sequence comes from Acrossocheilus fasciatus, assembly GCA_036784905.1. NCBI lineage: Eukaryota > Metazoa > Chordata > Actinopteri > Cypriniformes > Cyprinidae > Acrossocheilus > Acrossocheilus fasciatus. The sequence continues at coordinate 9,455,821 of CM071957.1, read as the reverse complement.
TATTGGCAGCGACTATTTGCACTAAGTGTAAATAGCAATAGAGGCTATTTAAACTAAGTGAAAATAACACATTTTCTTTGCAATAGATGCTATTTACACTAAGTGAAAATATCTGTATTTTTAGCGATATGGTATTTACACTAAGTGCTATTTACACTAAGTGTAAATAGACACTCCACTTAGGATTTTGTTTTCCCAGTATAATTAAGACACCATGGTTTGGCTGGTTAGCAGGGTCCAGTTACTGTTCTTGCTGGTAGATGCCAATAAATACCAATGCAAAGATGGCAGAATTCAAATTACATACAGTATATTCAGAGGTCATGCGCCAGCCAAGAAACTACCTTTGAAATGAATCAGAATTCCAACTATTAAAAACTTACTCTGGTATATACCTCCTTAGATATAACAACCATTTCTACATCTCATAAAATAAAACAAACTGTGGATGATCTTGTCACCTGTTGCTCAGATGGCCTCTTCCTGTCTGACGTAGGCGGATTTTAGCCAGAATAACTTGATATGTAGACATGACTTTATTCTTATAGTCAAGAGTCCTTTCTATTGATTTGCTGGAGAGATGTTTCAAAGTGCTTGATTTGCATTAACTGATTTCCCTTTTCCCAGTTTTAAAGTGTTGTTAGCAGACATTATTTGCAGTTTTTTTCAAGATATGAACGCTTGTCCTTCTTTCACGCCTTGTGGACAAGTATTGATAATGAGAACGCCTCTGTAAGCTTCTTTTGTCTGTTTAGTATATATTTGATGCCACTTTCGTCAGTGGTGATTAAGCTAATTGCTGTTTGCTAATGTATGTGGCTCTAAAACAGAGCCTGAGCGACAGGCTGTCATGGCCGTCTATTCTTTAGTAATTACTCCTACCTTTCAGAGAGCTTTTTAGGTTTCTAAAACGCCTTTCTAAGGCATTGTTTCAGTAATGGCACCGTGAGTGCTGTCAGGCCGAGCTGTGTGGTGTATTTGTCAGGGTCTGACAGATAGACTGGTTCGCAAATCTTAACAATCAACCACGAGACAAGCTATCCTGACAAAATTAAAATTGCCACCCTATTGCTGTCCTTGTCTTGGAAAGTGGCTGAAATATCTGTGTTGGTTGTGTTACTGTGTTTTTCATGTGCATTTCCTTTTGAAAAAGAATGTGCTTAATTGTATTGAATGTGTACTTGTTGTGCACTTCAAATATTAATAGTTTGTTTTTAATAATCTGTACTTGCAGATGCTAAAATATTAATGAAATAAAAGACCACTTAAATGTACTTAGTGTAAATGTTCATGACTAGGTCTCTAAACACTTAAGTACACTTTTAAAGAAGAGCATGTCAATGAAAAAGTCTTAAAGTACATTTTAAACCTTTACATGTAACTGCAAATAATATGCAGTTAAATTCTGTTTCAATTTATTTCATTAATTACCTGGATACTCCTCTTCAGTGATGAGCAAACTGGAATTAAATTATAATTAATTAATGTTGATCATTTGGGGGGCATATGTCAAAAATGTGACGGTGATACAAAAAAGAAGAAAAAAAAACTCTATATTTTCCAAAAGATAGACATTACTAAGTAGTTTGGCTTGGCATAATCATTTATTAATATAATTAGAAATATTAACTTATTTCACAGTTAAGTAATATAAAAATAAAAAATAAATAAAAAATAAATAAATAAAGATAAAATAAAATATTTTTAAAAAAATAGTATACATATGTTGTTATTATTATTATTATGTTATTACTTAATGTACCACATTACGTTTTTATTGAATTGAAGCTTTTTTATATACTGTTTAAAAGTTTTGTTGTATAAACATTTTATATTTTATAAACTGTATATCAAATTTAATTTTCAAATTAAATTGTATTAAACTGTGGCAATAGTACAAAGTTAATTGCAACAGGCAAATAGGGCCTTTGTGAAAAACAGTCTATAGTAAATTAAAGCTGAATTACACAAAAGGAGGAGCTAGTTCATTTAGCGCCCAGTTAAATTAGATTGTGGGTAGTTAGTGAACACAGTCCAGATTTTTGTGCTGAAATACAGCATGTTCAAATGGCTCAACTGTTCAGTGAATTCATTCAATAACTGTTAATATGAGGGCACAACAGAAGAAAGCATTGATTCCAAGGGACTTTTTTGGAATTCATGAACTGCACTTTGCAGATTCTATTAAACTGGGCCTGTTAAAGCCACATTTTTTTTTATGATGTAATGTCTATATCGTAGAAAATTCCATTGCACCTGAGGGAATTGTCTGAACTCTGTGCTTTCTGCCTTGGAAAAAGAATGGTATAAATGATTCATGTCTTATTCCATGTCAAATTTCAATTCTAAGAAGGCATTGCTTATTAGAATCACACCATATAAGACTCAGTCTTCATATTAAACAAAGTCTGGCTATGCCACAAGATGCCATATAATCTCACAGATGAAGCTATCTCACCCCTCAAAATCGAGACAAGAACACAGAGTGAACCACAGAGCGTTTGGACCACAGCTCCATTATGAACAATCATAACAGTCCAAATCTGATTCATACATTGTTCACACTTGGTGCTTTTATCATGTAAAGGGCTTAATTTGCTCATCATTTCAAATCTGACTCACAATGAACGAACTGAAGATATAAAAAAAACAAAAAACAGTCCTGCAAAACAGAATGTGTCATTTCATTCCCACCTTCAAATTGATAGTCTTGAACATGTTACTTCTCACATTTGTTTTTGTCTAATTACAGGCCTTTTCTCAGCAGCTAGGAGTGAATTGACATTTTAACACAATTAAAAGTAGTAAAATCAAAGACAAGAGTCAAAACTTAGAAAACTGCACTGCTTTATTGTTTCAGAAGTTTGAAAAAGGCTATGCTGAGATAAAAAGAATTACTTTTGTGCTAATTAAATATTGATATGTTTTTACAAACATGTAATGTGAATCGAGAGCAAAATAAAAGAACAAGTGTTACAGATTTTTAACTATTCAGGGTCATTATCTATGGAAACTTTAGACAGTTATTATTTTTCAAGGACAGCATGACTTAATGAGCCAATAACTACAGAGATATCACCATAATAAAATCATAAAACATACATAATATCCAAATAATACAAACAAATATAGTTCATGCAATAATAGGATTAAATAATTCCTTGTTGAACTAATTAAACTGCGATTTGTCATCTTGGACCTTCATCCGGATGTGAGGGGGGAAAAAATTGCAAATTGTGTAATATCAATATAAAATCATGTGTTATATTATTATAACACAACATTTGAAAAATACTGCTGTTTTTACAAGCAGAAAGAAAAAAAAAATGTGTTTAGAAGCCTTAAACTAACATTTGAGCACATTCTGTAACTATTTGGCTATTATTTGCCTGCTAATCCTGAATAAATTAGATGTCATTCTGTGGTCATTGTCAAGGGTCAACAATAGACTGCTATGTCCACGTGTTCAATGCTAAAATAATATTGAGGTCATGTCCATTCTCATGCTGTTTTTAAAAAAGCCTCTTCCTGATGCCGGTGGTGGTTTTGAGCCAAACTCTCTATGTGATTCCACATCTGCTCATACACAGCTGCTCTCTGTGCTGCCTATTGGAAGGAATCAGTGCTTTTAATGGCTTAGAGAATAGAACTAAATTCTACTCCAAGATTTACATTAATCTCAGAAATCTGTGAAATCCAAATTGTGGTTTTCAAATGGCTAGTCAACAGTAAGAGTATACATACAAACATGGAACTAATTAACAAACAAGAAAAACCTGGTATGTTTTCAAAAAAAAAATACTGTTTTTGTAGAGTATACTATGCTTGTATTTATATGGTGTAAAAACTTAAAGCACACTACGTGGACCAGACTTCCTACTATATTGTATGTAATAAACAGTATGATGTCACAGAATTAGTGAAACATAAGCAAACACTACCAAGATATTGTACAATATCTGCTGAGATAATGGAGTGTGCAGTCACATTGCTGAAAAGAGTAGGCTGTATAAAGTATGTACTACACAGTGTTTAGTATTTCAGTTCTATAGGGCTGTTGATGAGCTTTGTTTTTTTTTGTTTTTTTGTTTTTTTGCCAGATCTGCATGACAGGTTCTTGCACTCGTGTGGCTCATTCACTGAATCCAGAGACAATTAATTAATAGATCCTTTCTCATTATTGCATGGCTCTTTGAACAATAAAATAATTGTCTTTGTGTGCTTGGAGAGTCTGATGTCTTTGATCCTGAAGTTTCTTTTCATGTACTATGAATACTGCTAATGAATTCCTAGAATGTTTATTCAAGTTGAAGGACATGGTGATGGATAAAGGAACATTTTTCAAAAAAATAAAAAAAAATGCAGTAGTGTTTATCCAAATGTGCATGACTTACTTTCTTCTGTGGAACAGAAAATGTGAATTTTTGAAGAACTGCAATGGCAACCTGTTACTGTCATGAAAGTGAATGATGACTGAAGCTGTGAAGCTTTAGAATGACAATATATATATACATAAGTTAAGTTATACATACACTGAACAAAATTATAAACACAACACTTTTGTTTTTGCCCCCATTTTCCATGAGCTGAACTCAAAGATCTAAGACTTTTTCTATGTACACAAAAGGCCTATTTCTCTCAAATATTGTTGACAAATCTGTCTAAATCTGTGTTAGTGAGCACTTCTCCTTTGCCGAGATACTCCATCCACCTCACAGCTGTGGCATATCAAGATGCTGATTAGACAGCATGAAAAATTGCACAGGTGTGCCTTAGTCTGGCCACAATAAAAGGCCAGTCTAAAATGTGCATAAGTTAAGTCCTCTGTTAAGAAAGAGTTGTGAAAAAGGAAGCACATTGTAGCATTTTTAGTACTGCAATTTTTTTTAAATATATTTTTTATTTCTTTAATTTATTTATTTATTCTTTTTTTATGAGTTAGGGTTATATACACTGCCGTTCAAAAGTTTGGGATCAGTAAGATTTTTAATGTTTTTTAATGGAGTATATTTTACTATATTTCATATCTGGATATAGACTGATATTGTTTATGCATAACAGTAAATTCAGAAAATGTCAGACATTGTCTATGTAATTAGGCACTTTTAGGTTCAGCAACCATCTAAAGGTGCCTTTAGCAATTTATTAGGACACCAAGAGACAACATTTATCATTTATAACTGACAAGAAGAGAAAGAAACATTTTATAATAGCGAGCTGCAACTTGACCAGACTCTATTCACTGACCTTCACACCTACATATCACCTGAAACAACAGTACAGGGCAATGAGTGTATATGATGACCTTCTACCCCCGTCTGTTCCATGTGTGAAGGACAAACCTGCCAACTATGACAGAGCAGGGAATTTCTTCCCATTATCTCTCTCTCCTACTTGAAGACAAAAGTGCCATCTAAATGCAGCTTATCCCTGTCAGAGGTAGCTTATCTTTGTACAGGTTATATCCATTATAAGCTTACTAGAAACCGGTACGTCTACCTACATTTCTGCAAAACGTAACTATACATATAATTTACTGCAGTTTCCAGCTGAAATTTAACACTAGAGGTAGTAAAACACTAACAGCTTTTATTCCTTTTCATGCAAATTAGGGTTAAGTAATTTGATTAATAAAAACTTACTTTCTTTGCACAATACTATGACCTCAAAACTATTTTTATGTAGTATGTAGTTTGTAAAGTGATATATTTTGAAGTTTGCATCATATAACTAGAATATGTATGGCTTTTCTTATATAGTAAACTTGCTCAGTAGCCCACCTGATACATTATACTTGAGATGCAGAGTGGTCTAGGAGACTGGCGCCCTTTAAAAAAAACAATCCCATAAGACATATGTGCAAGCAGCTTATTACGACCTATACTTTTAAATTTAAGTGCCCTCTAACAGGCGTAAAAATAACAACAGTGTTATGTTGCGTGCATTTTTCCTATTTCCCATACAACAATGTAACAAAACATTTGCAGAATCATACATCTGTTGCAAAACATGGCAAAAGAATCATAAAATGTTGACACAGGTGATGAGCCTGGGTTGATTATATCTGTTGCCTTTTCTGCAAGTTATATACTGTACTTGTTCTTATTTAGGGAAATAACAATAACATCTTATGCAGGGGAATAACATATATTTTGATATAATGTCAGAGTTTGGCCTCATCAGCCCTTGTTTGTAGATCACATAATTACACCATTCTGCTGCCAAAAAAAAAAAAAAAATGTAAAAAAAGTTCCCCACTGACGACGATTAGCAATGTAATTCTGACGTGTCACTTGGTATTATGTGAGTTCTTGCAGAACAAAATTGTGAATACAATTCACTGGACATCATTGTGTGGACATTGCCGACAGTCAACAATAGACTGCTATTTCCATCTGTTTTTTGCAAAAATAAAATTGAGGTCATGTCCATTGTCTTGTTTTTAAAACAGCCTCTTCCTCATGCCAGCAGCAGCTTTGAGTCAAACTTTCTGAGTGAAAGCAGTGATATAACTCATCTGCTCATACACAGCTGCTGTCCGTGCTGCCCATCGGCTGTTATCTGAGGGCTCGGTGCTTTGACTGCTGCAAGAGGCCAGAAATGAGTTCCACTCTATTAAATTCAGCCAGTAAAACACAGTATTAAATTGCATAACCATCTAGTAATGCCTATAACCTGATGTCTTCAGAAGAGTTTTTAAGTATTTTTGTCTTTATGCATCTGTGTGTAACCCGGCGTACTAGTTAATGATAGTTTGCATAAGTATTACTAAAAAAAGAAAAAAGAAAAAGAATAACCTTTAGATGCTTTATACTTTTTTTTGATGTTGATTATATGAATGCTTGATATTATATATTATAATATTTTTTTTTTTTTAAGTAAATCCTTTAAATCGTTTCATGCCGTGTTACCATGACTATAATTATGTTTAATTTTTATTGATTTTCAGACAGCAGTGGATTTCTTTGGCTAATTATAAATGAGTTTCAGAGTTGATTGTGGAGTGGATGCTATTTATGAGTTGAGTTTTAGCTTTTTTTCAGTTGAGATATGTTTTTACAGAACTCTTGATTTGATTTGGGGTTTGTTCCAGAGAGTGCTGTTGCAGCAGTATAACTGTGTTCCAGGTTTCTCCTCTGAGTCCTCTTCAGAATGGACAAGCCGTCTGGATTGAGCAGAAATAGATTGGTGTGAGACAAAGAGCAGGCAGGTGGGAGCAGTGTGCTTAGGCAGGCACGCAAAGCTACAGGCTAGAAAAAGGATTAAAAACAACCCCCTGAACCTCCCTCAACCTTCTGACCAAGAATGCTGAGCATACATTTTGAGTACGAATTTGATTTGACTCATTTAAATTTCTCAATCATGCATTATTATTACATTTCCATTGTTAGTTAATGTTAACTAATGTAGTTAACAAATGGAACCTTATTATAAAGTGTTACTGTGTGATTTCTGTGCCACTATTATCACTATACAGGTGCTGGTCATATAATTAGAATATCATCAAAAAGTTGATTTATTTCACTAATTCCATTCAAAAAGTGAAACTTGTATATTATATTCATTCATTACACACAGACTGATATATTTAAAATGTTTATTTCTTTTAATTTTGATGATTAGAGCTTACAGCTCATGAAAGTAAAAAATCAGTATCTCAAAATATTAGAATATTTACATTTGAGTTTGAATAAATGACCATCCCTACAGTATAAATTCTGGGTATCTCTTGTTCTTTGAAACCACAATAATGGGGAAGACTGCTGACTTGGCAATGATCCAGAAGACGAACATTGACACCCTCCACAAAGAGGGTAAGTCACAGAAGGTCATTACTGCAATGTGTGGCTGTTTACAGAGTGCTGTATCAAAGCATATTAAATGCAAAGTTGACTGGAAGGAAGAATTTGGGTAGGAAAAGGTGCACAAACAACAGGGATGACCGCAAGCTTGAGAATACAGTCAAGCAAAGCTGATTCAAACACTTGAGAGAGCTTCACAAGGAGTGGACTGAAGCTGGAGTCGGTGCATCAAGAGTCACCATGCTCAGACGTCTTCAGGAAAAGGGCTACCAATCCACTTCTGAACCAGAGACAACGTCAGAATCATCTTACCTGAGCTGTGGAGAAAAAGAACTGGACTGTTGCTCAGTGGTCCAAAGTCCTCTTTTCAGATGAAAGTAAATTTTACATTTCATTTCGAAATCAAGGTCCCAGAGTCTGGAGGAAGAGTGGAGAGGCACAGAATCCAAGTTGCTTGAAGTCCAGTGTGAAGTTTCCACAGTCAGTGATGATTTGGGCTGCCATGTCATCTGCTGGTGTTGGTCCACTGTGTTTTCTGATGTCCACAGTCAACGCAGCCATCTACCAGGAAATTTTAGAGCACTTCATGCTTCCTTCTGTTGACAAGCTTTATGGAGATGCTGATTTCATTTTCCAGCAGGACTTGGCACCTGCCCACACTGCCAAAGGTACCAAAAGCTGGTTCAATGACCATGGTGTTACTGTGCTTCACTGGCCAGCAAACTCGCCTGACCTGAACCCCATAGAGAATCTATGGGGTATTGTCAGGAGGAAGATGAGAGACACCAGACCCAACAATGCAGAAGAGCTGAAGGCCACTATCAGAGCAACCTGGACTCTCATAACACCTGAGCAGTGCCACAGACTGATCGACTCCATGCCACGCCGAATTGCTGCAGTAATTCAGGCAAAAGGAGCCCCAACTAAGTATTGAGTGCTGTACATGCTCATACTTTTCATGTTCATACTTTTCAGTTGGCCAAGATTTCTAAAAATCCTTTCTTTGTATTGGTCTTAAGTAATATTCTCATTTTCTGAGATACCGAATTTGGGATTTTCCTTAGTTGTCAGTTATAATCATCAAAATTAAAAGAAATAAACATTTGAAATATATCAGTCTGTGTGTAATGAATGAATATAATATACAAGTTTCACTTTTTGAATGGAATTAGTGAAATAAATCAACTTTTTGATGATATTCTAATTATATGACCAGCACCCTTATTTACAACTGGGAAACAGGAGATAATTTTAATAATAGAGTTTAAGAGTTTAAACATGGTGGAGGAAAGAAACAGTACTGTAAAGTTGTATTCATTTTTCCGAAAGGATTTACATTGCTTTCTCTTGTCATTACAGTTATGTATATTCGTGTATATAAATAACCATTTGAAGAATGTTGTATGTATTTAAAGGGATAGTTCACCCAAAAATGAAAAGTCTGTAATTAATTACTCATCGTCATGTCGTTCCTAACCCGTAAGATCGTCATTCGTCTTCGGAACACAAATTAAAATATTTTTGATGAAATCCGAGAGCTTTCTGACTCTCCATAGACAGCAACACAACTGACATATTCAAGGCCCAGAAAGGTAGTAAGGACATCGTTAAAATAGTCCATTAGTATAGAAAATAGTGACATCAGTGGTTCAACCTTAATTTTATGAAGCTACAAGAATACTTTTTGCGTGCAAAGAAAACAAAAATAACTACTTTATTCAAGAATTTCTTCATTTCGGTGTCAGTCTTTAACACAGCAAAAATAGCATTTATTTGACCGAAATTTTGGAATCGTCAGCAAGCTGAATAACTACATAGCGCAGTGAAGGTTTGTACAGTTACCAATGATGCTACATTTTATTCAAAACCTGTTTGATATTGACTCAATATCTTCTGTGCCGTTTGGCTTTAAGAAGATTTCCACAAGAAATAGACCAAATGAACTCATGGCCATCCTCCATAATTCCTGTTCTTTTCGACAACAAAGCTCTTTAACGTGACAAACTCGTAATTACAACTTCAGAAGTGAGAAGCAGGACATTTTTAGCATTACCCCTAATCCTTAGTAGCACATCCTGATAACATCACTGTTTGTCATGAACAGATCCATCCATGATATTTCTGAGCTCTGATGTGAATCCATAAAGTCTGAGCTTTTCTTGACAGGTAACTGCATGATTGATTTAGCCAATGAAACCGGTTACAAGACAAGGGTTGCGCTTAACTTGGTTTGGGGGTGGAATCATGCTACATAGACACTGAAATCTTGTCCTAGGGACAATTAAGAGTACTTTAAACATTAAATAATGCTCATGTAGAAATGTAATTACAATTGAAGTAAGATTTAATGTTGTTGATAGCAGCAAACAGCCACACAAAGAGCTGAGACTCAGCACACATGGGAGGAATGCTTGAAGCAGTCAGCTGTTTCTGACTCAAATTTGGTTACTTGGATACAATAAATGTCAGTTTTCATCAGCTAAATTTATGAAGTAAATGATTGCTGATGTTGCGACTCTTTCCTTATGGTCATCAAAACCAACAGTAGTAATTGGTCATCAAAGCTCTAACGTTTGCAGTTTGAAACAATTAGTCCCATCAGCTCCAGCTTGTTTAAAGAGCTTTAGACAAAAATAATGTGCCTAGACAACAAATGCTGATTTGCATTGCTAATAGCTATTTTAAATTGCCAAATTAGTTTTATTTGATGAATGCGGTTATGCATACAGTTTCTGTGCTTCATGGAATTCAGCTAAAAGAGCTTGTGCTCTGGTAGCCAATCAGAGAAGACCACTGAAGTGATGTGTGTCATTTCCTGTTTTGTGTTGGTGTATTGTAGTGAGACATATCTGTTGCCTCGCTGATTTGAACTGTCTTTGATAGTGGCCTGTGTTACAAACCTCTTACTCCACCCTGCTTTATGCAGTTTTCCCAAATGGTAAAGGCAAAGATAAGTTATAATGAATAACAAAGCAGGGCTGGAAAATTAAGATTGATTGATTTAAATTAAAATTAATATGTTGTGTTACATATATTTGACAAAATTCTATTAATTTGGCTTCTCTCTCTCTCTCTCTCTCTCTCTCACACACACACACACACACACACACACACTTCAAAATCCTTTTCCTTTGGATAACAAGCAATTCTACAGTGAATAAATGCACATGAGTGCCAACATTTGCATTTACATTTGCATTTATAAGAATCATCTGTCTCAAATTTAAGTTAAAATTATATCATGGCATCTTTAGCATTACAAAATCGAAATAAAAATAAATAAATAAATAAATGCTGCTTCATTTTTTGTACAGCTGCATTTAGAGACATATGGTGGTTGTCATAACATAGTAATTAAGTATAATACTTTCAAATTTTGCAATTCCAGAGTTAATGCATGTACACGGGTGCCAACATATACCTTTATACAAATAAACGAAGTGAATGATCTGAATAATCTGCGTTTCAAAGATATCATGCACCACTACACAAAAATAATGTTTTTTTCTTGTACTATATACATATGGTTATTAAAACATTGGAATTATATATAATAATTTAAAATTTGGCAATTCCAGAGCTAATACTTGCAAATAATATCAGACCTATGCATTTATAAAAATAATCTGTCTCAAATTTAAGATGTCATGAAACAGATATTAAATACTTAATTTATGTAAATATATTTATGATTAAGACCTGATTTCACGGACGGGGTTTAGCTTAAGCCAGGACTAGGCCTTAGTTAAATTAAGATATTTAAGCAGCTATTTATAAAAATGCCTTAGAAGAAAACGTTATAAGTGTGCATCTTGAGACAGAACAATGACACTGTCATATTTTAAGATATGTCAGAGCAAGATATTTTCAGTTGAGACAGCTCAAACATGCATTTTAGTCTGGGACTAGCTTAAGCCTTGTCTGTGAAACCGGCTATACAAGTTTTAACTTTCTGTGATTAATCAATTAAACGTATTGTTTCTTTCACATCTGTTAGACAAAGTATGTTTTGTTTAATGCATGGCTTACATAAAAGATTCTTATGAATTGAAAAAATAAACTTTGATTCTCTCTCTCTCTATGAATAACACCTCCAGTCTCATGTCATTGATTACAGCTGAGGGTAATCTAGATTAGTGGTTAGTGATTAGGTTAGTATCTAATTTATTGTGAGTGTAGCATATCATTGTATGCTACGTATCTAACCAGACTGTGCATCTATTATTATGACTTTTTTGAATATCAGATAAAAATTTAACAGCAATTAATACAGAGATCCATGTAAATCTTCACGTTTTTCTACAAGTTTATGAATTACTGTTAAAATAAAACTGTAAAAATAAAATAAATACGTTGGTGATTGATAATTAATTGTCTTTTAACATTTCCCAGCAGCTCTACAAACTCTGTTCTCCTGCACTGCTTTAGTGGCTGATGAATATTCATGAATATAAATGATCAGACTGATTGTTTCTCGGACTTGAATTGGCTGACGGCGCTCCAGGTGGTGACAGAATTTACAGTCTGAAAATCTCGTGTATATATGCAGATCCTTCACGCAGTAAATGAGCAGAATCGAAACGATTACTCATCCGACGTGTCTTGCCATTGTAAGTCACTCTAAATCAATTAACTCTGAATATCTGTCAAAGAAGGAAGAGGATTTTAACAGCTCTACATATCCCATTAAACTTTATCTGAGTCTGTTCACTCAGGAGTGCAGCAGTGGCTTAGCTCTCCACACTACTGAGTTCTCAATCTAGATATCGTGCTCTTCGAACGTAATGTTGTTACACTCAGATCCTTTATTATGAATGTGACAGTCACCTTGCCTGTGTGTTGGGTTTTAAACGTGTTTCCTCAAGCACGCAATAGCCATTGAATAATGAGGTGAATTGAATCCAAGCTCTTTTCTAATCCCCCATGGAGAGAGATGGTTCTCTCGGCTCTGCCATTAAACCCCACATTGAGAAGAGAGGGGATTTGCACTCTTAATGCTTATTGTAGCCCAATAATCATGTGACTGAAGGTGAATATTGTATTTCACTTTGAGGAGGCACTCAGAGAGAGATGCTTAGATGTGCAGGTGTAACATCACCCTGATTGTGTCCTTTTGTAACTTTGAATTAAAGGAATAGATCAAAAAAGGAAAAGTCTGTCATCATTTACTCACCATCATGTTGTTGCAAACAGTAGTTATTTCGGTTACACTTTATATCAGGTGGCCTTAACTACTATGTACTTACATCAAAAAATAAGTACAATGTACTTATTGTGTTCATATTGTATTGCAAAACACGTTTGCTGCTATTGAGGTGGGATACGGGTAAGGTTAGGGACAGGTTTGGTATTACATGTTTTTACATTGTACTTATATTTTTAAAAATACCTATATGTAATTACATCTGTAATTAATTTCTGTAATTACATTTATAATTACACTGTTGACCCATCCTTTACAGCTTAACCCACCCTTAAACCTACCCAGACCACCAAACCTGTCCCTAACCTTACCCGTATCTCTCCTCAATAGCAGCAAAAGTGTTTTGCAATACAATATGAACACAATAAGTACATTGTACTTATTTTTGATGCAAGTACATAGTAGTTAAGGCCACTTAATATAAAGTGTGACCAAATAAAGTGTTACCAAACAATTTAATAGTTTTAGTTTATTTATTTTTTGTTATTTCAGTACTTCATGTTAAACTAAACAAAAATGAGATTTTGTTTGTTTGTTTTTACAGTTTCAGTGTGTGATATAACCCTAAATGGGAGTGAATGGAGCCAAAACAAACAATATGCATGTTAACATGATTGTTGCATGATTTTTTTTTTTTTTTTTTTTAACTTTCTCGCCATAATCTAACACTATAAACCTTAAACAGCTCAAATCATTCACAAGAATAATTACTCTACTCTAAGCGCTTTTATAAATGTATTATTGATTGCAGAAAGCATGGACGCAAATACCACGTCATTGGTTCTATGAAGTTATAATAATAATAATAATAATAATAATAATAATAATAATACATGTTAATTACGAAGACCTTTGTTAACTGAAGTCTTAGTCCTGGAGCAAAAGCTGTTGAGAACCACTGATCAAGTTGCGATGAAGGGACTCAGAAGAATGACAAAGTTCTTGAGATTGTTTCAGTGAGGCAGGAGTCAATTCAGCAGCTCTGTGTGAATTCACACTGGAGTACAGTAATGTGAATCACACATACTGTTCAGCAGGAGGTAACAGAGGAAAAATCTTTTTAACATTCATTTTCACCTCAGTGAAGCCAGGCTAAAGCTAATTTCAGCAGGATAAAAAGACTGTATGCATCGACCAGATAAAAGAATGAATTCAGACAGAGAACACGTGCTGATTCAGTTACAGTAACTACAGTATCTGCTGTTATTACACAATTAATTAAGACTCAATAGATGGTTTTCAGCGGCATCCAACACATAAGACTGGACCCTAACTATAGTCATTTCTCTTTTTCTCTCTCTCTCTATATATAATCGACACATCTAAAATGAAGCAAATCATTGTGAATGATAATGCAAAACTTACCCTCAGAGGCCCAAGCATTGTTATAAACATCATGATGTTAAAGCACATTCTGGGTTGAATTCTGGAAATGAACTAATATTTCAGGTAACACTTTAGAATAGGGAACACTTATTCACTATTAACTATGACTTTTCCCTCAATAAATTCCTAATTTGCTGCTAAGTTCAACATTGTTAGTAATAGTTAGTAAGGTAGTTGTTAAGTTTAGGTATTGGGTAGGATTAGGGATGTAGAATAAGGTCATGTAGAATAAGGCGTCAATATGTGCTTAATTACTACTTATAAATGGCTAATATTTTAGTAATATTCATGCTAATAAGCAACTAGTTAAGAGACCCTAAAATAAAATGTTACCAAATTCCATGCTGTAATTAAGTATACACATATATGCTTTTACGTTCTTCAGAAGTCTTAAAAGCAATCTAGGAAGCTGAACTTTGGATATGATCTTCTGATTCTGATCTTCTTTCATGGTCCTGAAATATTTTTTACTTCCTGTAAAATATCTGAAAATGCATATTTAGAGGCTTACAGTGAAATTAGACTGATCTAAAAGCCTTTCAGTAAGCTACAAGATAGTGTTATCTATCAAATTTCAAGAAAGAAAGAAAGAAAGAAAGAATAAGCAAGCAAACAAATAAATGTAATAGTTACAAAGTTACTTACTGTTAGAATCTTTAAAGTGTACTATCAAAATAAACCGTTACCATTTATTTATTTATTTATTGCTTGTTTATTCTTTCTTTCTTTCTTTCTTTCTTTCGGTAGAATGTCTAAAGTGGACTATCAAAATAAAGTGTGACTTACTAACTAACCAACTAACATACATACATACATACATACTGACCGACCGATCTGATCTGGATGAGTACTGATCACTAGCCTAGACTTACCACCAACAATCACATTATAAATGTCTTCCAGTTGGACCAAAACACCATCTACAGTACACATTCATGACAATAAAATTTATAGCACTGTTAAACTGAAAATTCATTCAAAATGCTGTGTTATGTATGATTCAACACACAAATGATTTACAGCTGCTTTAAAGCACTATACATCCTTTCTGCTCCAAATGTGTTACTTTTTAAGTATAATCACATGTTCTTTTGATGACACAGTTCCCACAGTTATTCAAGACAATGTTGTCAAATACATTCTTTCTAAGTGGTGAAATGCAGTTAGTGCGGGGGGGTTGCCGCTGTCTGGTTGATCACACCCCCTAGGTAATTGTTTGTTATTGCATCCTAGTTATGGGAATGTATATAAAGGCGGGAGGCAAAATAGAAGGGTGTTACGTCATACTCACCTGATCTTTCGGCGTTTCGTTGTGTTGCACGAGGGGTATGTATTGGCATTTTTCATCTAGGTTGTAGACTTTTTAATAGTGATTTTAACTGTCTGTTGTTTGATATTAGTCATCCTTGCGATGCTGGCATTGGTTTCGGGCGCATGTTGCACCCGTATTTGGGAAACCGCCGGTCCTCTGCTGTTGCGTTTCTCTGTATTTGAGAAATGCGGGTGCTGTCTGCTTGAGTGATTTGCCGCTGCCTGCATGTAATCTATTGAAGTATGGGCTTCTGGATAGATGATGTGGCTCCCATTATCCGGTGTTTAAACTATCCTGTGAGCGTGCCTGCTATTGTGCTCCCGGCTCTGCATGGCCTATAGCAGGGACTACGGCATAGCTTGAAACTTCAACACTGCTGTTTTGCTTCTACAGACTGTTAATCCATTTGTTTTTCTTTAATATTTCATTATTATTATTATGTTTGGCCTTTATTGATTTGTTTTGCTTTAATGTATGCTTTGCATGCAAGTTTTTTGGTTAATTATTTGGTTTGCATTCAAATAGTTATTTTGCTTTAATTTGTTTTGCATTTATGTTTTCTTTGCAGTCAATTTATTTGATTGGCTGCATCTGTTAACTTGTTTTGTTTGAATGGATGGTTGTATGTAATTATTTTGTTTGTATTTCGGTTTGTTATAGTATTCATGTTTGTTTCGTAGTTAAGAATTTGGTTTGGTATTTAATATCTATTTTTCTTTTGTTTTGTGGCAACAAGTTTGCTGGTGTTATTTGTGATTTAATTGTTGCTTAATTTTCTTTTTCTTTTGTTGTATTTGGGGGAGCTGGGGCTTGGAGAAGGCAGGCTGGCTGTTCCCGTGCAGAAATATCCCTCTTTACCAAAGTGGTGTGGATTTACAGTGAATTTCCTGGGGTGTACGTGTGGTCTTGTGCACGTGTGGGTTTTCAGTAGTACGGGCCCTATTGAAGCCCGGTGTCTAGCCGCCTCCCTATAGCGAAGCTCCTGCTCTTTTGGGGTTTTGTTGTTTTGTATGCTTTTCACAGCAGTTTGTTGCATCTGCTGTGCATAGTTTTCCCTTTTTCCTCATTGAATAAGATTAATTTTAATTGAGAAATTGTTTAATAAAGATTTGTTACTTTTATACAAGGTATTCACGTCTCTGGGTCATTCTGTGAGAGGGGGCGAACCTGTGGGTTTTCCTGGGTGTTAACTTCCCGGGTGGCGTAGTCATGATTGTGTGATTTAGTAGCATAGTTTCAATGTTTAGCAATTTCTTTAACCCTCTGTCACTTTCCATCTCGTCACATAAGCACATGATGTCAATTGTGGGCGAATTCCAAATGGAAGTGAGCATCCCTATGCCCTACTCCCTTTGAAGGGCAGAGCCCTTGAAGTGTGTTTGAAACTCCCTTGGTGAAGGGAATGACGGACAAAATGTTATCTTAGCAATGCTGCGCGTGCATACAGCATTCAGCGCTCCAACAGTTGTTGCAAATAAACATTTCTTCTTATTGGTATTATTTATTCGGTCCCACTTTATATTAGGTGGCCCTAACTAATGTGTACTTACATTTAAATTAATCATTTGGTACAATGCACTTATTATGTACATACATGTTTTTACATTGTACTTATATTTTTAAAAATACCTATATGTAATTACATCTGTAATTAATTTCTGTAATTACATTTATAATTACACTGTTGACCCATCCCTTACACCTTAACCCACCCTTAAACCTACCCAGACCACCAAACCTGTCCCTAACCTTACCCGTATCCCCCTCAATAGCAGCAAAAGTGTTTTGCAATACAATATGAACACAATAAGTACATTGTACTTATTTTTTGATGTAAGTACATAGTAGTTAAGGCCACCTAATATAAAGTGTGACCATTTATTCAAATACTGTCTAATTGTGTATTATTTACTATTAAACTTTTTCAAACTAAACTTGCTTAAACTTGCTTACACTGCCATCTTAAATCATATATCTATGACTGACGAAAATATTTTGTATTACATAAAAATAAAGACAAATTTAATTAGCTTATTCTACTTACGTTTGTATGTAAAGTCAAAATAAATCCCAGTTTTGCTTTAAAATGCATCGCAAGATCTCCTAAGTGAAGATCACATGATCACAAACGGAAATCACTTCCGTGAAGTGACTATCGGATGTTCTCTTCGCTAACGGACTACTGGAAGGGCCCTTTGAGAAGGGAATCAGTTGTTCACTTTCGTTTGGAACGTCCCTACAAATGGCGTCCCCTTCCCATTTGTATTTCGCCCTGTATCTTTTTTCTTCCTCTTTTTGCATTTACACATTACTATGGCAATGTTTCTCCTGCGGAGGCCCAGTTTGTTTCTCCCAGATTTACCTGTAACCTTCCAGTGGCACAATGTGATGGGAATTACTGCGGCGATCAAGGCAAGCAGCACTCTATTAAACCTGCTTCAACTTAACGGAAGGACACTCAATAAACTGTACACAAGAAGGACATTCCAGACTACATTGCGACCTGGATCCTTGTGTTTGATGATTGACGCTTCTAATTATCCCTTGAATTCATTAAAGTATTAATGGTGACATTGGTTTGTTAAATGATACCTTGATTCATGAAGGAGAAATACATTGACTGATTACAGCTGTTTAACGTTTTTTTTTTTTCCTGTATCTCTGTATCTCTGTATCTGTGTATCTGCAGAGAATCTCTTTGTGGTTTCCCTGTGGAAAAAAACCTTGTTAGCTCGCAGCGCTTAATCTCACACACTTGGTTAACCATGTGCGAACACTCTGAGCCAGTGAAATATTGAGTTATCAACTGGACAAAAATACTTAACTCTAGTCAATACAAATTAAGCAAAATCTCAGGGTGTTTAAGGGAATAGTTTACTCAAAACTGAAAAAAAGGTCGTTACAAATCTTTATGCTGTTATTTATGCCATTAAACACCAAAGTAGCACTTTTTGGGTATATTTACACAACAACAATGTACTGGAAAAATGAAAGAGAATTATTATTATAGTAAGACGTTAACTCGAGAAGAAGAATTGTTGAATAAATTATGTTATTATTGTTTTCTTTGCGCACAAAAAGTATTCTCATAGCTTCTTAAAATTACGGTTGAACCCCTGACGACACATGGACTATTTTACCGATGTCCCTGCTGTCTATGGGAGGGTCAGAGAGCTCTCAGATGTTATCAAAAATATCTTAATTTGTGTTCCGATGATGAACGAAGGTCTTACGGGTCTGGAACGACATGAGGAAGAGTAATTAATGACAGAATTTTCATTTTTGGGTGATCTAACCCTTTAAGTAAGGATTGTTAGACATACTTTCAAGCTCCAAAATGTAGACCTATTATTAGGTGCTTTTTCAGACCTGTAGTTTGTTTGTTCCAAAAACCGAGAATACATTGTTTTCACAAGGCAACATTTCAAAAATTGTTTTGATAAAGGTCACATGTGAGCAAACTGGTCAGAATGTTTATGTCCTATCATTTATGTTATAATAGTTATCATTATTATTTATACAATAAGGTTCCATTTGTTAACATGAGGAGTTATTTTACATTCGTTGACATGAACTAACAATTAAAATATATCTGAAGCATTTATTTATCTTAGTTAATGTCATTCAACATGTAAATTATTATTATTATTATTTTTTTCACTGGAAGAGATTTGGAGAAATTTAGCATTATTGCATGGATCGCTGGAGTCATGTGAAGTACTTGTGGATTGCTGTGATGTTTTTATCAGCTGTTTGAACTCTCATTCTGACGGCACCCATTCACTGCAGAGGATCCACCTCTCCTTTTTAATTTTTTTGTTAATAAACAAATAAGAAAGCCCAGCTCAGGTGACAAAAATAACGTAATGTTTAATGCATTACTTTCCATAAAAAGTAACGAAGTAAAGCATTTAGTTACTTTTTCATGAAGTAACGCAATATTGTAATGCATTAGTTTTAAAAATAACTTTCCCAACAAGACTTGTTCTAATTTTATTATCAAAAAATATTATACAGCTTGACAGCTGTCATCACTAACTACTGTATCATTGAATGGAAATAACGGTCCCACTTTATATTAGGTGGCCTTTTTAGGGACCCTTTATTTTGATGGTCCCTTTTGAACATTCTGTTGACACTAAGTAATGTTGCAACTACATGTCAACAAACTCTCATAAGAGTATTAGTAGACTGTCTGCTTCATATCTACTAACTCCTTATTGTGTTGGTCTCCCAACAGACACTCTACTGACTATAAGTAACTTTGCAAAAACATGTCAACTTAATCTAACCCTAACCCTACCAGTCAACTAATACACTACTAACACTCTAATGAGAGTCAGTAGAAATGTAGGTGCAATGTTACTTATAGTCAATAGAATGTGTTAAAGGGACCATCAAAATAAAGTGAAACCAATTGTTTTAAACAAAATACAGACGTACTGAAAATATACACAAAAGTACCAAAACTTAAAATAAAATTACTAAAACTACAAAATTACACAAAGCAATAGTATATCATTGATAGTAAAATAACACTGTTTCTGTCTCAGTGTCAGATAGGATGAAGCACATGGCAAAGGAATAATCCCAAATAGAATCTTTAATTATAAATCTAATAGCAAAACACTGGAGAACACAGTAGACTACCACCATACAACTTCAACGCAAAACAAGGGAATTGAGGAAAACACCGGGCTAATAAATACAGGGAACTTAATCAGGGAGAACTGAAACAGGTGTGGAGCTAAATAATCAAAAATCATGGAAACAAACAAGGCAGGAGAACAGAAACACAGAAAACTAAACCAAAACAGAACATACATGTGACACTCAGTGTAACCCAGGTTTTTTTTTTTTTTTTTTTTTTTTTTGCGATAGAAGGAAGAAAGGAAGAAGGGAGGGAGGAAGTGTTGTTTGAGCTTAACTTGTACCAAACCCAAAATTCTACTTTAATGTTTTTAATGTAGTCTGGGTTACATTTTCTCCATTTTTTATGCAATCTGTTTGGCATTTGCCTAATTTTGCTACTTTATACAAAGCGGAAAATGGCTTTGCACCAAAATACAACCTTTGACATCAACAACCAAATCAGGCATTTTCAAAAGTTGATGAGCCTCTTTATTTCCCTGTCATTACTATCGATAATTATATAGTAAGTTGCATTTTACTATTTGCATTTACATTTGTTTTTTCCTTGTTATTCGCAACCCTATCATAACACACCCAATAACCGTTTTTGAATCATGACCCACCAGTTCTGACGTAGAGCTCGCCACTATGCATTGTGACTTTCACTGATTAGTTTTTTATGGTCTAACTCTCTAAATCCAGCAAACATCAACAAATCTCTTAAGGTTGATTTTGTTCTTCATTTTTTTTTTTTTTTTTTTTTTTGTATTTAAATAAAGAAACAGAGTGTTTGGCAACAGTGGAGCGTGAAGCAAGCACATTATCTGCGTCATTATAATGGAAGAGGGGAAATCGATGTGCCCCGTGTGCCTCAAAGCAGCAGCGAACAAACGCACTAACCCATGTCACACACACCGACACGCAAACTGAGCGCACAAGAGAGCTCATTCACAAGTGTCTGTGCTTCTCCAGATAGTGTTTGCTATGTAAATTAGCATTGTTGTTATTACAGTGGTAATTAGCTAGAGCAGAGAGTGTGAAATAAAAGCTAGAGCCACAAACACGCAAGACTGACAGCTGACAATGTTCCCACACCCTTCAGTTTATGACTAACATTTTTGTTTGCAATTATGCATCCCTTTGCATTTGAACCTATGCATTTATAGAGGTAATTTGTTTGTGTTTACTCATGTGCTTCACACATCTGGTAAGTGGGATAGCCTGTATGTGCCTGATGTTCTCACTGACATGCATGCAATACGTGATGCACATCTGCCTATTTTTTAAGGCCATTCTATCCATTTAAGGAAAAGTCTTGTAGGTTGAGACACTTTCTATTATCAGCAGGGACACACACACACTAGCAAACACACATACGTCTTCCTCAAGGCTTGCAATTTTCTCAGCCGTTTCACCCACAAGCCCTCTAAAACTCTGTCATTACTGGCATTGGATAGTTCCTATCAGTCTTTTTGTTTTAGCGAGGTCATCCTAGGTGTGTTATCTCATGTCTGCAGCACAAACAATGTGTATTCATTTCTCTGCACATTTTACAGGTTGTAGCATTTACTCTGTTTGCACATGCTTTACCAGACTGGATCATGAATATGAATTAGGTGGCATTTGCCCCTAACATTGGCATTGCTGTATTGTGGTTGTTAAAACTATATTTGTTCAAATGGCTGGCATTGTATAAAACATAAAAAATAATGGTTATTTCTGAATGCAATTTAATCAAAATGTATTCCATATATATATATATATATATATGACCCTGGACCACAAAACCAGTCATAAGTGTCTTTTTTTTTTTTTTTTTCTTCAAAATTGCGATTTCTACATCATCTGAAAGCTTTCCATTGATGTATGGTCTGTTAATATTTGACCGAGATAGAGCTATTTGAAAATCTGGAATCTGAGGGTGCAAAATATTACTGATCAAAAATTAAGTTTTGATATATTTACGGTAGGAAATTCACTAAATATCTTCTTAATATCTTTACTTATTATCCTAATGATTTTTGGCATAAAATAAAAATGGATAATTTTGACCCATACAAAGTATTTTTGGTGATTGCTACAAATGTACCCCAGCGACTTGAGACTGGTTTTGTGGTCCAGGGTCTCTCTCACACACACACACACACACACACACACACACACACACACATATATATATATATATATATATATATATATATATAAATGCAAAAAATAACAATTTGCCACAGTTATAATATAATATAATTTGGTCCCACTTTATATTAGGTGGCCTTAACTACTATGTACTTACATTTGAATTAATAATTTGGTACAATGCACTTATTGTGTACATACATGTTTTTACATTGTACTTATATTTTTAAAAATACCTATATGTAATCACATCTGTAATTAGTTTCTATAATTACATTTATAATTACACTGTTGACCCATCCCTTACACCTTAACCCACCCTTAAACCTACCCAGACCACCAAACCTGTCCCTAACCTTACCAGTATCCCACCTCAATAGCAGCAAAAGTGTTTTGCAATACAATATGAACACAATAAGTACATTGTACTTATTTTTTGATGTAAGTACATAGTAGTTAAGGCCACCTAATATAAAGTGTGACCCAAGTCAAGTTTATTAAAATTAAGTCTTTTAATAAATCCACAAAGAGGTAATCCACATCAGGCAGGCTGGAGACACACATAGGGATGCACATTTGATACTGGACGAGGGAACACTGACCAGACTAGAACTTAAATACAAAGGCAAATGAGGATGATTAACGACACACACCTGAACCAAATGACAATTCCAGCGGTGTGACAAAAATATCAAATAAAATAAAATAAATAATATATTAATATAATATAATAGTTAAACTAACTAATTTAAAGTAAATTTAAAAAAAAAAAACTAAAACTTAATACAAACCATGTTACCTATTAACACACGCATACACACAAACTAAAACTAAAAATGACACACACAAAAAAAAATACTAAAATATTAACTAAAATTAGAATGAAGACTAAAAAATATAAAACTAAAATCTAATTCAAAATATTGACAGAAACTATAATAGTATAAAAGTTCTACATTTCTACATGCATATTCTTTGAAAAAAAATATGCTTTGAAAAATATTTTGTCTTCAGCTTCAGGAGAAATGATCTGAGCAAAGTAAAAATGTTCTGAATCAGTTCAAAGCATTTAAAAAATGTTTGCAATGGAATAGATGTTTTTGTTTTCTTTCTAAATACACACATACATTTCTTTCTTGGAACTATTTTCTATCCTTATTTAAGATTAAAATTCTGTTAAATAAAATTGTTTTGCTACCTTAAGTTTAATTTTGTTTTGAGGATGTTTACATATTTTATTATGAAACATGAATGCAAATATATATGTGTGTGTGTATATATATATTGCTATTACCTTTTGTTTTATTTGGCTGTCAGAGTGCTTTCACCCCATTCCAATTGTGAAATGTTCCAATAATGTATTTTAACATCATTCCAAAATCACTTTACAGAATGGAAAACATTACTCATTTATAATGCCATTCTAAAATTGAATCAATATCCTAAAGCACTGGAAATAAGTCTGGTAATAATATGTACAGGTTTCTCTCTGGTCTGCAGTTTAGTCCTGGAGGTGCTTTTATAGCTGTATGAGTATTATAAATGGAAGGTATGAATATGATAGCTGGGACACAGACACACACATACTGTACGCACATAAATGCACACACATACACGCATTCACTCTCACTGTGTTTCCCTGTAATGCATTATGATCATTTGTTTCAGACCCCAGGCACTGAAACACATTATAA
Source organism: Acrossocheilus fasciatus (assembly GCA_036784905.1). Taxonomy (NCBI): domain Eukaryota; kingdom Metazoa; phylum Chordata; class Actinopteri; order Cypriniformes; family Cyprinidae; genus Acrossocheilus; species Acrossocheilus fasciatus. The sequence continues at coordinate 9,431,656 of CM071957.1, read as the reverse complement.
GGTCCTGAAAAAAAAGTGATGTGAAAAAAAAAAAAAAAAAAAAAACCTTTAGGTCACACAGTTTAGGGATAGAGAGAGAGAAGAAGGACAGGTAATTTCAATCTGATACTGAAAGGCAAAAAGGCAGTGAAAGATTAAAACAAAAACAAGAACAGAAAAAAATAAATAACTCCCATATATTAATGTCAAAAGGGTGACACATACAAATTAATATTGATAGATAGATAGATAGATAGATAGATAGATAGATAGATAGATAGATAGATAGATAGATAGATAGATAGATAGATAGATAGATAGATAGATAGATAGATAGATAGATAGATAGATAGATAGATAGATAGATAGATAGATAGATAGAGACACATTTACACATTGCAAAACAAATTGTATGCATAAGGCTTATTATGTAGCCACAAACACTTCTGCATCTGTAAGGAATATATTTATATGTGCATTATTGTGGAATTAAATTAGCATTGTTGAATTCTTGAATAGTTCCTGAAGCAATAAGTTTAATTCTGGTGGTGCTGATGTATTGGCTGATATTTCACTGTATTCTTAAGGTTCATTCCTATGCATCTATTACTAGTGCAGTACTATGAAGACAAGGTACAAATACCTCCAGGAAACATTGAATTGTGTCTGCTTATAACCTCACCATACATCACCTGTCTCGCACGCTTGGGGCGTCACCATCGAAAAGCCATCAGTGTAAGAAATGAAGGGGGAAGGAGGTGCTATTTTCCCTCCTTAACACAGACCTCAATTATGTCCCCCTATCCACCCCAATTAACCATCCCAACAGAAACATCAATACCAGACTAATGTTCCAGCAACCTCCATCCCTCACCAAACACTCAAATAATCCCACAACCACTGCAGGGTCCATCAATCCGACAGAGATGAAGAATTCTCCACATTAATCCATCTCTAGTTTGTTTCTGGCTGTATTTGTTCTGTAGGTCTGTGCAAAAGACAGATTTAGATTCAGTGTTCTTTAGAGCAATTTAAACCTAAAGTATCAACAATCTACAATGTTGTTTTCTTCCTGCTATATTTGAGTATAGAAGTTAACACTTGCAACAGTTTATATAAATGTGCATCTGAGAATTAGCCTGGACGTGGCCTCTTCATTACAGCAGAGATCAACTTTACACTGTGGTAAAATTTCATTCGTGTTTGATCATTTTGATATGAGTGTCTAACCAGTACACTGTCACTGTCTTTCTGAAGTGCAGTACACACTGGAAAAAGTGATACTTTGGACCAAAAAAAAAAAAAGTGCCAAATGTATTCATTTTTCCTTCTTATAGGAACATATACATGTGTGTGTGTGTGTGTGTGTGTGTGTGTGTGTGTGTGTGTGTGTGTGTGTGTGTGTGTGTGTGTGTGTGTGTGTGTGTGTGTGTGTGTGTGTGTGTGTGTGTGTGTGTGTGTGTGTGTGTGTGTGTGTGTGTGTGTGTTAATGTAGATGTACTTATTCTCAAAACTAAATTTGTTTTTTTATTTTGTTTTTTGAAAACAAAATAATTATGACTTGTTGTGATCAGTCTTTACATACATACATATATATATATATATATATATATATATATATATATATATATATATATATATATATATATACATATATATGTATAGTCTCTACCTCAAACATGCATGAATGTTAGAAGTGTGTTTACTTCAAAATGTGGTAGTTAAAAAATTCTGTCCCCTACAGTTTTCCGTATTTTGGTGAAACTTGCATGAGGTGGCAACTTGCAGCAGGTGACATTTAGTTTTAGTATTTAGTATTTAGTTTTAGAAGGCCCTAGAATAAGCTTAATAAGCAATACATTATTTAACTTTATAATGTGCATTATGCAGCAGGTTTTATGTGCATCTGATATACAAAGCAGAATGCAGTTCTGAATGACTTTATTAGTGAAAGAAAAATGGCCAGGCATGAACACATGGTAAAGACAAAGTTATTAAAATACATTCAGGGTTTAATGGAACCTCTGGGGCGTCTCATGTACGTGTCCAGTGGCGTGAAGTGAGCGGGATTGTGCTTTTGCAATTCAGTCTCTAAAAGTGCTGAGCTACATGCTTGTATCAGGGATTGTGGGATCGACCGCAGAATGAAGAAAGTTTATGCAAACAAATATATACATGTTGTCTATGAGAAGTGGTTGTGGTTGTTTCTGTACTTCAGGTGAATTCAGTGCTTATATGACTATATAATTCAGATTTTAAATCGGTTTTGTATACTTGAAATTGAATACTTGGAATTGATAGTTAAAATTGAAATTTGCTGAAAATGTTCTCACCCTCAGGTCATCCAAGATATAGATGAGTTTGTTTCTTCATCAGAACAGATTTGGAGAAATGTAGCATTATATCACTTGCTCACCAATGGATCCTCTGCAGTGAATGGGTGCCGTCAGAATGAGAGTCCAAACAGCTGATAAAAAAAAAAAAATCACAATAATCCACAAGTAATTCACACCACTCCAGTCCATCAATTAATGTTCTGTGAAGCCAAAAGCTGCACATTTGTCAACAACAAATCCATCGTTAAGGTGTTTTAACATTATAACATTACTTCTGGCCAAAATATGAGTCTATATTCAGTAATACACCAGAGTGGTTTCAGATTTTCAGATTTAACTGGTGGGGCAGTGGCATGAAGGGCCGTGTTCAGTTCTCGCTCTCTCTCTCTCTCTCTGTGTGTGTGTGTGTGTGTGTGTGTGTGTGTGTGTGTGTGTGTGTGTGATTGAGATGGAGTGCTATAATCAGTGTCCTGTCTGTAAAGTGTTTGATGAAGCAGGAAGAGAAGAGAAAGACAATAAAGAGAGAGAAAAATGGGAGAGAAAGACCAACTGGAGAGATTGACTCAAGTGCCATTCACATCCCTACCTGTTCTCCAGAAGGATTCCTTTGTTTGTTCATTCATTCGTTCATTTAGCTTAATCTGTCTCACACAAACACTTTCTTTCATTGTTATCTTTGCCTCTCTGTCGGGGTTGGCACATGTGTTTCATATGCTGTTCTGATCTTGAACGGAAATTATTTTAAAGCATAATTTAATTTAAGGTAACAAAATTACTGTGTCTGTGTGTGTGATATTTGCATTCTCCGTTCAACAGCTGTATTGCCGTAGGCTGTTCAGTGGGGGGACAAATTGAGCAATTCTCTCTCTTTCTTATTCTTTTTTTCCTCTGCAACTTCACTAAGAATAAACTGTGCTCACTGACAGTGTTGTTTATTTGCACACAGACTCCGTATTATTCACTAAAGGAATTCTGCATATCAGGTTAAGGCACAAACAAGGTTAAAGAAATAGTGAACACAATTTCTGTGGCACATTTCTCCACGCAGACCAGTTCTGAGATCTCAGTTGTGGAGGAAGCAGCAGTCTGTTTACCGACCCATGCATACTAATGCATACTGCACACGCAAATAGAAAAAATATACAGATACTTTCAAGATCTGGAAAGCTCTAATCTGATTGGCTGTTTTTATTTAACCTCCAGCAGTAAGGGCATAACATATTTTTTATCAGTCTAGAAGGGAAAAAAATACAAGGTAGTTACAATGACCTTTTTTCTTTTTTTTTGCCAGGTAAGTATTATTAAATGATTGAAAGATGTTTTAAAAGATTTGAAGAAGAGTTTTGTTTAAGATACTTTGTAGTAAGTAAACTAAATGTCCACAAGCAGAACTGAATATTCCGCTTTGTTATATCTTTGATGTTTTATACTTAAAAACTCCAAATTCTGTAAACATTTTCTTCTTCCCTTTTTTTTCCAATCACAGAGACTGGCACTGTGTCATATATATATATATATTTTTTTTTTTTTTAAAGATGTATTATTATTATTATTGTAATGAACTGATAAAAAAAAGTATATCTTGAATGTAATGTAGGTTGCTTTGGCTAGAAGCATCTGATAAATGTATAAATGAAAATGTAAAATAACTGTTAATTGTGCTATTGACAATAAAAACTCTAACTCTAAATAGGATGGAATTTATATTAACAAGATGCATGTTTGAGCTGAGCAAAAATGACTTATAATTTGTCTTACAGAGGCTGGGTTAGTGAATAAGATTCAGGATTTTGCACTACAGTCCAGTTTGCAAAATTGTTTAGGATATTAATTTCTAAATGTTTTAAGGCAGCTGAATGATCAGATTTAATTTCTGAGCTACTTTAAAATCTACTTAAATATATTTTCCCACTCAAATATTGTTCTGATGGCACATCTAGTTCATTTTCATTCACAAAGACATTTAATAGAATAGCTTAACCAACAATTACAAACAGTTACAAATCATTTACACACCCACAAGTGGCTTAAAACTTACCATTTCTCCCCCATAGTAGGCTACCCGAAAGGAGTAAAGAGTTAAAAGACAAAAATCAGCATAAAAGCAAATAAAAACAATTAATCTATATGACCTGTATACTGTAAGTCTTATGAGTAAATGATGACAATTTTTATTTCTGGTTGAAGTATTTCTTGTGTCTGTAAACCCAGTATGCTCCCCGATGCTATGAAAGAGGAAGCCAACGAGGTGACCAATTAATGGCTTGCTGTGCACATCTGGACCCAAGATTGATGTTTCATACACAGCTGACAGAAAATGAATACTGAATGTCATGACAGTGGCCCAGCATAGAGACATGTGTAGAGTCATATACAGTCTCCTAGGTTTACTTATAAAACCACAGTCAAAATGATGAATAACACCCACTTGAAAGAAGACGACGCCGTTTTTCTGAATTAATTTAATTTAATTTTATAATTATTTTACAATATAGGACATTTACAAATTAAAAATTGCACATAGTGCATATTTAATTTCGCAGCCACACAACATATTTATATTTTGATGAAACTTTGTAAAATAGTGTGATTTATTGGACCTTTGTTTTGAAGGGAATTTAGATCTTGGAACTTAGGAAACTTTGAATGCCCCTGTGCTTTGGTGTAAGATCCAGTAGTGACTTGTCATAGTACACCAGCATTCATTTAAAGCGTGTCATGTTGTAAGTCCTATAATAACACAGTGGCACTCACCAGATTCAACCTGCTGAAGGTCAGTCAGTGTCTAAGGGGAACAGCTGAAATAAAACAGGCATATTCTGTCACATTTTCAAGAGTCACTCAAGAGAATGATGCTATTTCTGACAGCAATAAACCTATACATTAAAGAACTGCTTCATATATTTCTTCTACTCTGCCAGCCTCTCACTTGCAGGGGCACAAATGTCACACGCATAGGGGGAAGAAAGTGAAGTGTTCAAGCATTAAAAAGAGGCTTGCTAAGAAAAAAATTAAAAATAAATCTCCCTGACCCAGAGGAGTATGAAAGGCTGTATAATCACTCCTTACAAATAACCATTTATTAAAGGTCCTCCAACGTAAAATAAAATAAAAAATATAGTGATATTCCGATGTGTTGACTAATATATATATATATATATATATATATATATATATATATAGTATAAGAGCATAGATAGATAGATAGATAGATAGATAGATGTACATAAGTTTTACTTATACACTCGTAAGTTAACTGCATTTACTAGAAATTGAAACTATAAATCATTTTCATTTAATTAAGTGACATCAGCGGTAAAGTGGTTATAAATAACATGCACTGATGAATCATATTAAGAATGAGTTTTAAGAAAGCTAATGGAGTCCATTTTGATTTTATATTGACAGTAAATGGAATACTGAAGCAGTGCATGCTAGGATTGTATGCAGGACTCTGCTGTATGTTTGAAGGAACAGTATGCTACATTCGATGAGCTCGGTCTGCCAGCACTGAACACATCCCGTGTGATTGACGGCTCTGCTTTGTTTCTCACCCTCTAAAATGAGTCAATTTGTTTCTCAGTGAGTGACAGCACTCCTGACAACTGCGCATGAGTCACACATTCATATACATGGGTAACTGATGCATAACATGGACTTTCTTTTTTTATCAATGTCAAGATTTCAGGTTTCAAAGAGTAAGGGAAAGTGTTTCTCTGAGATTCTGTGACTGGTCACCATTTAAGTTTTTCACCATTTTTCTTTTTTGCCTTCACTAGTTTATATTAAACGGTCTGAAAGTGCGGTGACATTTACTCAGCAAAATTTTACAGGTGAAAGAAAGTGGGACAAAATATTATGAATGATACATGATTAATGGCAATAAAATAAACATCTAAAGCTATGCCAGCTAGCGAAACAGCCAGCTGTAACATTAGTCTACTGAGGCGAGCGTAGTGATGAACCCAAGTGCAGCTTTATTTCAAAAGTTATTCAAAATACAAACATAATCCAAAAAGAGACTTGACTTGGCATGAACAGACTTGACTCACCGACAGCGGGTTACAACATCAATACACAACAAGAGACAACAGCAACATGATGGCTACTTATAGCAAACAATACAGGTCACATGACAAGAACCAACCAATGAGAGACAGGACAGGTGACTAAGACAACCAATCAGAACATGACACAATGAACAAGAGAACCAATCAGAACATAACACAGAGACAAGGGAATAACATGACTAAACTCCAAAATAAAAGACATGAAAACAAGAACATGAAACAAAACCCAAAACCCAAAACCCCATGTTACACCAACTAAATAATTGCTTTCCAAATGGTCATTTTATAATACTGAAATGTAATGTTATACAAAAGTGGCTGAATAGAATATATTGTGAATATATATTAACAATATAGTTTACAACCCGAATTCTGGAAATTCGGTTCCAGTTTTTTTTTTTTAAATTGAATAAAATGAAAACTAAAAGACTTTCACATCAAATGAGCCAATATTTTATTCACAATAGAACATAGATAACCAGTGTTGGGCACGTTACTTTAAAAAAGTAATTAGTTATAGTTACTAGTTACTTCTCACAAATAGTAACTGAGTTAGTAATTGCGTTACATCATTATAAAAGTAACTAATTACCAGGGAAAGTAACTATTGCGTTACTTTTTGCAAAATGTTCAAATGTCAAATAACTTGGGATGCCCCCAATATTAAATATGTTAAATTAATGAAATAGACACTAAAAAGAATAAATTATTATTATAAAACATTGTACATTAATCTACACTATTTATCTACTGACAATTAGTATCAGTCAGTCAAGCATTATAATATAATATTATGATAATTTTATATTATATGATGATAGAACTTTAGTAATTAGAATAACCAAGTATGAATGCATATTTGTCATCAATATAAAACGCACTAAGGATTAATGAGCTGCTGGGTTCATGAATATTAATCACGTTGTCTGAGTTCGCTCGAATTGATTTGCTGAAATCAAAATAATAGGTGAGCGCCGGCCAATGAGATTGTCGTTTGCGCATTAGTTCCGCCCACAACCAGAGAAAGCGGCAGTTCTTAAAAGCTGAAGAATTCCAAAGGAACTCCGTTATTTTGACAGGAAAATACAACACAGAATATGGTTTACATGTAGCGCGTCAATTCTGCATGTTATGAAAAACTCTCTTGCTCTGTATCTTTCTTTGCGTGCGTGTATGTGAGGGAAAGCGACTGCGAGTCGTGCACCTTCACACTACAGTTTACGGCACGTCAACACTGAGCATACATTCAGATGAACTGAAAAATTAAATTCTAATAATATAATATAGTAACGGCACATTTTATTGTCAGTAACGGTAACGGCGTTGTAACGGGGGAAAAAGTAATTCGTTTGATTAATCGTTACTGAAAAAAATAACGCCGTTAGTAACGCCGTTTATTTATATTATATATATTTATATTCCCATCACTGTAGATAACACAACAAATGTTTAAACTGAGAAATTTTACACTTTTATCCACTAAATGAGCTCATTTCAAATTTGATGCCTGCTACAGGTCTCAAAAAAGTTTACACGGGGGCAACAAAGGGCTGAAAAAGCAATATATTTTGAAAAGATTCAGCTGGGAGAACATCTAGCAACTAATTAAGTCAATTGACATCAGGGCCCGTATTCATGAAAAATCTTAGTGCTAAGAGTTGCTCCTAGTAACAAAATTCTAAGAAAATTCTTAGAAATGTGGGTGTTTCCCTTTGAAATTAAAGAAAAGATCCTTCAGAAAGCATCTTAACCCTTAAAAGAGGTTTTATACATTAACATATTTGGCAACTGGAAAAATGCAATTCTGCAGCAGCAATGATTTGGGTCTGTTACAGCACTTTCAGAACCTCATTGTGTCGCTGTTAATTTCCTATAAAATACATTAAGTATTACAGCATGGTAAATAAAAAATATAAAATATATATACATATATAATGTGTGTGTGTGTGTGTGTGTGTGTGTGTGTGTGTGTGTGTGAGAGAGAGAGAGAGAGAGAGAGAGAGAGTATGGTAAAACAGGAAAAATTACACCTGTAATTTCAAAGTAAAGGCTTATAATAAACCCTACTCTTAAAAGCGCTCTTTTATTTCCTTCTTAGACAACTAACCAATCACAGTCTTCAAAAGACTGTGTCATAGCTAGCAAAGGGGTCAGCCTCGCCTCCTCACTAAGATAAAAGATTTTGCGTTTTCCTCACTCAGAGTTACTCTCAGATTGGTCCTGAATCACTTTTAAGCTAAGACTCCTAGTTAGAAATTTTTAAGCTAAATTAGGAGCTCTCTGAGAGGATTCTTAGAATCTTTAAGAATACGGGCCCAGGTCTGTAACATATAAGGGATGTCTTAGAGAGGCAGAGTCTCTCAGAAGTAAAGATGGGCTCTTCAATCTGTGAAAGAGTGCATAAAAAGACTTTAAAAACAATGTTCCTCAATGTCAAATTGCAAAGGCTTCACAAATCTCATCATCCACAGTTCATAACATCGAAGACCTTTGTTGGATGCCCGTGGTCTTCGGGCCCTCAGATGACACTGCATCACTCATCGGCATGATTCTGTCATTGACATTACTAAATGGGCTCAGGAATACTTCCAGAAACCACTGTTGGTAAGCACAATCCGCCGTGCCATCTACAGATGCCAGCTAAAGCTCTATCATGCAAAAAGGAAGCCATATGTGAACATGGTCCAGAAGGGCCGTCGTGTCCTGTGGGCCAAGGCTCATTTAAAATGAACTGTTTCAAAGTGGAAAAGTGTTCTATGGTCAGACGAGTCCAAATTTGACATTCTTGTTGGAAATCATGGAGGCCGTGTCCTCCGGGCTAAAGAGGAGGGAGACCTTCCAGCATGTTATCAGCGTTCAGCTCAAAAGCCAGCATCTCTGATGGTATGGGGATGCATAAGTACATACGGTATGGGCAGCTTACATGTTTTGGAAGCAACCTGATCTCACAGAATTCCGTGTAATGTTCACGGACTTAATTAACCTCCGAATCTGTGGTGGCATCACGGAATCGCCGAAAATTCCGTGATGGGCTCACAGAAGGCATCAGCTGTGGTCCATGCACGGATTCATAGTAGAAGAGTCCGGTTGCTGAATTCGCCTGACAGCAGTCCAGATCTTTCACCTATAGAGAACATTTGGCCCATCATTAAATGAAAAATACGTCAAAGATGACAACGGACTCTTCAGCAGCTGGAAACCTATATCAGGCAAGAATGAGACCAAATTCCAACACCAAAACTCCAGAAACTCATCACCTCGTTGCCCAGACATCTTCAAACTGGCATCAAATTTGAAATGAGCTAATTTTTGTTTAAACATTTGTTATGTTATCTATGTTCTATTGTGAATAAAATATTGGCTCATGTGATTTGAAAGTCTTTTAGTTTTCATTTTATTCAAATTTAAAAAACTTCCCAAATTTTCCGGAATTCGGGTTATACTTTGCTGTGAAGTTACTTTGTTGCTCATCTTTGCTCATTTCATTCACAGAACCAAGATTTTTCACATTTTTCAGTTTTTCAAAAACTCATCAGGCAAAGCTCTTCATCACAGTGATTTGTAACAAAATAAATGGATTAAGTAGTTTTTATTGGTGAATCATGCTGTTCCGGGGTCTTTTTTTTTTTTTTTTTGGTTTGCATTATGATGCTAATTTCTAATTGACTGTTGTCCCTGGCAACCAATTTTCTACATAACTGTTGGTGTCCTGATCACCCTGTCTGTGTTTATTTTTAGATTATATAATATGAGGTATATAGAATAAGAATTATTTGAAATACTGGCCTGATCATAAAACAACAAGCATATAGAAATCTTTAATGAGCCTTGCACATTATTTCTAAAAGAAATGGAGAAAAAAAAAATAGATGGAATGTAGCATATCACAACCCAGGACATGTCAACTTCCCAAAGAATTTAGTTTCAACTATCCACATTAACACTTAGAAGCTATTCTGAAACAGACACACAGAGAAAGTGTGCTCATAGATATAAATGCATAAAGCTACGGAAATAATTCTCTCAGGGGAATGAGGACACGGTGCTCCTCTTCTCTGATGTTTCCCGCTGTCCCAATAAATAGAGGATTGGATGAGAGCGTCTCCTCTCACCTTAAGCCCAATAAAGATTTCATTACTCTTCCCTGATCTCAGAGCTGCATTTAAAACTCGACGTCTCGTCAAAGAAAGTGGGAGAAAGTGAAATCCAGACAAAAGTAAGAAGTGTGTGTATGTGTGTGTGTACATGTTGTGCCAAACCTATAGATGCCCTGTCTGTGACTGTCTGTAAAATGAAGCCTCTCTACATGTGTTCACCTCCTATGGCAACAGCACATCATAAAATAATAACACTGAAAGGCTTTGATTTGCAGTGAATGACTGGTGCTGCTTCCTGTTGTGAGAGAAAGTACATTTAAGCCTTAGTGCTGCGCCCTGCTGGGTAGAAATCACAGGGGCCGACTCCAGTCAAACATCCCTTCAGATGTATTACACACAAAACACATATATATTGAATAATAGTGATATTTAAACAGCAGGATCGCCATTTTCAAACAGATTTCATACATTGTTATTTTGCTGAAAATGGTGGCTGGCCTTTTTCCAGAATGCCGTTTAAACACGAAAGGATTGATGTTGTTTAGCTTTGTTTACGACTGTAGAGAGAAGCATTGAACGGCTCTTTTAAAGTAGGTGTAAAAGCGATTTTCTGCTTGGAATGATCTGCTTTGGGGTATAAATATATCAAGTTTGATATGATTTATCCAAACTAATGGAATTTAAGTACTGTAGACTTTAGTCAGGGTAGTGAAATATCTCATTTGTAGGATTTGATGTGTTATCTTCATTTTTTTATTCTTTCGGGGTCTTATTGTTGTGTATTTAGTTTCAAACTCTGGTCAAATTCTGAAATTTACAATGAATATTTGATGTATTAAATCATTGGTTGTTTGGTTTACAACCTTTCTCATTGCACATTTCACTTGGACATTTATCACATTAATGACTTTAAAGGAACACTTCACTGAAAGATTACGGTTCTTTACTTTTATAACATTCCAATCCTGTACGCTCTTCTTCTTCTTCTTCTTTATTTCTTTCTTTTTTTTTTTTTAAAGGACATTCACACAACTCTTTTCCATGTCTTGACTTGTATGCTATATTCCAACTGTCACTGTGCCACCAATATTTTCCTATATAACTATATAACCAATTCAGAGATTAATTAAGCACAGACTCATGGAAAAATGTCCTTCTACCTACATGCAAAAAAAAAAAAAACACCGACAATTCACTGCAAGTTCAAATTGAAATGAACACTAGTGCCAGTAAACCAACCATAAATTGTATTATGTTTGAATGAATTATGATTTCAAGAGCAGATTATCAATTAATTAAGACTTATTTTGGCATGTTTCCTTGCACAATACAATGTTATTACTGCTAAACATATTTAACATATTGAATGGTTTGTAAACTAATACATTTTGAAGTTTACATCACATAACCAGCTCCATATGAATGACTTTTCTGATGTGGTAAACTTGCTCGGTAGCTCACCTGGACATTCACTGGACTTTTAACTTTATACGTGTTGGGAAACATGCAAAAAGCAACACAATTACCATTTTGCATAAATAATACCACAGGAACATTTTTCCAACAAGCCAAATTAATTATTTGAAGCAGGTTCTTTAATAAAGCTTTTATAGTAGTTTTATCATTTGCTTTGTTAATCCATTGCATTCGTCCAAACGTCTTTAGACCTTTAGTTCTTATTAGATCTTGGAAACTCCTCGTCTAGTTATTTGACCTTGGTCTTTCTCTTCTCCATTTTCTTACATCATTCCAAGCGTAATAGTCTTTCCCAAGGAGTCTTTTCTTCTCTTCTCATTATGCAGCTGATATAAGTAAGCTTCAGTGTTATTGTTTGATGAAGTTAGGTTGCAGCAAATAATCACTGAAGTACCTTTTCAGTGTAGGTGATCTACTGAGTGCCATCTACTGTAGGGTCAATGAACAGGTTCAGAACCATTATGGATTTTGGAGTTTGTTTGAGTTGCTGTATTTGAGGAGGTCGAATATCCCAGTGTGACTTGTTTTCTGAGTTTTATGGGCTGTTTGCTTCAATGGACCACAGAGCAACAAAAAACATTTACAAGCTTTTAAAGGTCCTACTGGACGATCACAACCTTCAACTGTCCTCTGGAAGCTAGAAAACCAGCAGAATGAAGAGCTAGTACTTACTATACCATAACTGCTTCACCTTCTTTTGGGCAAGTTCAGTAAAAAAGATGCCTTGTACTGTATTTCAGTGCATTTTATTCACCAACCACTGACAAAGCAGTTTACACAGTAACTACAGTAAATGCACTGAAACAGTGTTGTGCCATGAGAATTTAAATTACATGGTTCACTGTGCCTGAATTTGCATACAGTACGGTTTGTCTGTGCTGCATTTGATGATGAACTTCTCATCTGTTTTTAAAATATGTACGTCTTGCCATGGCCTCGTGGGAACAGTAAAGTGTCCATCGGATGCTCTCTCAAATATTAGGTAATCTGAATATTTTTTGCCCAGCACTTCATAAATACTGTGCATTTGAACTTACTGATTAATGAGCTCACACAAACAAATCCTATAAATATGAGAATAATCAGATATGCTTAGCAGATAATATAAGCATATTATCTGCAAAGTTAATGTGCTAGTCAGAATGTGTTATGTTGTGAATATGTTATTTCCATAGCAATGCACAAAAACACATTTACATACAGACAATGAATAACTAAAACATCAAGAATTCACAACATATTGTATCATATTCTCATAATATTTTTTTTTCAGGATTTCAGGTTGTTTTGCTTGTTTCACAGATGTAAACATGTTTGAACATTTTGCACTTTCTTGTCAAATAAAACAATATTCTCACTATCAACTAGTGCTTATTAGCATGCATATTACTAGCATATTGGCTACTTTGTAGTAATTATTAAGCACAATGCCTATTCTGCATAACCTTGATCCTGCCATTTACCTAAACTTAACAACCTCACAAACTAATAATAAGCAGTAATTATGAGTTTATTGAGACAAAAGTCATAGTAGACCATGCCAATACTCACATAGAGCTTTTCCTGCTGTTACCTAGAAAGCAGGCAGTTTATGAAATTTAATTTAAAAGAGTGATGTTAGCTTACATTTTCTTTTGATTATGACAGCAGATGTGTGATGTACTGTAGATAGGGATACTTCAGCATTTTAAAGATTCGACTCAATTTGAATCGATTGTGGTGATGTAATGGATTTTACAATCCCAGTAAATACGCCAAATTGTAGTAGTCTACTACATCTTCCAGATACACTGCAAAAAAATAAAATAAAATATTCCTCTGCATTTTTTGCCATATTTTCCATTATAAATATCAACAATTATTAAATAAATAAATAGTTACTTGAGAAGCAATATTAAATTATAAATGATAAAATATATCAAAATTAAATGGCTTTATGCTTAAAAAAAAATAATCCTGCTATGGTATAGGAAAAACAAACTTAATTTAAATTAATTTTAAAAAGTTTATTTTTCTAACCCTGTTGGCATTTCTTTTAATCCCATTCATTTAATTTTGATGCATTTTTCAGAAAACAAGTCTTGCTATCAGAACTTACATTTCTGACTAGTGTGTCTGGAATTGACCAGTAAAATTAGGAACTATGCCATGCATATAGTTCAGCAGGGGTTTGTTTGTTTGTTTGTTTGTTTGTTTGTTTGCTACATTTGCATAGTTACCATATTTGCTTAATAAACTTTGTAAATCTGGTGCTACAGCAGTGCATCCAATAAATAAGACATAGTTTCCTTATGCTTGTGTGTTGTCGTCTGTAATATAGGTTGAACTTTGATACATCTGTTGGCCGTGGTTTGTTTAAAAACAGCTGAGAGAATAGAGAAAGAATTGTATTTGGTGGGCTGGAATAAATTGGTGTTAGAGCACACTATAAGCTAGGCTAGCTTTAGCTGATAAGCAGGCAGTGTTGGAGGAGATGAGATCGAGCAAAGCGCTGATGCATATCTGCGATGGCGAGTGAACGGGATCCGGCTCAGACCGCGCTGTAATGAGTTCTACAGCACCACGGCCCGAGTGAAGCATTTGATCAAAGACACGGGGCAGCCTACACCACTGTTTAGCATCACAATGTCATGCAGTGCTTAGAGTCAGACTACCAGCACTTCACACAGATACTGTTTCAGGAACAGATAGATTCTATATTAGATATGGCAAATTTTAGTATGGGCTTGTCACATTTCCTGGAGGGTTATTAATAAAGTGCCATTTCGGAACTAGGATAAATGCGCATGTATGTATGATAATGTTATGTTTAGCTTCTCAGACTCTCTCTCTCTCTCTCTCTCTCTCTCTCTCTCTCTGTATGTATATATATATATATATATTGTATTAGACATCAAGCTTTATCTAAGTTTCATTTGAGAGGTTCAGCTACACTGATTTTTATCTCGACCAAAGACTGAAGCCACAGTCTGCTTAACATGTGATAGTATCAAGTTCTCCTTTCTGTAGATGTCATTACTTCTTTTCTCTTTCTATACCAGAATGAATGATTTTTTAAAGCTCTTGAGGTTCACAGTAAAAGTGTGATTTAACTGAATGCCACAGCAAACAGCTATTTAGTTTTAACAAGAAAAGACATTTAAACATTTCTTCACACATCCTCCAAGCTTTAAACTTAAATACTGTATGTGATTTTTTAAAATTTTATTTGTAAGTTGATATCCCTAAAAAATTGTAAACACTGACCCTATAGCATCATCAAACATTGCTCTGTTTAGGCAAAGGCATCTGAGCACTTATTTAGTCAAAGCTAATGAAATTCAGACAAAAAATACACAAAAATGACGATTAAATCACTTGAATTGAAACAAATAAAAGTTTTAAAAACAAAGCACAAGATGTGGAAGGTGGAAAAAACTAAAGGTCTGTATATATAAATGCTAAAATCAATTTCAATAGCTCAACAAATTATGTGAATTTGAGTTTGGTTTGGCTATTTATTCAGGAGTTATTATTTTTGCAATTACATTTGGTAAGACTATTGGCACAGAAACTGAACAGTCCAAAGTTCACTTAAAAAAACTCAATGTATTGTATTTTCTACTTTTGTCTTTGGTTGAGAGCACTTGTAGAACATGTTTTGAGCTTCCTGAAGCTCAGACAGACAGCAGTGGAGGATGGTAATGAAGTAGACAGCAGTGGGGGTTTATGTTGGGAAGGGTTTGGTGAGAGTCCGCGTTCCCTGACAGCTGTTCAATTAGACGTTTCAGATAACACACCCTTAAACGGGAAAAGCTGTTTCAGCGTGTCAAACCTCTTGTAAACTGTCTGAATGGATTATACTGGCTACATGGTGGTACGGCCTAACCAGAACGAAGGAATTAGCTAAAGCTGTCAGAGTTTTACACGAGTTCCAAGTGAACTCATAATTAGTCATGTTCTAGTGATCACCTGATTTCTGCCTGAGCATAATTGGATGATGTCAGAAGAGATGATTCTCAGACAGAAATTTCAGAACATCAGATTCATTTTTTTTCTTTGCTTATCCCTTTTTTTGAAGGTGTATATCCTTCTGAAAGAAACCATAACTTACATTGCATCTTTTTTTCCTCATGTCCACTTTTTTCCCCTTCTTCTTCTTCCTGACCTTTATAACCGAACAGACTGTTTTTACTACTGGACCTTTAAGATTTTAATACATAAATTACCTTTTTATGACTGGCTAACCTCTTCAAGTATGAAATACTTACTTCTAAGGGAGCTTAATTTGAATAAATGGTTTGTTTGGGCAGGGGATGGTCTTCGATTTGTAAATATTCCAGTATATCAACATTTCAGCCAGCTGGAAAAACACACCTGTGGCAGCTTTTCTGCAGTATGATATTAGGTTGCTGATCTGGCAATGGTTTAATACGCTGGTTGACGTATGTATTGCAGCAGTTTGGAAATGAAATGGTGAGTAGTGCTGGAAGGTTAATGAGTTTGAAACAAACCGCCTATACAAAACCCTAACTTAAAACTAACCAATAGCATTAACAAAAGATAAAAACATATTTGCTGAAGCAATATGCCAAGGTTTTTGTTGTTGTTGTTGTTTTTTATCATGTCAGTTTGCAAGTGCAATGCTGTACCAGGTGAGCAAATAAGCAAGTTTACTGCAGCAGAAATGTCATATATAGAGCCCTGCATTTCGGCCCG